>CAJHNH020008514.1:65000-180000 GCA_905116865.2 Candidula unifasciata | reverse complement strand
CCGATCCATATAATTAAAGATACAAAAAGACCTGAAAAAGTACACGACACATTTACAACAACAATTCCTTTAACAAAGAAAAATAAACAGGCCAACCAGGCAACTTGAACGCCTGATAGCATCAATGTCTATATACAGAACTATGGATATTCTAAGATCCGTGCCCGGGCAAATACGTTTAAACATAATTTTCATAAAAATTGTATCATAATAATTTGTTTTTAATATTGACAACAACAAAACATGCTTGAGAAAAATACATTCGCGTAATGACACATGACAAATGTAGAGCCAAAGATATGATGTCTGTCTGTCTATCAGCCTGTCTGTCTGTTTTTGTTCCGCAATATCCTCTTTCTCTTCTTTTGTGTTGGCTCGGTTATTGGGAACGGTTGTCAAACTGTGTTGTGGGTTACAGCTCAGTATCATGTAGTAGGACCTTCACAGAACGTCGCTCTCATCTCGCCAGCTCTCCCGCCTCATGCACTTTCTGACCCAAAGTGCCAATTATATCCTGTGCCAGTTGTTGTACTGGTCGATTTTGAGATCTCAGCATATCTATTCAATATATATTTACAAAAAGCATATTGAGAGAATGCACCCATGCCTCACTCCCTTTTGTACCTCGAACCAATGTGATGTTTCTCCAGCTGCTCTTACGGCTGCCTTTTGTGCCATCTATAAATAGAGTTTGCAGTCTCTGCATTCCTTTCCGTTCTATCCTGTTCCATCCTCTTTGTTGTTGTTGTTGTTGTTGTTGTTGTTGTTGTTGTTGTTGTTGTTGTCGATACAGCGACGCATGAGCTTTCGCCCTTTGGCCTAATGCCATGTAGTGGTGTTTTCACAAGCTGTTCTTTTCCTCCGTACAAGGTGTTCCACTTGTCTGGTCTCGGATGGAGTAGAATCCTTCTAGTCTCACTGAGTTTTGGGCACTCAAAGAGATGGTGTTCAACAGTTTCGTAGGGGTAGTTACATGGCTGGCACTCTGGGGAGTGTTGTGGCTGTATTCTGTTTAGGTGTCCATTGAGTGGAGTTTGTTGTGTTCTAAGTCTGAAGATGGTGGCCTGGTCCCTTCTTGTTAGACAGTTAATGCTGTCATTAGGATCCTCTTTATATCATTGAAGGAGTCCAGTCCATCGTTTGGTCTCTCTCTCTCTCTCTCTCTTTTCAGCGTAAAAAGATTCAACGGATGAGTGTTTCTCTTTGACGCCTTCGTGTCCTCAGAAGATTTGCTTCCGATTTCAGTGCCTGTTAAAGCAGGCACTAATCCCACCAAATGAGATCCTAATGTTTCGATTGGGTTTCATACCACCCCCCTGCCTCGCCTCCAGCTGCAACCTAAAGGTTTACCACAACCACCCACCCCCTTTTCTTCTTCTTCTTCTGTTCTCTACTTCTGGAATGGCTCGTGGAGCCTCGTCTTTACGTTCAATCAACATCCCCGAAGGGGGGGGGGGTGCTTTAGGTTATAATTGTGACTAGGTTATGTGCGCTATATAAAATGACTTAGCCTTGCATGCCACCAAAAGCCCTGAAAACGACTTCTGCGGGGTTGATGCGATCAAAGGAGACAGACCCAAATTCTGTACCGATCTACCGTCTACCGGCGAGTCTATGGGTGACCCGGTTGCCGATGCCCCCACTGAGCTCCCCCCCCCCCCCCTTTCCTTTCTTTACCCGACTTTTGTAAAGGAGATTACATTTGTCCCTTTACTCCTGACAGACTGATTTTTTACCCCACCAGGACATTACACAAGCGATAAGCACCCAGTGACACAAAGTGCCACTATGCGGATGAGGATCACCCGTGGAGAGGTCCCGGAAACCTCGTTCAGCCATTAGGCCATATTTAAGGCCTGGCTATATTTAGAGCCCCCGGCAAAAGCCAGGGTGGGGCTTCAAAATAACTAAAAATTGCATTCCACAGGGGGACGACTTGATTTACACGAGTAGAAGCTCTCTTTTAACGGTTATTAATATTACTATCATTTCAAATTATTTCAAATATATGATTATATATTTTTTGCCCTGCAGTACATCATGATTACTGCTATTGCTGCTGCTGCTGCTGCTGCTGCTGCTACAACTACTTTTACTACAAGCACTACCGCGGTCTTTGTTCCCAGAGTAGCTATTCGTCTGATTAAAATGTTGGACAAGGTTGAGTCACTTCCGAAATATGGATTCTTGAGTGTCAATTATTTAGACTACTATTTTGGGGCGAGGACTTGAGAGGGTGACGGTGTTGCACAAAGCACGAGCTATGTAACTCTATCTACTACCACTCAGAGATTTTAGAAAGAATAGACTCACTGCCTACCCAAAAGCATGTCGTAAGAGTCGACTAATTGGGAGCTTCCTTTAAAGTCGAAGTGCATCAGCATGAGAGGCAAGGAACCAACAGTCTGCATACAAATTAGTCAGATCTGTCAAACGGATGCACACGCAACACTCGAGTTCTGGAACAGGACTGCAGTTCAAAAGTGGACGAACAACCAGAACTTTCCGTCAGAGTTTACAGCTGGTGAACGCGAAGAAGAAGAAGAACTGACGATCACTAGGAAAATAGCCCGAACTTGAATTTGAACTTGAAATGAAATAGATAAACAAAAACAAAAACTCGGACTGCTTCAACCTGCCAGGACGGCTTAGCTTTATTTGCGTCTTTGATTCTTTGCGGTTTAGTAGCGTACTTCTCTTGTGGCGTATAGATACGCCAGATGTATTTATTACTTTTTTGTTTTCCTTGCTACTGTTGGATTTGGAGATGATTACCGTTTTTCCTTTGCTGGTTGTCAAGCACGCCGTCACTGACTGCACCAGAGCGGTTGCTAAGCACACCGTCCTAAAACTGACAAGCACGCCATTGAGCCTCCGCGTCACTCACAACGCCCTTTTCAGGGTCCCCCGTTTTACTTATTTTTAGCTTTTCTTTTTTCGCCTTATATGTGTATCTGGGCGTGAGCTTTTGTAAGGGGGGGGTGGGGGGTAGGGGGAGGGGGAGCCTTGCCTTCTCATTTTGGCTTTTTTTTTTTTTTTATTATCCAGTTTTCTTCTGGCCACACATGGAGTAGATGTGGTTGGAATATAAAACACAGGTTTTTTTTAAAAAATTGAATGCATGAATGTTTCGTAGGATATATAGCTAGGTCATAGCCCAAACTGATTCTACGAGCTTCAAAGAGCCAAGCATTTGATTCAACTGTTTTGCCATATAATTCCAACTCACCGTGCTCGCTTCAACTTATAGGGCAGCCGAGTGGTTTGTGTTGATTTCAACAATGATATACATGTTGACCGTTTAGCAATAAATGGAAAACTATTGGGCTTTAAATTGCCCAGTAAAATCATAAACATTTAACAAATGATGAGGTTGTTTTCCAGATCAAGTTAGGACATTTAACCAACTGTTTTAACTTCTGTACAGTGCCTGTGTGTGCTTGCCTGCGTGTCATTCACACGTGATGTGGTCACGCGCACGTATGTGTGTTCGCGCACTCGTATTGTTTGTGTGTGAGTGTGTGTGTGTGTGTGGGGGGGGGGGTAATCTAAGTAATGTGTGCGCGTGAGTAATGAATGTATCGAGTGAATGTGTAGGAGCGTTAGGTTTGCTATTATACAGTAGCCTGGACAGAAACAAATTTGAAAGTCAAATGCAGGCCGGCGACAAACAAGCTGGCAAGCCACGGGACATGGCTAGAAGAAGCGGTGTTGTATTGTCTTCGCTCGTCGTAATAAAAGTTCATTTTGCTGCAGAGGCTGTTGTAAATGTTGGGAAATGCCTGTGAGACGAAATATATATATATATATATATATATATATATATATATAAAATATTCTAAATAAAAATATATATTAGATACAGCGCTTGGCTTGATTTGGGTGTAGCTAAAAAAAAAGCTACAGCTTACATTAAGCTACATTCTGCAGTGGCCACCAAGATTTTTTTTTTAGATAAGTAGGTAGATAGATCTGTAGGTAAGTATGTAGGTAGGTAGGTAGGTAGGTAGGTATGTAGGTAGGTCTGGTCGGCTCAGTGGGTGGTGAATTGACACTTGACAAGGCAGATGAGTTCAAGGCGCTTTGGAAAGAAGCAACGGAATCAGTAGAGAAACAAGATTATAATGGAGAGAATGGGGCACCTAGGTGTAACCAGAGGGTCTGGCCGGCTCACTACATTCAGAGGAAAGGCAAGACGGACATATAACCAGATTGTGACCGGTACCATCAGTATTGGAACTCTGCGCTGGCTGCTGAAGATGAGGACGGAGTACGCATGAGAATGCTTCGAGTGCTGTGATGTCAATTCTTGACTCAACTCAACTTAGCTCATACGTAGGTAGGTAGGTAGATTAGGTTAGTTGCCTATCCTTTACAGGATGTTGCACAACCAAACCCAACAGCCCCTGGCTGTGCGGTCTTTCTAGGCAAATTAACGTCGAGTAGTTTGCCATTACTTCTGGACTGTCGGCTTTCTTGATACCACTGTCGAAACCAATGCAAGGCGCATGGCCCAAGATTACGAAGTGTTCGCATCGACTTAGCCACAGAGCCGACGGGTAGATTAGACAGACAGATATTTAGATAGGCCAGGTAAAAGAAATATGTGTAGGTAGGTAGATAGGTGGGTAGGTAGATGTGTAGGTAGGTAGGTAGTTTAGACAGACAGGCAGATATTTAGATAGGCCTGGTAAAAGAAATATGTGCAGGTAGGTAGATAGGTGGGTAGGTAGATGTGTAGGTAGGTAGGTAGTTTAGACAGACAGGCAGATATTTAGATAGGCCTGTAAATAGATATATGTGCAGGTAGGTAGAAAGAAGGGCATATGAAGAAGTATACACTTACATTCATGCACTGTTTAGGAATGAGCTCACACTCCAACTCTGTCCGCATACCCGTGACCCCACGGGCACACGTCTGGTATTGATGTCGAGCCCAGGCCCTCATCTCGCAGTCCACATGCTCTAACCGGATGCTGTGCACACACAGAATAGAACAGTGTTTTATTTAAAAATATGTTTTTAAACTACTTTTACATTGGCACTCGCCGTGGTGTAGCGGCTAGACGCTCGGAGGGGATCGGCGGAGCTGGACTTTTCTTTCAAAAATGATCTTGACTCCCAGGTCGACCCAGACGTGAGTGGGTACCAGGTGCAGTCATGGGAAGTAAAGGCGGCCGGTGCGATGCTGACCACATCACCCACTAAGTGCCGATTGGTCTTTAAAAATATAGGTCTAGCCCTTTATGCCCTATACGACTAAAGGCGTGGAAAATAGACCTTTACTTTACTTACTGTTACTTTAATTTAGGACTACCCCTATCTTTCGAGATTTTGTAGAGAAATCCTATAACATCCCACAGTATAGGGGGTTATGGGTAGTAGTAGTCGCTATTCATTAAACACTAGCCCAGACTAACTCCCCTATAATATGGTAACGACCAGGGAGCTCCCTATGAATTCCCTATGAAATCTCGAAGCCAACGAGATGGGGTAGTCTAAACTTAAGGTACCCAGCTACTAAGTGTGTGCACACACAGTACGTAACATCTTTCTCAGGGCCGAATTAATTATTAAGCACACTAGGCACAAACGTAGGGCATCACAAAGGGAAGGGGACACCACAGAAAAATTTAGTAGCCTTGGAGCTGAGCGTTTGCTTTCTTGGTTGAAATATATTTGTTTTTAAATCCCATCAGAACAATAAAGTTAAAAGGAACCAAAATATTTTAAGTACTCAAGGGCATCAAAGGATCTTAATGCCCGTCTGACCGCTCTATATACATCAACTTGGTACGTGCGCACAAGAATTGCCAGTAACTAATTTTTCTCCCGTTTCCTCGGGGGTTTTTTTTTCCCCGTCGCCCAAATTGTGTTCCTAGGCAGTCAGTTTTAGTATGTTGGTTATGTAATTCCCCCCCCCCCCCCCCAAGACCATATCTTACAGAAATATATTTTCTATTTTGGCTACCAGACGTGGTCTCTCCACAAATATAGCGTACACAAAGCAGGATCTCCGTAGCTCCAGCGACGATTACTAGAAAAACGGATGAGCGCAATTAGTAGATAATGGAAGACTTTAAGAGTTGGAAGTAAATGGCTTCAAAATCATTGCTACTGACTCCACATCATTCTAGTGTGCACAGGCATAGTTCTTCTTCTTCTTCTTCTTTTTCTTCTTCTTTTTCTTCTTCTTCTTCTTCTTCTTCTTCTTCTTCTTCTTCTTCTTCTTCTTCTTCTTCTTCTTCTTCTTCTTTTTCTTCTTCTTCTTTTTCTTCTTCTTCTTTCTTCTTCTTCTTCTTCTTCTTCTTCTTCTTCTTCTTCTTCTTTTTCTTCTTCTTCTTCTTCTTCTTCTTCTTCTTCTTCTTCTTCTTCTTCTTCTTCTTCTTCTTCTTCTTCTTCTTCTTCTTCTTCTTCTTCTTCTTCTTCTTCTTCTTCTTCTTCTTCTTCTTCTTCTGCTGCGGCTGCTGCGTGCAGTTAGAGGGTGGTTGACGCGTTGGGCTGTGGTTTACAGCTACACTGCAATGTCAGCACGTTTCGACCAAATACATAACATTTAATCCAACTCGTAATTATATATCTTTTACGACATGCTTGCAAGGCAGCAATGATAGCTAGTGGTAGCTTTTACATTATTTTATCACGCCATCCCCCCAACATCGGCCACACAGCCCGAACGGGGGTGGGGGTGGGGGGAGGGGGGGTGGGGGGGGGGGGTTGTAAAAATGATGTAAAATCGGCCACTAGCTTGCACCATGTGAATCGAAATCCTCGTTATGAACTGTTCTGTGTCAAACAGCGCGCAAACACGCACACTCACTGAGCACATCAAAAGGCTGTGTGAAGTGCTCGCGTCTGTTTGTTATGACCTTCAATTTGCGCTGTTGTTTTCGCTCAGTGACTTGCACAAAAACACAATCATTATCATCATATGCTTTGCCGAATGGCGTGGGCGATTAGCCACTCCACAATCTGTGATCTTTAACAACAAATGGAATGTGGTCTCGAGGCATGGTGTCCGCCTCAAGTGCTAGAGGCTCTGGGTTCAATCCCCGGGAAGGGCTGGAATTTTTTTCATGTGGACTTGGACTTCAGGGTCTCAGGGTAGTGGGATCGGACGCCCATGTGCGCACGTAAACAATCCCTTTGCAGTTGGAAATCGAAAAGAGTAGCCTAACGGCGCTGCCCGGACAAATTCTGGAGTTAAAAATCTAACCAAAGTATTAAAGGATCCTCGCCGGTGCTACAGAGCCTGTGCACTGTGCTGAGCTTCTTCAGAATCAGGCTTGAGTTAGAGGAAGAACAGAACACTTATGGGTTACTGCGTGTGTGCCATTGTTCAAACTTCAAACCTCAACATCATGTATTAGTTTGTGTGCTGACACTCGTTCATACCATGACAAAATGCTGCAGTCAAGAATCTTCTTACGCTGTTTTCTCGGTCTCTTTAACCACAGCTCTTTCCAGTCGTCACAACCTGGTCCTGTTTCCGTCTTCTCATAATATAAAGGGTTTACTTATCTGCTTCTTGCCATAATTTTTTTTTTTTTTTT
This sequence comes from Candidula unifasciata, assembly GCA_905116865.2. NCBI lineage: Eukaryota > Metazoa > Mollusca > Gastropoda > Stylommatophora > Geomitridae > Candidula > Candidula unifasciata. The sequence continues at coordinate 172,447 of CAJHNH020008514.1, read as the reverse complement.
TAGAAAACAGCAAATTCGCCCCAAGGATAAAAATGGGTACTTAACTATTCATTTTATAATTAATGCGTGCATCTGAATGTCGACAGACAGACAGACAGACAGACAGACACAGGCTGGTAGGCAGGCAGACAGATGCTAATGGTTGGATACAAGGACGAGCAGACAGACTGGCAGACATGCAGACAGACATACAATTATAGAGACAGAAAGGCCGGCAGAGACAGACTGGCAGACGGACAGAAAGGACCGAAACTCACTTGCAGAACTGAAGAAGTGAAAGGTGGTCTGCTGTCGGCTGTGGCGCCACCATCAGCAATCCTTGCATGTTGCTATCCAGGCTCTGGAAACACATCCGGACTTCCGGGACGGGATTCCGGAAACACTGAAGTCCTGAGAGGTATACTGGGGAAAGAAGATCGTAAATAATAAACAATTATTTTTGTAACTCATTTAATTCAACTCCCTTTAATCTCCGTTAGGGTTTCGAGGCCCTGCTATGGAGAGGGGGTATAGACAAGAATAGACTCACTACCTCCCAATAAGCATGTCGTAAGAGTCGACTAATTAGGAGCGTTTCCTTTGAGGTTGGAGTGCATCTGCATGAGAGGAAAGGAGCCAACAATCTGCATATAAATAAGTAAGATTTATAAAATTAATGTGCACGCAACCCTCAGCTACGGGACAAGACTAAAGAAGCAGAGGAAAAAGAAAAAGAAGAAGATAAAGAAGAAGAAGAAGAAGAAGAAGAAGAAGAAGAAGAAGAAGAAGAAGAAGAAGAAGAAGAAGAAGAAGAAGAAGAAGAAGAAGAAGAAGAAGAAGAAGAAGAAGAAGAAGAAGAAGAAGAAGAAGAAGAAGAAGAAAAAAAGAAGAAGAAGAACTCGCAATACGTTTCTGTGTATTTACAGAGCATAATATACCCAGTGTACCTTTGACATGAAGAGAGTTTATTTTTTTACATTTCTGGATGCTATATTGAATTCTGTTATCGTCACCACCATCATCATCATCTAGCAGGTCCTTTGCAGAACTTCACTCTCATCACGGTCTGCCTGAAAGAAACTCGTTCTCTCGCCGCGAGCACTTTTATATTCAAGGAGTCACTTATATCATGGCGGTAAATATGACCATCATATTTCAGCTTCAGGCACAAAATGCTGTTTACCGGCCAACCTTCCTTCATGTTCATATTCTTAAGGGTGTCAGTATTTCTTTTATTCTTTGTCCGCGGTATTTTGAGGATCTTAATATAATATTTCATCTTAAATTATTGCGAAACAGTTCAAGACTCACTTCCGCCTGTTCCTACAGGGAAATTGCATGCTCTAAAAATTAGTTAGTTAGTCTTTCCTCTTGTGTCAAGTGCGGCACATAGGGCAGAGGTCATGACTCTCCATGCATGGCGGTTCGTTGTAATCTGTTGTAGGTCTTGGATGTTTGAGTGGCCCATGAGTGAGCCTTCCCTGATGATAGTTCTACGTAAGGTTTCCCTTGGTCTTCCACGAGATCTTTTTTCCTGTGGTGTCCAAATGAGGGCTCTAAAAATGCCGACGTTGATTTCCTTTCTGCATGCTATATGACATTTTTATTGACACAAAATGTTGTACCCACAATCTTTCTATTATTATCGTTTTTGGCTCGACATAGCGTGGTTCGGTTTGCGGCTTTTCTTGAGTGTCTCCTCTCACATTTATAGATTTGTTAATCAACTCAAAAGGTAATCACAATATTTTTGGCACAAAGCAGGAATGAATGAATGAATGAATGAATGAATGAATGAATGAATGAACGAATGAATGAATGAATGAATGAATGAATGAATGAATGAATGAATGAATGAATGAATGAATGAATGAATGAATGAATAAATGAATGAATGAATGAATGAATGAAGTTCAACAGCACCAGGATCTTACAAGGAGCCATAAACAACCGGCGACACAAAGTGTCACCATTCGGATAAGAATCGCCCGGTACAAGTCCCAGAAACCTTGTTCAACCGTTTGATTATATTAGCTCCCTTATAAGGACTGCGCTAAAAAAAATGTTTTGCTCTTAGTCACCTTCTTGTGAGATGCAATTTTTTTTTGTTATTTTAAGCCCTACTCTGGCTGTTGCCAGGGGCCGCAATATAGCCTGACCATAAATATGGCCTAAAGGCTGAACGCGGTTTCTGGGACCTCTCCACGGGTGATCCTCATCCACATGGTAGCACTTTGTGTCATCGGGTGTTTATCGCTTGTGTCATGTCCTGGTGGGGTACAAATCTATTAATATTACTATCGAAATAGCGGGTTTGGTTAGTGGCTTTTCTTGAGTCTCTCGTGTCACATTTATATATTTGTTAATCAACTCAAAGGGTAATCGCAATATTTTTGGAACAAAGCAGGAATGAATGAATGAATGAATGAATGAATGAATGAATGAATGAATGAAGTTTAACACCACCAGGACCACACAACGAGCGATAAACACCTGGTGACACAAAGTGCCACCATTCGGATGAAAATCCCCGGACGCAAGTCCTAGAAACCCCGTTCAACCGTAGGTTATATTAGGGCCCACGACAACAGATGGAGTGAGGCTTTAAAATAACGGAATTTTTTTATTATTTTAAAGCCCACCTTGGTTTTTGCCAGGGGCCGCAATATAGCCCGACCATAAATATGGTCAAATGGCTGAACGCGGTTTGCGGGACCTCTCCACGGATGATCCTCATCCACTTAGTGGCACTTTGTGTCATCGGGTGTTTATCGCTTGTGTTATGTCCTTGTGTCGGCTCTTTGGCTAGGTCGATGAGAACGCTTCGTAATGCCGGGATGCCGGGTTCGATCCCAGGTGCAGGCTATGTGCCTTGCGTTGGTTTCAAAGTAGTATCAAGAAAGCCGACCGTCCAGAGGCAATGGCAAACTACTGGGTGTAAATTTTCCTAGAAAATAAAAAACCCACACAACAACCAGGGGCTGTTGGGGTTGGTTCTGCAGCGTTCTGTAAAGGATACGCAACTATGTCCTTGTGTGGTAGAATCTTCTACTACAACAGAACAAAGCAGAATGGAGATTACAGACCAGAGAGTGACAGCATAAACAAACTCAACAAGAAAGAACAAACATCAATTTGTAGACTTCGGACTGGACACTGTGGTCTTCGAGCACACCTGTACAGGATAGGCATAAAAGATTCTGCTGCCTGTGATTGTGGAGCAGAAAGACAGACCCCTGAGCACATACTGCAGTACTGCCCTTACCTCTCCCAGCAAAGACTGTGGATCTGTCCGAAGGGAGCCACATTGAAAGAGAAGCTATTGAAGACCGGTGGCGACCTTAAACGCACAATCCTATTTTTGACTCAGACGGGACTCGATATGTAGTATGAGTGATGTCGAACGCAGAAGAAAAAGAAGAAGAACAAAGCAGGAACGACAACTTAAGAATTATATTGAATACAATCTCTGTTAAATGACTTACCTCCCTGGTTTCTACATAAAACTTCAGTGCCGCTCTCAAAGGACCCCAGTTCAATCCCCAACTCTGCAAGCACTCTGGCTGAATCCGGACACGCCAAGGCCTTCTGTCTGATACACTGGGCCAATGCGTCGCGGTTCCTAGCATGCAGATGAGGAATAGTTACTGCAAAATTACAAAACAGGCACCTAGATGGGAAACAAACGGTCTAAGAAAATTAGATACAGTTAGTCGTCCCTAAGTGGGATGCAATTTTTTGTTATCTGAAGTCTCATCCTGGCTTTTACCGGGGGTCCTGAATGTAGCCGGATCATAAATATGGCCATAACGGCTGAAAGGGGTTTCTTGTGTCACCGGGTGTTTATCGCTTGTGTGATGTCCTGGTAGGGTACAACGAGAGAGAGAGAGAGAGAGAGAGAGAGAGAGAGAGAGAGAGAGAGAGAGGAGAGAGAGAGAGAGAGAGAGAGAGAGAGAGAGAGAGAGAGAGAGAGAGAGAGAGAGAGAGAGAGAGAGTCTCAGAAAAAGAGGACGTTCAATGGAAACATAAGAAGAACATTATTGCAAGAGACTAGAAAATGCTGGACTTAACTCCATGTTAGACATTGAGAGAGTTACATGCAGCAGAGCGGGTGGTGGAATCAAATGTTAACCCTTTGTGACGTCTAACGGCACGCGAAGGATGATGATGATCATGATGAATGTAAAGAAAAGGACTTTTTCCATGCATGAATGAATGAATCAAGAACTGACAACACCGCATTCGCGACATTTTCACATGTGCTCCGTCCTCTTCTTCAGTAGCCAATGAAGAGTGGACATAAGTGCTGGATTTAGACATAAACTATTTAAGCTGCAGCTTCAGGCATCACAATCTGCTGGCGCCTCAACACATCCCTTTTTTGTTTTTATAAATGCAGTTTTCTTTTAATAAAACTTTTAAGATTATTGTGTAACATAATTTCAGCTAAACGTTTAAGAGGACACATGAATCGACAACATTTAAGACACTCTTCGCCTTCATAGCAAACAATAGCCAGTGGCAGCCAGCGTGGGCTGGATCGCAAATTATTCCTCCCAAGGACGCTTGACGGCAGAAGTTGTTTATGATGATGATGATGACAATACTTTCTGTTAGTCTACAGGCACATTTTTATTATTTATTTCACTAAAAATTAAACGACAATATATTTCCATCATCACTATTTTTAAAAGGTGTATATATATATATATATATATATATGAATAAATGAGAGCCAGATTACGGAAATAAATAAGTAAATAAGTAAATAAAAATCACGAAAAAAAAAGATAGCAAGAAAGTAAAATAAAAGGAAGAAAGAAAGAAAGAAAGAAAGAAAGAAAGAAAGAAAGAAAGAAAGAAAGAAAGAAAGAAAGAAAGAAAGAAAGAAAGAAAGAAAGAAAGAAAGAAAGAAAGAAAGAAAGAAAGAAAGAAAGAAAGAAAGAAAGAAAGAAAGAAAGAAAGAAAGAAAGAAAGAAAGAAAGAAAGAAAGAAAGAAAGAAAGAAAGAAGAAAGAAAGAAAGAAAGAAAGAAAGAAAGAAAGAAAGAAAGAAAGAAAGAAAGAAAGAAAGAAAGAAAGAAAGATTAAAAGAAAGAAAGAAAGATTAAAAGAAAGAAAGAAAGAAAGAAAGAAAGAAAGAAAGACAGACAGACAGACAGACAGACAGACAGACAGACAGACAGACAGACAGACAGACAGACAGACAGACAGACAGACAGACAGACAGACAGACAGACAGACAGACAGACAGACAGACAGACAGACAGACAGACAGACAGACAGACAGACAGACAGACAGACAGACAGAAAGAAAGAAAGAAAGAAAGAAAGAAAGAAAGAAAGAAAGAAAGAAAGAAAGAAAGAAAGAAAGAAAGAAAGAAAGAAAGAAAGAAAGCAAGAAAGAAAGAAACAAAGAAAGAAAGAAAGAAAGAAAGAAAGAAAGAAAGAAAGAAAGAAAGAAAGAAAGAAAGAAAGAAAGAAAGAAAGAAAGAAAGAAAGAAAGAAAGAAAGAAAGAAAGAAAGAAAGAAAGAAAGAAAGAAAGAAAGGTACTCACAAACAAAACTGATGGACCTGGTCGCCAGTGTCACCGATGGCCGCTGTCCGAGCCAGGGCTATGTCCGACAGTTGGCTAGGGCTCAAATTGACGTAGTTGAAACACTGGCGAATCTCTTTCTCCAGCTGATACCGACATGCTAGGATAAATCATCCAGGGTATACAATTTAAAAAAGACACCGTTGGAAATTATCATAAGCATCGAGTGCCGTGCCAGTAAGCGTAGGCTGTCGTGTTTCGCCATCCCACACGATAACCAGGATCACGGATCAGTTCAATGTTTTTTGTCTCACCCCATCCATCTGACCAAGCCATCGTGGTTATAACAATTTCTTGGAATATACCGAAGACAACTTATCACAGACAGCAGAAAGAGACAGTCATCATTTTTCGGCCATGTTATGAGAAGAGGAAAAATAGAACATGTTGTGACCACTGGAAAGATATGTGGAAGGAGAGATAGAGAAAGACAACGAGAGAAGATGCTTGACAGTCTTGTTGCATGGCATGGAGGTGTGTCGGCACACGAACTGATACATGCAGCAGGAGATCGCAGATTACGGAGAGGCATGATCGCCCACGCCAGTCGGCAAGGCACCTGATAATGATGACGATACTGCAATGGTTAAGATTTGCTTGCTACTGAAAAGGCTGAGACCAATCCACTGACATTCAGGTTGTCTGAACTATGCAAAGGTCTTACTTATACTGCAATGAGACTTCAGCTGAGTTGAGTCAAGATTTCACACACATCACAGCACTCGGTGCATTCCCATGCGTGCTCCGTCCTCATCTTAAGCAGCCAGCGCAGAGTTCAAATACTGATGGTACCGGTCACAATCACAAGTCCGTCTTGCCTTTGCTCTGAGTGTAATGAGCCGGCCAGACCCTCTGGTTACATCCAGGTGCCTCATTTTCTCCAGGCCATAATAATCTTCTTTCTCTACTGATTCCGTTGCTTGTTCCCAAAGGGCCTTGACCACATCTGCCTTTTCATGTATCAATTCACCACCCAGTCTGTCTGTTAATTGCCCACTACGACAGGCTTGCCTAGAGGAAAAATACAAAAGTATGCTCACTGCCCGTAACCTTCCCAGTGAAGCTTGCCACTCTGCTCGAAGCATTCCTGTCTTCACCTTTCTCAGCATGCTTTCAGTCTGTTACAATTACGACATGTGTATGCATCTTGTTCTCTAGCCACTGGAGAGCTGCAGATACCGCCTCCACCTTCATTCTCATGCTAGATGTTGTGGTGTCGTATGCCAGGCTGTCTTGCACTAAAGATGTTCCATTGGCTTTCATTACGAAAGTACTGCAATGAGACTGGTGTAGAAACGATTCTTCTAATCTGGCACCATAGTACATCTCTTGAGGTCAAGTTTCTCTTCGTAGGTTAAGTATAATGTATGACAAACTAGATTTGAACAAAGAAGACACAAACAATAGATTGCACAATTTATTGCCCGGGATATTTCGCTGTACAGTAGAACCTGGCTCAACGAGCACCTCTCATAACGAGTAATTCGCATAATGAGCAAAACAAATTGTAAAAAAATGACTTGCTTAACGAGCGACGTTAGGCATAACAATTGGCGAGGAGAGGGGAAGTCTCGCATTGTGCGCATGTTTCATCAGTCTTTGTTTAGCTCTCGTTCCAGTAGCATCGTAGTGTCGCTTGTGATCACGCATTTTCTCAAACTTGTGTTATATTGTGATATATGTACGTCAATCCTCCAGGCCTACAAGATGACTTCTCTGAAGAATTTAAGTTCATCAAGATCCAATTTCTGCCTCCCAACACCACTCCGTTACTCCAGCCCATAGACCAGCGAGTTATTTCTAACTTTAAGAAGCTCTACACTAAAGCACTCTTGGAGCATTGTTTTTAGGCGACTGAAGGGACCAGCCTCACTCTCAAAGAGTTTTGGAAAAACCACTTCCACATCGTTTCCTACCTCAAGATGATCGAAAAGGCGGGAGAATGGGTTACCAGGAGAGCCCCAACTTCTACTTGGAAGAAGCTTTGGCCAGGGAGTGTTGTCGATTTGTGACTTTGAGGGGTTCGAGACACTACCTGTGGAACCTGTAGTCAACGAGATTGTGTCTTTGGCCACTGTCATGGGATTGTAGGTGGATAACAGTGATATCGAAGAGCTTGTGGAAGAGCACAGCCAAGAGCGGTCTTCCCAAGAGTTTATGGAGTCGCATTGTGTTTCACAGCAAGAAGTTTTGGAAATAAGTTTGTCAGAGGAGGAGGAGGTAACAGAAAAGCAACGATCTTTTGGCAAAAAAAGAGAAAGGCTGAAATCATGGCAAACTGTTGCATCTTACATTGAGAAGCATCGCCCTAATAAAGAAGTGGCTATGCGCGTTTCAAATTTATTTAATGATAATGCTGTGTCGCATTTGCGCCAAATTTTGAAGCGTTGGCAAAAACAAATGTCTTTGGACATCTTTCTAGTTGAAAAAAAAGTAGCTATGTATCATAATTATTTCGACTTTTTTTTTCTGCAAATCGAATTCGCATTCCAGGTGGGTTTGCTCCGCGTTTGAAGAAAAGATGAAAATGATTCCCTCTCCTTAACAATACGTATATAATTGTCTTTGAATGAAGGTTATACGTAGCATTTTGTGAGTATTTTTTTTTTCGACATGGAACGCCTTATCGTATTTTACATTAATTTATATGAGAATGTTTTTTCCGCATAACGAGTGTTTCGCTCAACGAGTATGATTCTGGAACGAATTACGCTCGTTAAGCGAGGTACCGCTGTATCTCGCCAGGTGCATACTACAGTAAAAATTACATAAATGAAGCAAAAAAAGTAAATCCTTTTTAACTGAAATAGAATTTCAACAACGATCAAAACATGGCTGCCTGTTTTTACCAGGGCAGTCCTAAAGTCAGAACCATCTCTGACAGATATCATAAAGATATGATGACGAATATAATGATGACAACGACGATGATAATGATGATGATGACGCTGATGATGATGATGATAATGATGATGATGCTGATGGTGACGATGATGTTGATGCCGATGGCGATGATGATAAACAATCAAGCACTCACAATGTGAGCAGGAGTCGTAAAAGGCGCCAAACAGCGCATGGCTCTGGGAAACTATCGTCTGCCTGTCGACCTGGGTCACACAGATAGTCGAGTTGTAAAGTCTTTGGGTCAGTGCCTGGCCACATGTGTCCACCTGTGGCCGGAGACTGAAACAACATCAATGAATGTCAAATCGGCTTTTAAAGTCTAGAAACAAAACTTTCAAATCCTAGGGGCCCATTTATTTGGTGGGCATGAAATGAGTTGGGTAGGCCCCCCGATAATTGATCCGTTTCTTCAGAAAAAGGAGATGAAAAAGGAGGAATATTAGTAGGAAGGTATTAACTCTACGGAAGTTAGTAGACTTTTCCCCCTAGATCAGTGTTTCCGAAACTTTTCTTGCTCGTGGCGCGTTTTTTGAATTAAAACTGTTCCACAGTGCCCTGAGCTAAGTAAAAGTATGACTATTCATGTCTTGGTTAAATTAATTATGAAGCTTTTACAATATTTCAATATTTACTCTGTGATGAAGTCGCGGCTCCCCGGGGCGCCGCGGCGCACAGTTTTAAAACCACTGCCCTAGATAAAAGGCGTGGGTTTTTACTAGAATTTTTTTTTTTAATATATACTGGTGCTCCATGAAGTTTGGAACAACGGGCCAACTTCATGGCACACAGGTAGTTACGTATAAGTGCTCCTTTCTTTCTTCTAACCCAAGTCTGAGTCGGAAGAAGCTCAGCAAAGTGCACAGGCTACGCTTTACGATTTCCAACTGCCAAAGGATTTTGTACGTGCGCAACAATGCACACAAGCATCCGATCTCATTACCCAGAGACCAGGTGCATAGAGGCGGATACCATGCCACGAGAGAAAGCAGACCCCAGGTGCTCCATAAAAAAGGCCTATTACAGTAGTGCCGAAGCAAGATCACATCCATCTCATTGTAGGATGAAATTTTTCATTATTTGAAGCCCCATCCTGGCTCTTGCCAGGGGCCGCAATATAGCCCGGCTATATATATATATGGTCTAATGGCTGAACGCGGTTTCCGGGACCTCTCCACGGGTGATCCTCATCCACATGGTGGCACTTTGTGTCATCGGGTGTTTATCGCTTGTGTGATGTCCTAGTGGGGTATAATGTGCTACTACTACTACTAGTGCCGTTAAAGTGACGCCTTGAAAAATACTCCGGGGCTGTGTATCGTTAAACAGCCCCCCCCCCCACCCCCTTCCCCCTTCCAATCTCCCCCCCCCCCCCACCACCCCCCCCCCCCTTTCCAAGCTCAGGAAGTAATCATTATTTAAGACCAGTGGCTTCCAACCTTTTTCGGTGCGACCTCCTTCCACCTTTTTTTTTTTTTTAGTATATGGCAAGACCTAACTGTTCTTCCACGCGACCCTCGTAACACAATGTAATGTCATCAACAACGTTGAGAAAAACATCAAGATAATTAGGCTTTTAGCTATAGAAGTACAAACTGTTCAAGAAACTTTACTCCAAGCTATGCCGGCGTGGTGGATAACGAACAGGCAGACAGATTGGCTGGATCTGCACCACTGGGTGGTGAATTGATACACTACAAGGTAGATGTGGTCAAGGCCCTTTGGAAACAAGCAACGGAATCAGTAGAGATAGGAGGTTATTATGGCCTGGAGAGAATGAGGCCCCTGGGTGTAAACAGAGGGTCTGGCCGGCTCACTACACTCAGAGGAAAGGCAAGACGGACATATAACCAGATTGTGACCGGTACCATCAACCCATCTCAAACTGCCAAATGTCCTTGGCTTTTTTTTTTTTTTTTTTTTTTAAATATTTATTAATAATTAAACTGAAAATAAAATGTGTTAGTATAAGTGACTTTAAAAAGTACAAAAGCAATTTCACACTAGCTTAACGCTCCTCATGATCTGTCACTGAGACCTCCCCAGGCAAGCTCTTCCCATGTTGGGGGACCACTATTTTAGACAATTCAACCTGAGAAATCCATAGTTCATTGTTCATGTTAGAGGTCATCGTCATCGCACATCGGATATGACCATAAGTGCTCCGATCTCCTCCTGAGTATGTCTCCAAGTGTTTTTAATCTGATAACTCCCATTCTGTTCTGGTTGATGTATTGACGGGTGGCTCCCGTATGGTTGTCCTGTCTCGTTGCTTAAAAAAATAAATCTAACAAAGATACAATAAAACCAATAAAGTTTTAGGCCACAAGGCACCAATTTTAAAATACAAGTGATTATGAACATTGTTCAACATAATTTTCTTACCAATGCTATCCTATCAACGTCACACATGGACACTGTCTTTAGAAGACAGAAGGAAAATAGTCACGATAGAAAAGAAATGTTTACGCGCTATGCTAGGTGTAACGAGGAAAGATCGACTTTTGAAAGATCATATCAGGGGTAGAGTCGACACAAAACCAATACTGAACTTTATAAGTAGAGAACAAATCATATGGTGTGGCCATGTAACAAGATTGACATCAGACAGGGCACCACAGAGAGCAATATTATACAGATACAGCTGTGACAGAGCCAGAGGTCGACCACGCAGAAAATGGACCGCAGAAATATCTAAGACACTGAAAAGTACTTTATACGAAGCGAAAAGAAGGGCCCGTTCAAGGAATCTCTTCCAGGAGATGAGGAAAGAAGAAGAAGAACTTGAGAAAGACAAGAGACTAAATGCGGAGCTGAGAGATGGGTAGCCGGAGAGAATCTCACTCACACACAAGCTCTAGCCTTGAACGCGGCAATTCCTTCAGTTGGCGCCGATCCTTCTGTGCCGTTTGTGGTAAAATATCTCAGGTTGTTGAAGCTCAGACTGGCGTTTTGGGCGCAGGCCGTCGCTGACCTCTGCCAGGCTTGTTGGCACATCGTCTGCGTCTGACCGTTGGTCACGGCAGTAAATGTCATGAGACTCATAGTGACTAGAGCTGAAAGGGAACAGGAATCATTTAGTACAACAACATCATCATCATCATCATGCATTTTTGCTTCCCCCGGGATCCAATTTTTTTTATTTAAAAAAAAAACATTTCTTCATAACAAGCCGCTGACGCTCTGAAATTACCTGTGTTTCTATTTAGAGAGTTTGTTGTGACATTGTGAGCTGTGGATATTATGTCAGATGTTTTTTCGTTATCTTTCTGTTATGCGGTGTTGTTGGCTGCATTAAAATGGCGGGTGGCCGATTACGTATACATTGGTTTTTGTTTGCATAATTTTTAGCGTGGGACCGTTAGTGCTGGTACATCAGACAGCTGCGTTATGCAATTGTTACTTTGCATGTGCAAGCTTCAACATTTTGCTAGGACTGACCATTTTTTCACCAGTTTTTAAATGGTACAGTGAAGAATATTTAGTGTGATTTTTCACTGGCAAGAAACAGGGCAGTCTGGGGCAACCCGTCTGCATTAATGCTGGAACACCGACTGAGGATTAACGATGTCGACGACTGTCCGATTGCATGTTTGCATAGTTCACACGCCCGTCTCTCTAGTGTAGTTGGCTAAACCGGATTGCGCGGTGAGAGGGTGACGAACTCCTTGTGGTCCGGGTTCACTCCCGGGGGTAGGCAGGAAAGCCACATTTTCTCCCAGATTTACGGTATTCACAATAGAATCAAGGCCGAAAGGTTGCGATATCCATAATACCGAGCCTAAGGGTTAACAACTCATGCCTTCTGGATACTAAAACAAACAAACAGCATAGTTCACACTTCTGTTTATTTATTTCTGGGGCTATGTTCCAGCTTTAAGTACTAATATTTTTGCAAACATCTTTCCATTATAGCTCAGAATTTAGATGCCTCTGTATGTTTCACAGTCTCTCTTTTGTACCCTTTATTTTTCTAAATGGGGACAATGATTGCTCCCTGCCAGTCACCTGGAACTTTCCCTACATCCCAAACCATGTTAAAAGATTCTGATCAACCAAACTGTTGCTGTTGTCTTACATGCAAGGAGGATTTCTGTTGTAATACCATATATTCCCCCTGTCTTGTTCTTTTTATTCTGTTTGAGGGCATTTTCAACTTCGAATTCCAGTATCTTTGGTTCATAGTCTTTTGCAAATTTATTTCCGTTTGGTACTTCATCCGGTGTTCCACAGTTTAGCAGCTCACTGAAATTTTCCTTCCATCTGTCTTTAATATCTTGACTGCTGATGAGCGGTTTCTTACTCTAGCTGTTAATAACAGTGGAGGGTTTAAACTTGTCTTCTCTCAGTCTCATTGCTTTGACACTTTTGTAAAACTTTCTTGGTGACTCAGTGCAAAGTTTTGCTCCCTGTTCTCCATAGTCGGTCCAAGATTCTGATTTTGCCGCTTTCACTTTCCTTTTGCTGTCTCTTCTCGCTTTTCTAAAGCTGATGTAGTCTTCATACGATTATGTTTTCTGCCATGTATAAAAGCATTTGTCTTTTCTTGGATAGACATTTTAACATCTTCATGTCACCACATTGTATGTTTTCTATGAGTGCCCGGGTTTTTGAGACCGCAATTCTCTTTCACTGTGTTGAGGATGCTGGTTTTAAAAGTCTACCACTCATCTTCTACTTTGTTTGTTTTTGTAAGAGTGGTGAAAGAGATTCTGACTGCTCTATTTCCTCCACAACTTTATCTTTTAGTTTCACAATGGTTATTAACTCTGCTTGTTAAATTGGTTTCTTGGGGTGTGTTCTAGCTGGTTTATGAAGCAAAAGTACCACTGGTCTACGGTTTGAATCTATTAGTGCATTTGGGATAGCCCTGAAATTCTTTATTGTCCATCTCTCTCTCCTTCGTCAGCGTATCGAAGGTTGTTAACTATATACCCACCAACGGATATTCCTGGTATACAATGTATGAATCTGATTTTATTTCTATTTACAAAATGAATAAATGGGCGATAGTACACATCCTTGTCTAACACCATGTTTAATATTTTTAAAAGTTCCAAGTTTGTTGTCCGTCCTTATGGTAGTTTTTGTCGGTAGTGTATGTTTTTTTTTTTTTTTAAATCTTTTCTATCAATATTTAAGTTTTCCAAAATTCTAATAATTTCTTCATGTTTCCCTTTATCGAATGCATTTGTGTAAATGCAAAAGCACAAATAGTAATCATAATCTACTCACAAACAAATAGCAAGGTATCCATTCCTGATTTTTAAAAACCACGCACAAGGTACCGGCGTTGACATCAACAAAACCAAATTAAAATTCCCTTTTCTTTTTATGTGGCCCCGGCTGGCAAGTCTGGCGTGAAAAATGACGTAAGTAGAATCACAAATTCATTGGTGTCAAGTGTAGACAGATTTAACTCTTTCCCGTGTGAGGTGATTGATATGATTTCTACCCATCTGACGAAATTAAGACTTCTGACATATGGATATTTCAATTTTCGGTGACAAAAGAAAGATCGATAATTCCAGTGTGGATTTATTCTGAAAAGCGTTAGAAGAAGAAGCAGTGACAAAGGAAGAAGAAGGCTAGGAGGAGTATGAATGAGGAAGAAGCTGAAGAAGAAGAAAAAGAACAAGAAGAAAACTACTAGATATTAATAATTATAGTAGTATTAGAAGTAGTATTAGTAGTAGTATTCGTAGTAGTAGTAGTAGCAGTAGTAGTAGTAGTAGTAGTAATATTAGTAGTAGTAGTAGTAGTAGTACTAGTAGTAGTAGTAGTAGTAGTAGTAGTAGTAGTAGTAGTAGTAGTAGTAGTAGTAGTAGTAGTAGTAGTAGTAGTAGTAGTAGTAGTAGCAGCAGCAGCAGCAGCAATGGTAGCAGTAGTAGTATTAGTAGTAGTAGTAGTAGTAGTAGTAGTAGTAGTAGTAGTAGTAGTAGTAGTAGTAGTAGTAGTAGTAGCAGCAGCAGCAGCAGTAGCAGTAGTAGCAGCAGGAGCAGCAACAGCGGCAGCAGTAGTAGAGTAGGAGCAGAAGCAGCAGCAGTAGCAGTAGCAGCAGCAGCAGCAACATCAGCAGCAGTAGTAGTAGTATTAGCAGCAGTAGTACTAGTAGTAGTAGTAGTAGTAGTAGTAGTAGTAGTAGTAGTAGTAGTAGTAGCAGCAGCAGTAGTAGCAATGGCAGCAGCAGTAGTAATAGCAGCAGTAGTAGCAGCAGCAGCCCTTGTAGTAGTAGTAGTAGTAGTAGTAGTAGTAGTAGTAGTAGTAGTAGTAGTAGTAGTAGTAGTAGTTGTTGTTGTTGTTGTTGTTGTTGTTGTTGTTGTAGTAGTAGTAGTAGTAGCAGCAGCAGCAGCAGCAGCAGTAGCAGTAGTAGCAGCAGCAGCAGTAGTAGTAGTAGTAGTAGTAGTAGTAGTAGTAGTAGTAGTAGTAGCAGCAGCAGCAGCAGCAGCAGTAGCAGTAGTAGCAGCAGCAGCAGTAGTAGCAGTAGTAGTAGGAACAGAAGCAGCAGCAGTATCAGTAGAGTGGAAAGAGTAATGGGGACGTTGATGGTGGATGTGGTAGAAAAAGAAACAGAAGGAGGAGGAGGCGAAAACTAAACAAGCTTAGTGAGTTAAAAGGTGAGCAAAAAGACGCTGGCGCTGGATAGGATACAAGTTGAGAAACAGGTTATTGTATAACTAGAAAACCATTTCTTATAATCCCACATGGTCAAAGACATAGGGGATGCCTAAAATACAATCAGAAGAGAAATACACAAAGAGACAGATACTATGAAAATGGAGTGGAGAGCTTTTCAATGTGTAAGTAGTGGTTAGAATTTAGAGGCAGAAATGAGGTGGTCATAATGCTACTACAATATTGATGTTGCTGCTAATACTACTACTATTCGGGTTTTTGCTGCTGCAACTGCGTTGCTGTTGTTGCTATTGTTACCAACATTTTTACTACTACTACTGCTATCACTACTACTACTGATACTACCACTGCCACCAATATTGCGCCATAATTATACCACCACTACTACTTCTACTACTACTACTACTACTACTACTACTACTACTACTACTACTACTACTACTACTACTACTACTACTACTACTACTACTACTACTACTACTACTATTTATACACTACTACTATCACTACTACTACTACTACTTCAACTACTACTACTACTACTACTACTACTACTACTACTACTACTACTACTACTACTACTACTACTACTACTACTACTACTACTACTACTACTACTACTACTACTACTACTACTACTACTTTTACTACTACTACTACAGCTTCTACTACTACTACTACAACTACTACCATTTTTACCACTACTACTACAACCACCACCACTCCCACTATTACTACTTCTTTTTTTCAACAAGTACTACTACTACTACTACCACAGCCCCCACCAATACCACTACGGCTACTACTACTGATGCTAGTAATGCTAGTGCTACTAATACAAAAAACACACGGTCGGCTTTAGACTTCCTGGAACCCGGCAGAGAAACAATCAAATTTCTCCATGAGTTGTTGACCCTTTGGCTCGGTACTGTGGATATCGCAACCCTTCGTCCTTGATTCCATGATAAATAACGTAAATCTGGGAGAAATGTGGCTTTTCTGCCAAACACCAGGCGTGAACCCAGACCACAAAGAGTTCGTCACCCGGTCGCCGCGCAGTCAGGTTTAGCCAACTGAGCTAGCGAGCCAGGATTAACATTCACATCACTTCTCTTATCACTCACCCCCCCCCCCCTTTCCCCCACCCGTTCTCTTCTGTCTTCCCCCCCCCCCCCTCCCGTATCTCCCTTTCTCTCCCCCTCTGTCTATCGTCTAAGTTTAAACTACAATTTCGCTGGCTATCGGTCGGTTTCAAATCTGAGACTTTGATGAATCGCCTTCATTAGCTCCTCCGACACTGAGACCGGTCAATGACAAAACATCGGGCCCAGCTCGTCTGTTTTACGAGACCCGCCCCTGATCAGATGACGGGGCTGCCCACTTCATGGCCAGGTCCCAGGCTGTTTTTGTGGCCAAAATGCGCCCTGGTTCGGTTTAGGTTGATATGATACGGGTCAAAAATCATCATTTTCATAGAATCTACTTTGTTCTCTTCATATTTCTTGTTGCTGCTGCTGCCGCTTCTTCTTCTTCTTCTTCTTCTTCTTCTTCTTCTTCTTCTTCTTCTTCTTCTTCTTCTTCTTCTTCTTCTTCTTCTTCTTCTTCTTCTTCTTCTTCTTCTTCTTCTTCTTCTTCTTCTTCTTCTTCTTCTTCTTCTTCTTCTTCTTCTTCTTCTTCTTCTCTTCTTCTTCTTCTTCTTCTTCTTCTTCTTCTTCTTCTTCTTCTTCTTCTTCTTCTCTTCTTCTTCTTCTTCTTCTTCTTCTTCTTCTTCTTCTTCTTCTTCTTCTTCTTCTTCTTCTTCTTCTTCTTCTTCTTCTTCTTTCTTCTTCTTCTTCTTCTTCTTCTTCTTCTTCTTCTTCTTCTTCTGCTTCTTCTTCTTCTTCTTCTTTTTCTTCTTCTTCTTCATCCCTATACTCTCCATCTTTCTTCCTCGTTATTTATGTAATTCCTCATGCTTATCCATCTTCTCTGCCTCCTCCTTCTTGAGTTGTCATTCAGCAGATTTTAGGTTACATTATTATTATTATTATTATTATTATTATTATTATTATTATTATTATTATTATTATTATTATTATTATTATTACCATTGTTATTTTTTTGGATTATTGCACCCTTAAACAACGTTTGTCCCTTTTCATCGCCTTTAAAATCAGCCCCCCCCCCTTCTTTCTCGTTATTTTGTTGTTGTTGTTGTTGTTGTTGTAGAGGTGACCACAAAGAACAAATGAAAGAATCACAAACTGGGCACGCAGGCCGTTTCAAACAGCCATCTTATTATTGGGGCTGTACCGAATAGTGATTTTCACTATTCGGCCGAATACGAATAACGGGACCAACTATTCGGCCGAATACGAATACGAATAGTGTATTAAATTTATCCCCCCCCCCCCCCTTTTTTTTTTTTTCTCCCCCCCCCCTTTTTCTCCCACCCCCAACTTTTTTTTTCTCCCCCCCCCCTCCCCCACCCAAAAACATTCATAATGTCAAAGGTACGCTGAACGTTTCCTTCACATAAAGTAGCACAGAATAGTCATCTTCTTCTTTAGCATTCTGAGCTCTTGATGTTTACTGCTGCATTCATCTCTCTGGCAGGCCTTCTCTTCACAATTTGTGACACTAGTTGTTTGCAGGTCTGACTGGACATTATCTCTCGAACTTCTTTTTTGTCTACCTCGTGGTCTACGACCATTCATCTACCTTGTGTATACAGTTTTTACTTCTTTGTCATCTTACCAACCATTTTAGTCTCTTAGCTCTCATGATGCCAGCGATCAATGGTGATTTAAACAAATTATGTGTTACGTTGTTGCTTCTCACTCTCCTTTCCCTGCTGTTAGCATCTTTGATGGGTCCAAGGATTAGTCGTAAGACTGTTTTCGAAAACCTGTAATAAGGTTTCATCTCTTTTATTTCTGCTCCAAGTTTCAGAGCCATATAAAACGATTGGACTAGTCTTTCAACGTTTTATATATTTTGACCTTGGTGTTGCAAGACAGACACTTTGACTTTTGCAGATGGTGAAGGGCATAGTATACTTTATTTCCAGATTGAATTCTATATTGTATTTCTTCTCTCAGTATTTTGGAGCAGTTGATGTTTGCACCCTAGTACTTACATGTTTCCGTTCGTTTGATTTTCATATTATCGACTTGGCTATGGCCGGAGTTTAAATTATTTTCATGTCTGGTTAGTATTCGTACAGAACAATAAACATTTAAAAACATTTTATGTCAGTCTGTGGTAACTAATAACTATGAATGAAAGAATCCTTAGTATTATAATAAGTACCTAAACTTGTAAATTGTCACCAACAACTTAGTTATTGCAGGAAAGCTGCATTAGCTTTCAACAAAACCAATCGTTCCATGCTGTCAGCATTAAGGCTGTATATGCAGAAGCGGGTGTAAGGTAACTACTATTCGTATTCGGCTCGACCGCAACTATTCGGCCGAATACCGAATAGTCAATAGGTCCACTATTCGGCCCCGAAGCGAATACGAAGCGAATATTCGGTACAGCCCTACTTACTATGAGTATCAAGTAAAATACACACAGACATGGATGCTAAATGCAAACATTATAATATACATGCGAAACATACACGCATTGAAAACATCATAAATACAAGGACTGGAGCAACACACTCATAGCGGTATGATTTTGAGGGAAGAAGGATTTTGAGCCAGACAGCTGGCGCAATTAAACCAGACCACAGTTATAACCAGATACTGTTGGCTTCAGCTTGCTAAGAGCAGGTTGAAGGTAGTCAATATTTTTTGGGTGGTAAAATAGAATGGAATGGAACACACGCAGACATGCAGTAACGTTGTTAATTAAGGTTATCAAGAATGTTAAGCCCCCGACATCACGGAGCAGACGAACGCTGTGATGTCATATTGACGATTTAAAGATGGCTGCTCCACTTTTCACATGCACCAAAGAGGGGCAGCGCTCTGTTATCCGCCGCCCCCCCCCCTTTTAAACCCCGTTTTTGAGATGGGGTTTATTCGTAAGCAGGCTATTGTTTCTTTGTCTTTTAGGCAGATGCATTCAGACCTCGACGAAAAGAAACTGAATTAGTCGACATTTACAACATACTTGTTGGTGACAGCGGGTCTATTCTTACCCCCCCCCCCCCCCCCGCCCCTCCTAATGTTTCCCTGGAACTCACACGGTGACTATCAATAGCCACTCCTTTGCTATATAGTCAGTATTAAATCCATCGCCTTTACTCTCCATGTAATTCCCTCGTACACATTCTGGGATGTAACGGTATGGTGGAATTCGAGGTATAACAACTGATGGATAGCAACTCTGGGCTAGATGTTGCAAAACTAAAATTAGAAAAAAAAAAAAAAAACAAGTAAAAGTCGGGTTATAAACCATAAGTGCTCTGCCACCAGTACGGACAGCTGATAAGAAACTGTCCACCTGTGTCGCCCTCCGCATGCAACTCCGTAGCTACAGCGACATTCCTCCATTTACCCTAAAGTGTTAACTCTGGTAAACGTTACCTAAAGGCTGGCTTTTAACACCGGCCGTGGGCTGCAGCGAGTCGCAGCTGGATTTTAGAGCGAGTCTCCTATCGACTGCGCTAACACGGCCCCACTGATGCAAAACTCCTAGCCGATGTTTCTATTCTTCGGGGTGTAAGATCTGGCTGTTTTTTTTTTCCAGCTACAGTAAAGGGAAAGATCGTAACAGAACAAAAAGGTGCCTTTTTATCTACAACTTCAAGGATTAGAATGGACGTAGAGGCAATCACTGCAGCTCTAAAGTGGTTAGCAGAAAATGGAGTTACCAAAGGAATCATAGTATCCGATTCTCAGTCACCACTGCGGAAAATTCAAAATGGACAGATGTGGCATGAGTGGATATCAAGAAATTGTTTTGCCTACCGATTGTCCAGGATTCACAGCCATATGTTAAAACTGGATGTATGTAGCAAGCAAGAATTCTTTTTCTAACACTCAGTGACAAAGATATATTGCATAAGATGTTCTTCATTTTATAAAATGCAGTTTTTGCCTGTCCTATTCTGTTTCTTATCTCAGTAATGCATCTTCCATCTGATGTTATCCATGTGCCCAGATAGGCCTACTTATATTTCTGTATTTGTCCCAAAATAACACCATTGACCTTTTTTTTACACATTTAGAAATGATTCTTTTCTTTGATACTACCATTACTTCTGTCTTCCCATTATTTCAGACTGAGGCCCATTCTTCCACTTTCTACAACCACAATGTCTATCATTTAGTGTAATTCTTTCTGACTTGTTGCTCTCAAGACTGTGTCATTAGCATAACGTAACTTGTTTAGATTGTGCCTACCAACCACAATACCGGGAATATCAATTATTCCCTTATAATATTGTTTTCTGCGTTTACCGGTTGTAATCTCCGACAGAATGTTATGGTTTTTCAACGACCTCTAGACTGTAGACGCCTTCCAGAACCTGAGTGTTGCGTGCACATCTGTTTTACAGAACTGACTTATGTGTACTTAAAATCATTGCACTGGTTGACCCTGTCTGATCTTTTTTACCTTTTATTTTCTATACCGAGTTGGCAGCTGGCACTTTCTATTTATAATAAAAATGATAAAACTGAAATTTATTACATATTTCGTAGTACTTTCAAGTAGGTTAATATATCTGTTATTTAAGTAATTTTATCTTTAATATTATCAAAGATTATTTTATATTTTAAGGTTGTTTAAGCGAAGTTAGTGAGGCGGCAAGTTTGGCCAAGGGTATAAAGTGAGGTCGGCCGTGGGTGGCAACGAGCGCCGGCACACCCTGCTGCAAAGCTCATGTGCCCAGCTCGTCAGATATTTTGTTGTTGTCTGATTCCCAAATCTTCGCCGGCCGAAGCGGAAAATTTAGGTATGGGCTCGATTGTTTGTCTTTTAGGACACTGTTGGTTTGTTTTGTGTGGGTGAGGGATGCTAGTTTGGTGTGGTTTTTGTTTGGTTGAAGTGAGTGAGCAGTGTGGGGCCCGGTCGTCAGGCATGGGGACTAGACTATGTCTAGAACTAGAGTCACTGACTAGAGAGACCATTGATAGTGGGAGCCAGTTTTCGTTTCGATCAGTCGGTTATGTCAGATGCGAACTAAACCCTAAACCAGATCGGACTACCGAGATAACTTTTTAACATTAGAGAGCCTAATCAAACATACTTTACCTCTGTTGAATTCTGAATTCTCCTCTGAATGGCCGAATGTATAGATAGTGACTACCCAACTCACTGACTCAAGTGACTGTCAGTGATCTTTCAGTAGACGCAGACAGACACTAATAATCCCTCCTAGAGGGGGATAGTTGTTATGATTAGTTTAAAAAAAATCATTTATGATTATGTGTTCTTTTCCAAGTTTGGCTGTACTGTAATATCTGGTGTTTTTTCTAGTGGTGTCAGCACCCTTTTCAAGGCATTTTTTTTTTCAGTACTATTATTATATAATTTGAGTCGCAGCGCAGGGTCTGCTAGGCATGTCGACCTCACTTTGTGGTCTGATTCGTGCCTTCTCCAGTCCATAATTGCACTGCAGCCAGGGGACAGAACTCCGACTAACCGGCCGTCTACTGTTGTCTACCGGTCGTAGTTGAAAGGAGAGCCATTCAAGGCATTTTTTTTCAGTACTATTATTATTATATTATTACCATTCTTCTTCTTGCTGTAAACTCTTGGGGAAAGTTCTGGTTGTTCATCCACTTCTGGACTGCAATTCTGTTCCAGAACTCGAGTGTTGCATGTGCATCCATTTTACAGATCTGACTTATTTGTATGCAGACTGCTGGTTCCTTGCCTCTCAGGCAGATGCACTCGACTCTGAAGGAAGCTCCCAATTAGTTGACTCTTACAACATGCTTTTGGGTAGGCAGCGGGTCTATTCTTGTTTTCCCTATAATGGGACCCCGGGACCCAGACAGGGAATTATTACTATTATATCTTCTTCTTCTTCTTCTTCTTCTTCTTCTTCTTCTTCTTCTTCTTCTTCTTCTTCTTCTTCTTCTTCTTCTTCTTCTTCTTCTTCTTCTTCTTCTTCTTCTTCTTCTTCTTCTTCTTCTTCTTCTTCTTCTTCTTCTTCTTCTTTCTTCTTCTTCTTCTCTCTCTTCTTCTTCTTCTTCTTCTTCTCTTCTTCTTCTTCTTCTTCTTCTTCTTCTTCTTCTTCTTCTTCTTCTTCTTCTTCTTCTTCTTCTTCTTCTTCTTCTTCTTCTTCTTCTTCTTCTTTCTTCTTCTTCTTCTTCTTCTTCTTCTTCTTCTTCCTTCTTCTTCTTTCTTCTTCTTCTTCTTCTTCTTCTTCTCTTCTTTCTTCTTCTTCTTCTTCTTCTTCTTCTTCTTCTTCTTCTTCTTCTTCTTCTTCTTCTTCTTCTTCTTCTTCTATTCTTCTTCTTCTTCTTATTCTTTCTTCTTCTCTGTATTCTTCTTCTTCTTCTTCTTCTTTCTTCTTCTTCTTCTTCTTCTTCTTCTTCTTCTTCTTCTTCTCTTCTTCTTCTTCTTCTTCTTCTTCTTCTTCTTCTTCTTTCTTCTTCTTCTTCTTCTTCTTCTTCTTCTTCTTCTTCTTCTTCTCTCTTCTTCTTCTTCTTCTTCTTCTTCTTCTTCTTCTTCTTCTTTCTTCTTCTTCTTCTTCTTCTTCTTCTCTTCTTCTTCTTCTTCTTCTTCTTCTTCTTCTTCTTCTTCTTCTTCTTCTTCTTCTTCTTCTTCTTCTTCTTCTTCTTCTCTTCTTCTTCTTCTTCTTCTTCTTCTTCTTCTTCTTCTTTCTTCGATCCTTCTGTCAGAAAACTTATATCAGGAGGCCGGTAGCCTTTATGAAAGCTATCGTGCAATCCATATCCTCTTGTGTACCATACAGTTTTGTCTTTATTGTGGTTATATGATTTTACTGTAATACTACTAAAAGATAGACATTTTATAGTGAATAAAATACTGGCACCTTCTTCAGACACTTAGTGGTGAGTTCTGGCACTTTGTTTCTAGAATTAAAAACAAAAACCCTCTATAATACTGAGTCTCCCAACACTAATGTTTCTTCTTCCAGTTGTTGTGCAAAGTGTACTACTACTACTACACTCTCAGACTAGTGTTCTGCGAAGGCTTTGCTACATGTTACTTGTTAGTTAGTCCTGACATCCTCATCCACTGCACATCCAATCATTCAGACCTCAAGTGTTGGGATCAGGCTAGTTAGGCAGTAATCTGATTATCCTCAGGGGGCATTAGATCATTCAGTTTGTAACTGTTCAAACCCACCCCCCCCCCCTTTTTTTTTTTCTGGATATCCCTCCATGTATAGTGGCTAACAACACCAGTTCTGTTTTTTATTTTTCTTTAGCTTCCTGGATAGTGCTTTTGTCTGGCCACACCTGGTTTCTACAGCCTTTAGTTTTAACAGCCTGATTTTCTTATTCTTTTTTGTGTTCACTGGCTAATGTTGTGGTTGTTCGTCTGTTTCCGCACTTTAGCCTCTTTCCATAACTTGAGTGTTGCGTACACATCCATTGGTCAGATTAGGCTTATCTGTGTGCAGACTGTCAGTTCCTTGCCTCTTAGGCAGGTGCGCTCCAACTTTGAAGAAAACCAATAATTAGTTGACTCTTATGACATGCTTGTTGGGGAGGCAGTGGGTCTATTCCCCCTTCCCCCCAGAATGGGGACTTAGAACCCACATCCCCCGTGTGGGTTCCGGGGCCCCCATGTGGGGAAAACAAGAATAGACCCACTGCCTCCCCAAAAGCATGTCATAAGAGTCGACTAATTGGGGAGCTTCCTTTGAAGTCGGAGTGCATCTGCCGGAGAGGCAAGGAACCAACAGTCTGTATTCAAGAGAATGAGATCTGTAAAACTGATGCACACGCAACACTCAGGTTCTGGAGCAGGACTGCAGTTCAGTAGTGGACGAAGAACCAGAACTTTACGCCAGAGTGTACAGCTGGTGAACACGAAGAAGAAGAAGAGAACCCACATGGTGAAGCAGCCTGATCATGGCTTCTCATTCTCGGACATCATTCTCATACATCATTCTCATTCTCAAAAATCATTCTCGTTCTCAGACATCATTCTCATTTTCTGATGTCATTCTCAGACATCACTTGATTCACACAAGCTTGGTATTTATTCTTATTGAGTATTCAGTATATCATATAGACCGACAGAACGCATCTACCCTAAAGGCAAGGAAGCAACAGTCTGCATACTAATAAGCCAGATCTGTAAAACAGTTGTGCATGCAACACTCAAGTTCTGGAACAAGACCAAAAGTTCAGAAACGGATGAATAGTCAGAATCCCCCCCCCCCCCCCCCCACCCCCCCCCCCCTCCCAGAGTTTACAGCCAGTGAACACTAGGAAGAAGATATATTAGTACACATCTGTGTTTGGGTTCCGGGGCCCCTTTGTGGGGGAAAACCAGAATAAAGAAGAATAAAGTAAAATATTAACAAAAAAAAAAAAAAGACAAAAAAAAAAAAAAAAAAAAAACAAGAGAAATGAAAAACCAGAATAGACCCAGTTCCCCCCCCCCCCCCCCCCCCCCCCCCCCCCCCCCCCCCCCCCCCCCCAACAATCATGTCATAAGAGCCAACTTAATGGGTTTTTCTTCAAAGTCTAAGTGCATCTGCTTGAGAAGCAAGCAGTCATCATCATGTGCCCTGCCAACTGGCGTTAGCGCTCATGCGTCGCCACAGATCATGATCCCTAGTTCCCTGGATACGACTCTCTTGATAATATCCCTCCATGACATCGTTTCAGCCCATCCAGCATCGTCTCTCTTGGTCTGCCTCTACCCCTTTTCCCACTGATCTTTCCAGTAAGGAACCAACAGTTTGCATATGAATAAACCAGATATGTAAAACAGCTGTGCATGCAACCCAGAACTTTCCACTGGAGTTTAAAGTTACAGCCGGCGAACATTTTGAAATAGATATATCAGTATACAAAAGATGATTAAGTAAAAACACAACATTGTGAAACAAGGTCATTGCCTCTGAGCTGAGAAATTGGTTAGGCAAGATAACCTATTTATTAAGTACAGGAAAAATGCATCAAGGTATCTAGTAGCCGACTTTGCTTGCATAAATAGGTCAGTGTATTCAGGGAATATTGACTTGTGTTTTAGGTTGTTATTATTTGATACAAGCCTTTTGAGAAGGGATTAAATTATGTGTATGACCAGTGTTACAGCAACGGCTGAAGTGAGTTGCAGCTGAGTTATGTAATAATAATAGCGTAATGATAATTAGCAACAGAGTAACAACTGAAGTAAGTAGCAAGAGTTGAGTAACAACTGATGTAACTAGCAGATTTGTTGTAACAACTGAGGTGAGTGGCAGTCGGTTTGTACACAAACAAAAATGAGTATACATATTTTTTCCGTGTTTAACAATGGTTGACCTGTTCTTGGGTACTAAGGCTTGATTTGTCTAGCTGGTCGTTATAATCCTGTGCAGTCCTTTCGATGTCATAAATGGAGCTCAGTTCAGCACCTTTGGCCTCTCTCATCAACACTCATTTTAGCGTTTCTCTTGGGTCTTTTTTAACAAATCATTGTCTTGTTGTGCCATTATATGTCACATAGGGCTTGCCGTCTGTGCCTCCATTTCGTTCTGTCCTATGCAGTTAGTTCAGTATCATGGATGGAATACAGTCCAGCAGCCTTGGCCTCTTTCATGTACATTCATTTAAAAGTTTCTGTTGAGCCCTTGCTTTCTCAATTCTTTGTACACCTAGTGGCACATGAGGCTTCAGAGAGGACTTTCCATGCTTTCCTGTCCTGTGCAATCTTCAGTGCAGTTTTCCATGTCAGAGATGCCGCACTCAGGTCACTTTCCATCGTTTGTCTTTATGTTGTTTTTGGGCGCCCCTTTTTTTCTCTTTCCCTCTGGTGTCCAAGTGAGAGCTGTTTTCCTTAGTCCCTCAGTTTCCAATTTCAGTGCCTGTTTGGGGATTCCCTGCTGGTTTCTTCTGGGGATGTGTCCAGTATAGCAGCATTGTCTTTGTCTTATAGCTGTCGCTTGTTTGTTGTTGAAAGCCATGAATTCATGAAGCGATTACATGTGAACATTCTCATTCACAGGTTCATATAATGCTAGGAGATGTGCCACATTTAAGGCAACGTAAGATGGAAGCGTATTTAATTTTGGCTTGAAGATTATAATTCAATTTCTTGTTTATTTGTC
This sequence comes from Candidula unifasciata, assembly GCA_905116865.2. NCBI lineage: Eukaryota > Metazoa > Mollusca > Gastropoda > Stylommatophora > Geomitridae > Candidula > Candidula unifasciata. The sequence continues at coordinate 146,154 of CAJHNH020008514.1, read as the reverse complement.
TAGTTTGACTGAATGTTGAAATTGTTCTTTCTTCTTCTAATTTGTGTTCACCATCTGTAAACATAACAATTGTTTTGGTTTTTCACCCACTCTTGAACTAAATCTTTTTCAAGAATTTGAGATTTGTGTGCACATCTGTTTTACAGATCTGGCTTATTTGTATCCAGACTTTTGGTTACTTGCCTCGCAGGCACACTCCGAAGTACTTATTTCTCACCTCAGACCGATATGCTGTAACTTCGATGGAAAAGTCTCGAATCAGTCGCCTTTTTTCATGTGTTCTAAAAAGGGGCAGTAAGCGTGTTCCCACACAACATGGGGGTCTGGCCCACTGAAATCAGGCGGAAAATGTTTGGGTAGAAGTTTCCAGAAGCGTCTAACAATTGCCTAAAAAGAAAGGGAGCTAACAAACTTACCTGTGCGCTCCCCCTATAGGTTTTAATGCCTCGATTTTTGTTTGAAAAGGGGGGGGGGGGGGGGGGGTGGTATTTAGATTCTAGCAAGCATGTCATAAAAGGTCACTAATTAAACAGTTGCAGAAATTGAATATGAATTAAATACAACATCCGCTAAAGTCAGAGTCTATCTCGCAACAATTAGGTCTAAATATTTAAAATGTCGATAAGATCAGTCGTTTTAAAAGGCTCTGAAATGGGAACACAACTAAAAGAGATAAGGGCTTATTACAGGTTTTCGAAAACAGTATTGTGACGAATCTTTGGACCTATCAAAGGTGTAAACAGCGGGGAATGAAGACAGATGCAACAACGAAATTCATGGATCGTTGGCATCGTGAAAGCTAATAGGTTTAAATTAAAAAAAAAAAGTAAAGTTCCCTTTTCACGCATTTCGGCGCATCGGGCATATGGGCAGAGCGTCCCATATTTTTACAGACCATCAGCACTCGGTGGGTAATGTGGTCAGCATTACGCCGGCTGTCTTTACTTTCCCAGGACAGCCCATCCTGGTACCCATTTTAGGCTGGGTCGACCTGCGACACAAGGGAGATGAATGGTCACAGACCACAAGGCCACCCAAAAAAAATGATGGAGAGATAATTTCAGACAGACCTGCAAACACTCGGCGTCACCAACTGGAAAGAGAAGTCCAACCAAAGAGATGAGTGGAGGTGGGTGATATCTGCAGCAATGAACCTCAAGGGCTTGGAATGCTGAAGAAGTCCAACCAAAGAGATGAGTGGAGGTGGGTGATATCTGCAGCAATGAACCTCAAGGGCTTGGAATGCTGAAGAAGTCCAACCAAAGAGATGAATGGAGGTGGGTGATATCTGCAGCAATGAACCTCAAGGGCTTGGAATGCTGAAGAAGGCCAACCAAAGAGATGAGTGGAGGTGGGTGATATCTGCAGCAATGAACCTCAAGGGCTTGGAATGCTGAAGAAGAAGAAGAAGAAATTGAATATGCTGTGGTAAAAGGCGCCATTGTTGCAACCTAGCTGTTTGTCAAACTTTTCTTTGTCTTAGTGTTTAGCAGCTGTAAACTACAGCAGAAAATCAGGTTGTTCAGCCATTTCTGGACTTAAGTTTTGTTTCAGAACTTGAGTATGTCATGGTGTACTTTAGTGTACCGGATCTGGATTGTTTAAAAGGAGACTGTTCCTCGCCTCTCAGGCAGATGCACTCTTAACTTTGAGGAAACACCACATGCTTTTGGAGGGTGGGGGGAGGGCCCAGAACTCAATACGGTTTGTAGGGAAAAGGGGGAGAAGAAGAAAAAGTAAACAGCTGTTAAGGAGCATCAAAAACGATTAAGAACGCCGAGCTTTCATGTCGAAGACCCGGGTTCAGATCGTCTGAAAGGTTGAGGATTTTTTTTTTTCTGTCGGGGGCAAAAATAGAATCCCAACCTGCACAGTCATTTAAAGGCCTTCAAAGGGCACGCTGCTTTTTAAAGGGATTTTTGAGGAATCGAGGGTCACTTAAAAAAATGAAACAAATCAGAAATGAAAAGATTACTAGCCATGCGGCCCTAAATCCTTAGGCTAAAAGATACCCTCCCCTTACACTGCAGACATGGTAAATACAGACAGTAATGAGTGACGTTGTGGGGAGACGTGGTTGACTGCACCAGTTGACAAGACACTTAAAGTTGCTGAATCTCTTTGAATGTTTTCTGTCTTTATTTTTCAGCAATGAATGGCCAAGTAGACAGTCACGTGAATGGGAACGGGTGCCCTCATGAGCGGGTGGTCATTCTTGACGCCGGAGCCCAGTATGGAAAGGTCAGATGAGTCTAATGTATTATGATTGGCACTTTCTGGCAGCTATCAGATTTGCCAACACTGACAGTTCCTCGCCAGAATTGCTGTTGGCATATATTAGATTATACCTAAGTACTTGTATATTTTGCGAGCCATTATAGTGTGGTTGCTAGATGCTCGACTACAGATCCAAAGGTATTGGGTTCAAATCTGAATGCAGCCGAACTTTGTTCAGAAATCACCTGGGCTTCCAAGTTGACCCAGCTTTAAATGGGTCCTGGGAAGTAAAGGCGGCTGCATGATGTTGACCACATCACCAACCGAGTTTGATTGGTGTATACAGTGTAGGACTAGGACTGTGTGCCCGTGTTAGCGCAGTCGATAAGAGGCTCGCTTTCCAATCCAGCTGCGACTCGCTGCAGCCATGGTCTGTGTTAGAAACTGGGCGGTTCCCGGGGTTCACCCAGCCTCTAGGAAATGGGTACCAGAGTTGACACTCTGGGTTAAATGGCGGAACGTTGCTGTAGCTACAGCGGACAGTGTCTTATTAGCTGTCCATACTGGTGGCAGAGCACTTATGGTTTATAACCATGTGCAGTGACACTGACTCACATCTCTCGACTTTACCTTTACCTTTGTGTGCCGAATGCATCTTAAGACAGGGCAAGGTGTCTTCTTTTTTCACTTATATATTTAGGTTTAAAAAAAATTTATATTATAAATCTTTATATTATAAATCTTTATGGTTTATTCTTGATGGCATAAAATCACTTTGTTAAGACATCCAAACATAACTGGGAGTGCAAAGAAATAGATTATAAACATAAAACTTATTCCAGTGTTGAGTTACCAATGTCAAACATGGACACTATCTAAAGCCCACTTACACAAAATCACAATTTGCAAGATGAGATGCTTAAGAACAGCTGATAACCTAACCATCGGAGATTGAGTTAATAATGATACTATTAGATGGATTGTGGGGAGGACACCTTGTTACAAGATTCATCGAGGAACAGCAGATGAAGTGGTTTGGCCAGCACGCTAGAATGCAGCAACATCAAATATATCAGAAGATCAGCTAACAGGTCCTCCAAGAGGATATCCACAAAAATTATGCATCAACAGCATTAAAGAAACTCTATACCTCCATGGAATGACAGCAGCCAGCTCGCAGTGGATCGCAAATGATTCCTCCCCATGATGCTCAACGGCAGAAGTGGTTTATGGTGATGATGATGATGTAATGGGTGGTTCTCTTTCAGGTGATAGACAGAAAAGTTCGAGAGTTGAATGTAGACTCAGAGATCCTGCCCTTAGACAGTCCTGCCTACACCCTGAAGGAGAAAGGATACAAGTAAGTTATTGTTTGTGGCTAGAGTTTTTGGAGCTACACAGATGTTGCTAGTCTGTCAACCTCAAAGTTTTGTGTTCGAATCCTTTTCGTTCCCAGACAGTGAGGGTGCTTTTGGCAGTGAAATAGTCCTAGGCAGTGTGGGTGTTTTTGGCAGTGAGATAGTTGATAGATTGGCTGGTTCTTGCCGTGGTTGCAGATGGCCACACTATTGATCACGCGGACATTAGTAATGCCCTTAGAGAGATAGGGTGAGTGGAGGGTTTTTGGGAGCAATGCGTCTACATCGGCAGGTGGCCCATTGCATGTACTTACTCCATATTATGTGTCCAATTTTGTGATTTCAAAATACACTGACTAAAACTTAATTGTAGAAAGATGCTTAATGTGATGTTTGAGACACTTGATGTGATGTTTGAGACACTCGATGTGATGTTTGAGACACTTGATGTGATGTTTGAGATGGGGGGGGGGGGGGGGATAATCAGTAACATGTCATTTATGAGACTGAAAGAGCTAATAAATATTTATCCTAATTTGTAATTATTTCTCAATCCACTGCCAGGGCTATAATCATCTCCGGAGGCCCCAGCTCCGTCAACGATCCATCGGCCCCACATTACGATCCAGACATATTCAGGTGTGGGTTGCCCGTACTGGGTATATGTTACGGTATGCAGGTATGCATTGGCCTATTTTTGATTTTGTTTTAAATGTGTTTATTCAGTATTTCTTTTACGCTCACGTGCGGATGGGAAGGTTGTGGGTTCGCTCCCTAGCGGAGCCGGACTTTTAAAAAAAAATTTACCTTGACCGCCAGGTCGGCCCAGCTTTGAGTGGGTACCGGGTGCAGTCCCGGTAAGTAGAGACGGCAGGCGTTATGTTGACCACATCACCCATCTTGTGCCAGTTGGTCTATAAAAACATAGGTCTAGCCCTATTTGCCCTACTCGTCTAAAGGTGTGGAAAAGGGACTTTTACTTTACTAGTATTTATTTTAATTTTTGACGTCTGAGGCTTAGGTGTTGCTAGTGTGATTGCTTTGTAAGGAGGAAATACAATACATAGTTTGATACAGCTGCTGGCGATTTGACACCAGACCGCATTGCATTGGTTTTGACAGTGGTATCTTCTTCTTCTTCTTCAGCGATCTCTGGTCATGCGCATAATCCACTGTGGGTCATAAACTGGGATGTCTTTTCAAGGTCTCTTAGGTTTCCCCAAAGCTTAGTTGTCAGTTCTACTGGGTGTTGCCATATGTCGCTCCGCAGCTCCGCCAGGAGAGGACAGTCTTGCAGGACATGTTCTGGAGTTGCATGATTAAAAGTGGTGGAAGTGTGTCCTCGCAGTTAGAAGTGACACCCTGTCCTCCCCTAGCAATGCAGGAAGCCGCGGGGCTGTTGGTGGCTAAGGGTAAACCTGTTTGAGATGTGAGAGCGAGTCCCGCTTTCACTTGATTGTTACCCAACGTGGTGGTACCACTATTGGATAAATATTTGCGCATGGCCATTGAGTTAACCGTATGTGTCGATTCCTCCCCACCAAATATATGGTTGACACATTCCGTTTCTGGGGACAGCTTTTATCGAGTTTGCTCTCTAGACAGTTGCAGTCCCCTGCTGACGAGATTCTGTCTTCCCGAGTGGACCGCCGCGATCAAAACATTGCGAAGGCAGCGTGGTCGAGGCTGCCAAAACTATCGGTCATTATCCCGCCCCGACACAGCACAACCACAATACACGCTGTTCCCACGAAAAACACATAATATCCTGCGTTGGAAATGCGCATAAAATAGCAGTCCATGATTATAGAACAGAATAATCCGAGAGAATTGACAGCCAGCGACAATAAACACAGCTGCTGTCCGCCATTTTGAAAACAGAAGTCCACAGTGGTATCTAAGACCAATGCAACTTCATTGTACCCACATTCGTGTAGGTCTACCTCCGCCTGATTTTCCTAAAACCGCACCCTCCGTCCTTCTAATCCGTCTATGACCCCTACCCCCGTGTCCAGGGTTTCATGAAGAAAGTGTTTTTGTCAGCGGGTATCATGTAACTTGCTTTGTTTCTGTACCAGTGCAAATCAAATGAAATGTCCCTCACTGTCGCATTTGAAAAACTGGTAAACAAACAATTAGCCCCAGAACAATCCAGAAATATTTGCACGTAGTAAATGTAAATTTCAGTTACTGGAGGTGCCAAAGCCAACAATCGCCAAAAGAAATGCAGTTTATCCTTGATGGAAGTGATGGGCACGATAATTTGGTTACTATACACATGCAGAATTATTACATAAAGTATTTCACCAGCTCACACGTAAACCGGCTACCGGCCATATTGGGAACGGTTGTTCAGGGGGTAGCGTTAGATGCCGCAGTACAGACAGGTTAAGGAAATTTTGTCAGAGGCCAAGTCCCAAAGTAAGAATAGTGCTTCCACACATGGCAGAGTGAGGGCGATGAACTGGCGAAAGTAACGCACAGTAAAAATGGTGATGCAGGAAACAAGAATGTTGAAAAAATTACACACCTAGTATAAAGGAGTTGTAGTCATTGATGGTTAGTGTTGAATGAACAGTGATTGACCCCTGACCTCCTCCTCAGAGTATAGGACTGACCCCTCCTCAGAGTATAGGACTGACCCCTCCTCAGAGTATAGTACTGACCCCCTCCTCAGAGTATAGTACTGACCCCCCTCCTCAGAGTATAGTACTGACCCCCTCCTCAGAGTATAGGACTAACCCCCTCCTCAGAGTATAGGACTGACCCCCCTCCTCAGAGTATAGGACTGACCCCCTCCTCAGAGTATAGGACTGACCCCCTCCTCAGAGTATAGGACTGATCCCCCTCCTCAGAGTATAGGACTGATCCCCCTCCTCAGAGTATAGGACTGATCCCCCTCCTCAGAGTATAGGACTGACCCCCTCCTCAGAGTAAAGGACTGTTCCGGGAAGCTCCCTATAAAAAGAGTAAGTAAAGTAAAGATCCCTTTTGACGCCTTTCGGCGCATCGGGCATATGGGCCTAGCGTCCCATATTTTTACAGACCATCAGCACTCTGTGGGGAATGTGGTCAGCATTACGCCGGCTGTCTTTACTTTCCCACGACAGCCCATCTTAGTACCCATTTCAGGCTGGGTCGACCTGCGACGTCCCATACCACGACAAAAATCCACGCAGCCTGCAGTGGGTTTCAATCGCGGTATGCTGGCTTACGAGTCGGACTCGCAACGCCTTAGCCACGGACGCCGCTATAAATAGAGTGGTGAAAACAAATAATTGCAGATTTAAAAAATGCTTTTTCGAAAGGTTAAAGTTCAAAGGATCAGCTTCATTTGTGCACTGGGTTTATTCCATATAGCTCAGTCTCTCTCTCTCTTCACCTGCAAAGAGTGTCACATAAATCACTAACCCCCTAGCTCCGGCAATCACCCCCTCCCCAGACCTCTGTAAAATTTGCACTTGTGGATGGAACAGCACAGTCATGAAGTGAACTCGCTAGTGGCTTGCCCACTTCGCACGGAGATCCCCCGACTGAGTCTGTGAAAGGGGGTACAACTTGTTGAGGTTGGTTTTTGACAGGAAACTAATTCTTTTTTAACATGATAAACCCCTTCTGCCGTTAAGCGTCGTGGGGAGGAATAATTTGCGATCCAGTGCACGCTGGCTGCCACTGGCTATTGTCATGCCGTGAAGGTGTAGAGAGTCTTTAATGTTGTCGATCCATGTTTTCCGCGTCCATCCCCTTGCTCTTGTAGCTGATCTTCTGAGATGTAGCGCTTGTGATGGTATTTGATCTTGCTGCATTCTAACGAGATGGTCAAACCACTTTATCTGCTGTTTCTCGATGAATTTAGTACAAGTTATCATTCCCACAATTTGAGAAATAGTTTCATTATTTTAATGTAACAGGTGGAATCTGCACCAGTTTTTAAATCCACACTCCCAGGGCATTTTCTGCGGCTCCATTTTTTGGAGAGCAAAGAATTCACTTGCTGCTTCCCAAAACAAGCATTTCGTAGGAAGCGGCTGATCAAGGGGGTTTTTCTCATCAGCCTGAGAGACAGGGAACCAACAGTCTGCATACAAATAAGACAGATCTGTAAAAGGGTTGTGCCTGCAAAAGCCAAAGTCCAAGAGTGGATGATCAGCCAGAACTTGCTGCTGAAGTTTACAGTAAACACTTAGAAGAAGATGATTGGAACACAGTTTTAAAATCCACACCAATTATGACCTTCACACACCAGATGCTGAACAAAGAATTTGGAGGAAAAGTCACAAAGACAAATACAAGAGAAGACGGACAGTTTGAAATCACAGTCGACACATCTTGCTTGTTGTTCAAGTATGTATTTTGGTTTGCTGTGTTTCTTGTTTCTTAATTTGCATTTTTGCGAGAACCAAGGGGTGACTTTGAATGTGCAGCTATGATCAAACTGCAAGAAAAGCAAGTTAAAAGTAGGGAACTCGGTTACGAGCACTATACAGAAAGTAAAAAAAAGAATAATAAACCAACATACAAGTGCTGCTGGATTTAGAGTGGGGGATCTGATCACTTATGGACTGAATGGATCAATGTGCAATAAGGATGATCTTTCTGTTGACTAATTAATTTGTTAAATAAATCGTTACCTAACTAGAGGCAAAATCGGTCAGTTTGTAAACTTAGGTGCCTTGATAACAGCAGCTGGGGAAAGAAGGTTAAAGGTAGAATGGTTCAAGCAAGAAAATGTTTAGAAATCACACTGAAGCCTCTGTCACCTGGCCATCTGGCGTGAAAGATGAAGAATGAGCAGGCCAACTGGCAAACAGTGCACCAATGCATGTGGGAAGAAGCATGGACTGAGCAGATATCAACACTATGGATTTGGTTAGTGGATAATGACGGATCTCTGACATGAAACACCTCACATATCCATCTGCTCACTTTAGACTGATGTTGTATATCCAGTTTTACCAGATGCTTCACATATCCAACTTCTCTCTTAGGCTTCTGCTGTCTTTTTGCAGATGTTGTATATCAAGTTTTACCAAGTGTTTCACATACCCATCTTCTCTCTTAGGCTTCTGCTGCCATTTTGCAGATGTTGTATATCAGTTTTACCAGATGCTTCACATATCCAACTTCTCTCTTAGGCTTCTGCCATCTTTTTGCAGATGTATATCCAGTTTTACCGAAATATCCTACAAAGCAAATTTAGCCAGCAATGTAGCAGTCTCATCAGCCATTAAGCGCCGCTTGTTTGCTAAAAATTATTGTTGTGTATAATGTGCCCGATGTGTCATTGGTGGGAAAAAGGTCCTTACGTGTTCGTCTTCTGCGTTTATTTGAAACAGGAAGTTGGAGGAGAAGCAGCAGGTGCTGCTGACTCACGGAGACAGCATCACGCAGCTGGCTGATGGGTTCAAGGCTGTGGCTCATTCTGGCAGTTGTATCTCAGGTATGTCGTCTTGCTGATTAGTTTTGTCACACATCCGCTACCACACATACAGTGATATGTCTCCAGTGTCTGATTACTTTTGTCACTTATCCGCTACCACACATGCAGTGATGTGTCTCCAGTGTCCGATTAGTTTTGTCACACATCCACTACCACACATATGGTGATATGTCTCCAGTGTCTGATTAGTTTTGTCACACATCCGCTACCACACATACAGTGATATGTCTCCAGTGTCTGATTAGTTTTGTCACTCATCCGCTACCACACATACAGTGATGTGTCTCCGGTGTCTGATTAGTTTTGTCACTCATCCGCTACCACACATACAGTGATGTGTCTCCAGTGTCTGATTAGTTCTATCACACATCCGCTACCACACATACAGTGATGTGTCTCCAGAGTCTGATTAGTTCTATCACACATCCGCTACCACACATACAGTGATGTGTCTCCGGTGTCTGATTAGTTTTGTCACTCATCCGCTACCACACATACAGTGATATGTCTCCAGTGTCTGATTAGTTCTATCACACATCCGCTACCACACATAAGTGATATGTCTCCAGTGTCTGATTAGTTTTGTCACACATCCGCTACCACACATAAGTGATGTGACTCCATTGTCACATAGTGACATAGTTCCAGTGCCACACCCTACGTTTCACACTCAGTGTTACACCCTAAATGACACACATCCATTGTCAGACCCTAAATACCTTCTTTTTCTTCTTCTTCTCTTCCACCTTGTACCTCATCGAAGTATTGGGGGGAGATGTAATGTTCGTTGGTGAGCTCTGTCTAGAGCACTATTAAGACTGGTGTTCATTTCTGTAAGATTGTTCCTAATGCCATCACTCCATCGTTTCTGAGGTCTTCCACTCGCTCTATACCTGTTGTAACGTTTTAGTGTGGCTCGCTGTGGCAAATAGTACCAGGGCATTCTTGTTAGGTGTCCAAATCACTTCATTTGTTGTTCTTTGATGACTTGTGAGACTGGCTTTATTGCTAGCTTTCGTCTGATTTTGTATTGTCTTTCCTTGAAACTCCTGCAGCTTTTCTACTGCCTTTCATCTCTTTTGTCACAATTTTACGTTCATTGGAGGATGTAAATGTCCACGTTTGGCACTGATAGCATAATGTTGGCCAAAAAATAGTTCTGATAAGATTCACTTTAGTACTCCAGGGTATCTGCTTGTGTGTCAACAGGGAAGATAGTTACCCCATTACTTGATTAGCTTTGGCACATCTCGAGCTAATTTCTCCATCCAGTTTTCCGGCGGATGTACCCTAAATACCACACTTAAAATTTCACACCATAGATGCGACACCTGGAAGGCGTTGATAATTGAGCTATATGTATACCAAATTTGTGCTGTCAGTACCAGGCATGGACATTCCTTGAAAAACAAATGCAAAAATACGACATGTCAGATAAGGTGTATAAGAGATACTTCGGGGAAAGACAAGAAGAGAGAGTCACCAATGAAAAACTAAGAATTGTGGTTCCCCGTGTGGGTTCCGGGGCCCTGTTATAGGGAAAACAAGAATAGACCCACTGCCTACCCAAAAGCATGTCGTAAGAGTCAACTAATTTGGAGCTTCCTTTAAAGTCGAGTGCATCTGCCTGAGAGGCAAGGAACCAGCAGTCTGCATACAAATTAGTCAGATCTGTAAAACGGATGCACACTCAATGCTCAGGTTCTGAAACACGACTGCAGTCAGTGGTAGGCACCGTACCAGTAAACGATTTTGTAGAACATTATTGAATGAAATGGTTTGGTCATCTATTCAAACAGGACCAACAATCAGCCAGCCGCTAGAGTGTATTGTATATATAAGAGTGGCAGGCTACATGTCAAGAAGTGCAGCTAAACTCGTCTCCATCTTAGACGCAATTTTTCAATATTTTGAAGCCCCACCCTGGCTTTTACTGGGGGGCCTCTCCATGGGTAATCCTCATCCGCATGGTGGCACTTTGTGTCACCGGGTGGTTATTGCTCTGTGTGAAGTCTTGGTGGGGTCAAATTTACTTACTTACAAGTCAAGAGGTTGAAGAAAGAGTTAAGCGGAGGAAGTAAAATAGAGACTACAGAAGTGCATTATGACATTAACACAAGCTACACAACTAGCAAAAGACAGGAAACTACACACAACTTTTCTGTAAGGTTATGTTACACATCTATTGTCATGTTGTTTCACTTGGATATTTTCTCCAGATTATGCTGGTGTGTTGGGAAATATGCAGGAAGATAGACTGGCTGACTCTGCACCCCTTGGTAGTGAACTGGTGTATGACAAGCTGGATATTGTGAGGGCCCTTTGGGAACAGGTGAACTGTGCGGAGGCGCAGATAGGTCATTACGGTCTGAGGAGAATGGCGCTGCGAGGAGTTACCAGAGGATTTGGCCGACGCTCAACACTCAGGGGAAGGATGAGATTGATATACAATCAGACGGTTACTAGTACCACTGAAATTGGAAATCTTCGCTTGAAGATGGGGACTGAGCACTTATAGGAATGTCTCGAGTGTTGTAATTCAACATTCAACATAGTGTCACGCATACATTGAGGGACGCAGGTTGAGTACAATGCATCTGTAGTCACCCTGTTTCTGTTATTCTCCTTAGCCATAGCCAACGAGAAGAGCAAGTTGTATGGTGTCCAGTTCCACCCAGAGGTGGACCTCACAGACAATGGCAAGCAGATGCTGCGCAACTTCCTGTTTGACATTGCCCAGTTCAGCGGGGACTACACGATGGCCAGCAGAGAACAGGCTTGTATCCAGTACATCAAAGACACGGTGAAGACGCACAAAGTTTTGGTTAGTAAATTTTTGCTTGCTTGTTTGCTCATCTACCCCTTCGCAGGCCCGAGGGTCACCCTCTTGGCAAGATGGAATACCTCTTTAGCATCATTTCATCTTTTTATCGTTCATGCTGTGTGGCGTTGGTAGTTCAGTACGTAAAGGACACGATTAAGACCACAAAGATTTGGTTAGTGGCTTTTCGCCAGCTACGTCTGTTTGCCCATCTACCCCTTCGCAGGCCCGAGGGTCACCCTCATGGCAAGATAGAATACCTCTTTAGCATCATTTGATCTTTTTATTGTTCATGCTGTGTGGCGTTGGTAGTCATGTATATCTACAACCTTCTGTCTCATGTACTTTCACTCAATTCTGACATGATGTCAAACAGTCCAGCATGTTCTCACTGTTTCCCTCTGCCGCTTTCCCATTGTCACGATAAACCCCTATTGTCTTCTTCTCATGACGTGACTGAAGAATGTAGAATGTCTCCTTCTGATCAGCTCACTTTGTGAGCTCTTTCTTTCATATTATCTTTATTGTATTTTTTAAAAATCTGTCCAGGGTATTCTCATTATTTGTGTATAAAATTACATCTTCATCACTTGCAAATAATTTTTCAATAATCTTCAGCCTCATGATTCACTTCCATAGACGAGGCTATAATTAATACAGCTGTTGAGAACTCTCATTCTCATCTCACTTGACGAAGAAAGATTGCATAGAATATTCTTCATTTAGCATCCGACTCCTGGTAGGCCAAATAGTGTGGCTGACAGCCGTAGGTGCAGGGGTGGATTAAGCTCGAGAACAGCTGACTGATAGTTGTTGGTCATAGTCCTGAGTTCCCCGGTTGCGGATGATGGATAACACTATATGTGGATTTACAACTTCATTTAGTTAGTTGCGTATCTCCCTGTGTGGGTTCTGGGGCCCTATTGTGGGAAAAACAACAATTGACCCACTGCCTCCCCAGCAAGCTTGTCATAGGAGTCGACTAATTGGGGACTTCCTTCGAAGTCGAAGGGCATTTGCCCAAGTGACAAGGAACAACTAACTGCACAGGAATCAGCCAGTCAAACGGATGTACATGCAAAACTCAGACCCTGGCACAAAGCCAAAGTTCAACGAACCAAGACTTTCTATGAGCGTACAATCAGTGAACAAAGAAGACGCTAGTTTTCAAGTTTGTAAAAAAAAAAACCAAAGTGAATTTCCTTTAAAACTTGTGAAATCAGCAATCACAGATCAAGACTGTTCAGCTGTGGCCAGTGGATCAATGCCAAAACTGATTGTTCTAGGCTCTCCACTTTCAATGAGTCAGGATGGTCGCTGGTGCTACAGAGTTCGTTTACTGCGTTAAGATTCTTCGGACTCAGGCTTGAGTTAGAACAGAGCACTTATGGGTTACTACCCTTGAGCCATGATGTTGATCTGTCATCTAAACGTAAACCTATCTAGTTGAGTGAACTTGCTTTTGCAGATGTTGCTGAGTGGGGGTGTTGACTCGACTGTGTGTGCTGCCTTGTTACACAAAGCCCTGATTGAGTGAACTTGCTTTTGCAGATGTTGCTGAGTGGGAGTGTTGACTCGACTGTGTGTGCTGCCTTGTTACACAAAGCCCTGATTGAGTGAACTTGCTTTTACAGATGTTGCTGAGTGGGAGTGTTGACTCGACTGTGTGTGCTGCCTTGTTACACAAAGCCCTGATTGAGTGAACTTGCTTTTAAAGATGTTGTTGAGTGGGAGTGTTGACTCGACTGTGTGTGCTGCCTTGTTACACAAAGCCCTGATTGAGTGAACTTGCTTTTGCAGATGTTGCTGAGTGGGGGTGTTGACTCGACTGTGTGTGCTGCCTTGTTACACAAAGCCCTGAACGAGGAGCAAGTCATTGCCGTGCACATCGACAACGGCTTCATGAGGAAGAACGAGAGCGAGCAGGTGGAACAGTCGCTGAATAATATCGGCCTCAAAGTCAGATGTAAGTTCTGTGTGGTGGTCCCTTGTGGGCTGTGTGTGCAGACTACAGGACAGTCCTGCAAGAATGTCCCTTGTGGGCTGTATGTGCAGACTACAGGACAGTCCTACAGGAATGTCCCTTGTGGGCTGTGTGTGCAGACTACAGGAAAGAATGTCCCTTGTACAGCTCATTAGAAAGGACCAACTGAGTCAACACTGCGCTCCAAGTTGTAAGGAACTAAAATGGAAGACTTGAAAATAGTCGAGACAAGAACTTGTCTGTCGGTGTTAATCAGAAAGCGAACAGAAGTAGAAGAAGGTAACCTCAATTGAACAACACACATATGTATTGATTTCACATTTTGTATCCCCAGTAATCAGAGCATCCCATACGTTCTACAACGCCACAACAAATGTTCACATAGACAAAGACAGCGGCTCTCGCAAGAGGAAAACGAACACGTTAAATACAACCACACACCCGGAGGATAAGAGAAAGATTATCGGAGACACCTTTATGAAGGCAGGTATTAGTTTATTTTATGGTGAGAGGTCGATTATTGGGGATATTTTTGAAGTCAGATCTGATTAAGTTTCTTATAAAAACGTATATGAAAGCTAGTGTGGATTTTTTCCTATTTAAAGAAAAATTGTGGGAGTTATATTTACTTATAGTAAATGTTATTAACTACTTCTAGGTCCAGACACAAAATATGGCTTCCCTTTGTGGGTTCCGGAGTCCCGTTGTGAGGAAAACAAGAATAGACCCACTGGCTCCCCAACCAATATGTCGTAAGAGCCGACTAATTAAAGTTGGAGTGCATCTGCCTGAGAGGCAAGGAACCAGCAGTCTGAATATAAATATGCAAGATCTGTGAAACTGATGTACACACAAAACTCAGGTCCTGGAACCAAGTCAAAGTCCAGAAATGGACGAACAACCAGGTCTTTCCTCCGGGTTTTAACAGCTGGTGAATGCAAACAATAGTCGGGAGTAATTAAGTAAAACACTCAATAAAGTATACAAGCAGAGCATACAACCACACTTGGAATATGGGTCAACTGCATGGTGTTCAGCATCTAGTACCACATTAAAGGAGCTGGACAAAGTGCAAAAATCAAGTGCTCAGTCATCACTGGGGGGATGAAATCAACCCCCATATTAGAAATGGAGAAAGCTGGGAAAACACAGGCACTGAGAGAACGCAGAGATACAAAGTTGCAAATACAAGCTGAAAAGTTCCTCAGTATGCCAGATCACCCGATGGAAAATAGATTTAAGAACCTAGCCTTGGGACGGTTAAAAAGAAGCAGCTATATACACCAAGCAAAAAGAATATGTAGACAAACTCCTGACCTTCCAGAAATTGGTTGCCCACTTAAAATTATTCCGGAACAAACCCTATGGAGAGAAAAATGCAAACTAACAGTACAAATCCAGACAAATGTGAAAGGGATATTTGACAAGAAAGAGCAAGATAGTGTACAATGCAAAATGGCCACCCTCAGTTATATTGATGAAGAATACCCACAAGAACAATGGGTCAGAGTCTATACAGATGGGTCTGCAGAAAGTGCAATTATAAATGGTGGTGCTGGAGTGTACATCGAATTCCCAGATGGTACTAGGGATAAGTCCAGCGTACCAACCGGGAAGTACTGCCATAACTATGAAGCAGAAACTCAAGCTATCAAGATAGCAACAGAGAAACTGCTAAATACCAATCTTGGCTCACAGTATGTGGTAATGCTTACAGATGCTAAATCCGTACTTGAAGCACTCCAGTCTAGGAAACTACCAGAATTGCAAACACTGCTGACACAACTTAGCGTTCAGCGAAGAGTCGTAATGCAGTGGATACCATCACATTGTGGAGTGCCTGGAAATGAGAAAGCTGATCAACTGGCAGGGGAAGGTGCGACAAAAGAGCAGCCGGATGTACCAGTCACATACCACCAAAAGAAAAAAATCATTAAATCGATCAGGAAACCACCAGCCCCAGCACAAGACGACTATTTTATTATGGACAGACCAGAACAAATCATTATCCTCTGCCTCAGAACAGGGCACAACTGATTACGTAACCACATGTACACAAAATTCAAGATAGGTGTATCAGCCATGTGCACCTGTGGAAATGAGCCCCAGACAGTAGAGCATATACTCCAGGACTGCACCGATTTTGACACATTAAGGCAAACCTTTTGGCCAGAAAGAACAACAGTGGAACGTAAACTCTATGGACCACTGAATGAACAAATGACGACAGTGAAATTTATACAAGAGACAAAACTGCTGATATAGGCAACTTATTTCAGGCGAATGAAAGAAGAAGAAGTAAAACACATCAATTGAAAAAAAAAAAAAAAAACCAAACCACAGAACAAAGTACCTAAAACAATTCAAAGAAAACTACAGAAAATAATGACATATTCCCTGATTAGTAAGGATTATCGTCACAGCACTCTGGGCAGATCGCTAGGTGCTCCAATCTCCTCCCCAACGAGTGATGTCACAAATTTAAGGGCAAGTGGATTTTTTTTGACTAAAAATGTTTTGATGTCCTGGCAGGTAGCTAACGAGGTCGTGGAGGAGCTGAATTTGAAACCTGAGGATGTTTATTTGGGTCAAGGTAATTTATACTGTCTCTTAGTGTGCGCACATTTGTACATGTTTATGCATGCGCACTTGTTGGCTTTACAGCTACCTTTGTAAGAATGGATTTTATAATCAAGCTTGTTACATTTATTTTTCGGTGTCGTCAACGCATTTCATATTTCCAAATGTCTGGATTGATTCCAGCTGCTGGAAGTTTGACAGCAGACCACTTTTCATTGATTTTGACAATGGTGCTAAGTGCGCTAACCCTTTAGAAAGCAGTGGCAAACTATTAAACTTGAAATTGCCTATTAAAACCAAATAGCCAGAAATGCTTTTGTTGATGTTGCAATTTTCTTCATCGGTCCGGAGTCCCATTTTGGGGGGAAACAGAATAGACCCACTACCCCCCTCGTCAACTAACTAGGGGGCTTCCTTCAAAGTTGGAGGGCATCTGCCTGAAAGGTGTGGAACCAACAGTCAGCATACAAGTATGTCAGATCTGTAAAACAAATGTGCACTCAGCAAAAGGTCCAAAGTCCATAGGTGAATGAACAACCAGAACAGTCCAGCAGAGTTAGCAGCCGGTGAATGTGTAGAAGACCAGCAGACGTTTAACTGATTTCATCATGCTTTCCAGGCACACTGCGACCAGATCTCATCGAAAGTGCGTCTTCTTTGGCCAGCGGGAAAGCAGACGCCATTAAAACACATCATAACGACACTGACCTGGTGCGAGAGCTGCGTGACCAGGTGAACTGTTGCCTTATTTATTTTCTGTTGTAGTTTTTCTTTTGTGTTTGCTTTCTAGGGAGTAAGCCAAAAAAATGTGCACACAGTTATCGTCCAGCAGTGAAATACATTAAAATATTCATAAACACTACTTGGTTAAAAATGTAATCATTACATGGCGTATTTTACCAAAGTTAGATCGCATTACGGTAGCTATGTCCAGGCAGACCTACCTGCAAACATTTGGTGTCCTCAATTGGAAAGTGAAGGCCAACCAGAGAGGTGAATGGAGGTGGATTATATCTTCAGAAATGAACCTCAAGGGCTCGGAATGCTGAAGAAAGGGAAGATTACGGTAGCTATGGTTATGAAAAGTGTCTGGAGGCTAATGGGAATCACTTTGAGCGCCTGTAGTAACTTCATACATTGCAAGTAACTTGTATGCATCTTTTTGTTCTATCCTTCACTGTTGCATACAACTCCTCCCAGTAGACCTGACAACTAAGCTTTGGGGAAACCTAAGAGACCTTGAGATGACATCCCAGTGTTTGGCCCACAATGGATTAAGCACATGACCAGAGATCACAGAAGATAAAGTCGGGAGATGTAAGCCAGCGTCATTGAACACGGTTATAAACCATAAGTGCTCTGCCACCAGTACGGACAGCTGATATGAAACTCCACAGCTACAGCAACGTTCCTCGATTCACACCCCAGAGTGTTAATTCTGGTACCCATTCCATGAGGCTGGGTGAACCCTGGGAACCGTCCGGTTTTGGACACAGGCCGTGGGCTGCAGCGAGTTGCAGATGGATTTGAAAACGAGTCTCCTATCGACTGTGCTAACTGAATGCAACTGTTACTAATATCAGAGAAGCAGAAGTTGTTATAATACAACAAAAATGTAAGGTACAAACTGGTACAGGAGTTGAAGTAACAGGTGCTTGGGGCTGCAAGTGTTATTAACAGTTTGATACAACTGTGATGCTTCTAGATGAGATGTGTCTGAAGCCTATAAGAGACTTGGCTGTTCTGTATTTACAGTTTTACTCCTTGCATTAATTCTAACCAATGATTAGGGCGCTAGAACAGAAAATAACTACCTGTGACTATTATTATGGCCTGGAGAGAATGAGGCACCTAGGTGTAACCAGAGGGTCTGGCCAGCTCACTACACTCAGAGGAAAGGCAAGACGGACTTTGAACCAAATTGGGACAGGTACCATCAGTATTGGAACTCTGCGCTGGCTGCTGAAAATGAGGGCGGAGAATGCATGGGAATGCCCCCGAGTGCTGTGATGTTAGTTCTCGACTCGACTCAATTCATAACTACATGTGAAATGCCCTGTCTCTGTACGATCACTAACAACACTAGAAGTGACAGGGTTATGAATACCAGCATCAGTGTTGAAGCTGGAATAAGACCATGTCTGGATTATACTGACAGATAAAGAATGAAATTGTTCAGCCATCTACTACGAATGCAGCCAGATCAAGCTGCATACATGACGTTTGCAGCAGAATATATGAGAGGAAGGCAAGGGAAAGACCAAGAAAGAGATGGATGAATGGTGTAGCTGAAACCTGCAAAAGAATGAACAAATCCATCAGTTGAAACAAACACAGAAGAGAATTAGTTCCCAGAGCAACATGTTTGAAACCTACGAGAGACTTGGCTGTTCTGTATCTGCAGTTTCATTCCTTGCATTAATTCTAACAGAGTCGTCTTTGAAGCCTTGGAGAGTTTTTGCTTGAGTACCCGTTTCCGCGCCTTTAGGCATGAAGTGCTTGGTGGCTAAGGTGATCAACATTACGCCGGCCACCTTTACTTTCCATGATTTTACCTGGTACCCATTTTAAGGCTAAGTCAACCTGTTAGCCAAGGTACTAAAATCCGGCTCCAGGTTGGCTATTCTATGTTTGCATGTTAATTCCTTTGCGTTAATTTTAACAGGGACGTGTAGTCGAGCCCCTGAAAGACTTTCACAAAGACGAAGTCAGGGCCATTGGTAAAGATTTGGGACTCCCAGAGGAGTTTGTTCACAGGCATCCTTTCCCAGGTGTGTGTTTATTAAGTTGTTTTATGTATGAGTACATTGTGACAGTAGGAAAGTTGGAGGGGAGAAGAGGCAGAGGGAGGCCAAGAGAACAGATGCCGGGCAGTTTGACATCATGGCATGGAGGATCCTCTGTGTCGGAGTTGATTGAAAGTACACGAGACAGAAGATTGTGGGAAGACATGACTACCAACGCCACACGGCATGGAGGATCATCTGTGTCAAAGTGGATTAAAAGTACACGAGACAGAAAGTTGTGGATAGACATGACTACCAAGGCCACACGGGGTGGACTTTAAAAAGATGAAGAACTGTATAAGTGCTGGTTATGAGTTGTTGAGTGTGTGATTGATGGGTATGTTGAGTTTGTCTACTTCTGGACTTTAGTCTGTACACTTCTTGACTTTAGACTGATTTTCAGGAGCTGACTTCTGCATGCAGATTCGTTTTATAGATGTGGCTCATTGATATGCAGACTGTTGGTTCTGTGCCTCTCAAGCAGTTACACTTTTTGCTAATAGCCCCCCCCCCCCCCCCTCTTTTTCCAAAACCACTCCAAGAAAAAGGGGAATGGGGCGTGGAACATACACAGAAAATGTACCCGTGATTTAAGAAGTAAAAAAAAAAAAGTAAAGGACTCTTTCCATGCCTTTAGGCGTATAGGGCATATAGGGCTAGACCTATATTTTTATAGACCAACGGCACAAGATGGGTGATGTGGTCAGCATCACGCCGGCCGCCTCTACTTCCCGGGACTGCACCCAGTACCCACTCAAGGCTGGGTCGACCTGGGAACCAAGGTCATTTTTTGAAGAAAAGCCCGTCTCCACCAGGGAGCGAACCCACGACCTTCCGATCCGCGGCGCGCGTCTAGCCGCTCTGCCACGGCGACTCCCGATTTAAGAAGACT
Source organism: Candidula unifasciata (assembly GCA_905116865.2). NCBI lineage: Eukaryota > Metazoa > Mollusca > Gastropoda > Stylommatophora > Geomitridae > Candidula > Candidula unifasciata. Next base: position 126,076 of record CAJHNH020008514.1, on the reverse strand, counting down.
CATTAATAAAAAGGTAACCCACAAAATTGTCATTCTATACATCTTCTCAATCAGCTGTGTGGCTAAGTCGATGCAAACGCTTTGTAATGCCGGGAAGCCGGGTTCGATCCCAGCTGTGTGCCATGGGCTTTGCGTTGGTTTCGACAGTGGTATCAAGAAAGCCGACCGTCCAGAAAGCAGTGACGTAAATTTGCCTAGAAAAACCACACAACGCCCAGGGGCTGTTGGGGTTGGTTCTGCAACGTCCTGTAAAAGATACGCAACTAACCTGTACATCTTCTCAACTTCAACCACAAACAAACAAAAATAACAATAATAAGTAAAGAAATACCATAAAGTAAGCAAAAGACTCAAGATTCCTATTCATGCCTTTAGGCGCGTCGGGCATATGGTAAGAGCACCCATATTTTTACAGATCAATTAGCAGTAAGTGGATAATGTGGTCAGCTGGCCGCCTTTACTTCCCCAGAACATGCAATCCTTGTACCCATTTAAGGCTGAGTCGACCTGCGATGCCCTATACCAGGGCTATTCAACTGGCGGCCTATGGGCCAAATCTGGCCCGCAAAGGCATAGCAGATGGCCCTCGGATCATTGTCAGTTGTACTATAATAATGAGCTGCTTATGCTGGGGCCTGAGACTCTGGCACGTGGCGATACCCATTTTCAAAATTTTGGCCCCTATGCAAATTTAGTTCAATAGCCCTGCCCTATACCATGATTAAAATCTACGCAGCCAGCAGTAAGGAAATGCCATTGGTAGGGTTTTAAAAAGAAAAACAGTTCCCTGAACTGATGCCAAGAGTGTGCATACATATCTATGTGCCCTAATTTGACGTACATGAATCAATTTTTTTTTAATGCAGTTTTTCTAACATAAAAAGAAAGTGTTGAAAATTATGTTTGGCTTACGATTAGTTCAACTTTGACTTTCAACCTACTGAACTCAGTCATAAGCCGAGGAGAAGGTTACTCTGTTTTTTCCCCGTCAACAGGTCCGGGCTTAGCCATCAGAGTGATCTGTGCAGATGAGCCGTTCATGTGTAAAGACTTTGCTGAGAATTCTGTGTTGCTGAGGATTATTTCATCCTTCTCCGTGTCCTCGAAGACAGTGAGTATTTGTCTGTCGTTGTTAAATCCATGTGTTCACTGCAGAGCATGTTGAAGTTAGTCTTGTGTTCTTTTACAGCAGTGTTCTTCAAAATGGGGGCCGCAGAAAAGTCGTTAGAAGCGAATAAAGCTTAATCGTGTAACATGTATGCCAGTTTGTCCTCTCCCTAACTAGTATGCCTGTTTGTCTGCTTCCTAACCACTGTGCCTGTTTGTCCACTCTCTAACTAGTGTGCCTGTTTGTCCACTCCCTAACCACTGTGCCTGTTTGTCCACTCCCTAACCACTGTGCCTGTTTGTCCACTCCCTAACCACTGTGCCTGTTTGTCCACTCCCTAACCAATGTGCATGTTTGTCCACTCCCTAACCAATGTGCCTGTTTGTCCACTCCGTAATCAGTGTGCCTGTTTGTCCATTCCCTAACCAGTGTGCCTGTTTGTCCATTCCCTAACCAGTATGTCTGTTTAGCCGCTCCCTAACCAGTGTGCCTGTTTGTCCACTCCCTAATCAGTGTGCCTGTTTGTCCACTCCCTAACCTGTGTGCCTGTTTGTCCACTCCCTAATCAGTGTGCCTGTTTGTCCACTCCCTAACCTGTGTGCCTGTTTGTCCACTCCCTAACCTGTGTACCTGTTTGTCCACTCCCTAACCAGTGTGCCTGTTTGTCCACTCCCTAACCAGTATGTCTGTTTGTCCACAGCCACACTCGCTGTTAAACAAGATAAAGTCATCGTCCAGTCCGGATGAGCAGAACCAGTTGATTAGGATTACCTCCACTTCGGCAATGACATCTGTGCTTCTCCCAATCAAATCTGTCGGCGTTCAGGTATGGCAGAAATAGTTTTGCCGGGTTTAATTTTAAAGCATGCTTTAGCGCTCGCTATGCTTAACTTACGTGTTGTTACAGACAAAACATCTCATTCCATTTTTATTTGTTTTATATTTGTTGTTAGTTTTTGTATTAAAGCAAAATATATATCATAGTTTTCTGTGTTTAAAACATTTAGTTCATGTTTAGCCCAAAATAAAGACATGAATATTTTAAAAACATGTCATGCAGTGGACGACCCCCACCTCCTCCCCACACACACATATACATATACACTCACACACACACCCCCTCACACAAGTATGCTCTACGTTTTCTCTGTTAGGATGGCATATAATTTTTCTGTTTACACTGCATATATTTTTCTCTTCTTAAATAAACTTTACATTTTCTCTTTTCATATGGCATTTATTATTCTTTTCAACATATGTACTTCACATTGTCTGGCATACATTTATGTTTTCCTATTTTAAAACCATTTTTTTTCTTGATTTAAACAAGCGTAAATTTAAAATTTACTTTTAAAAAAACATATATTTATATATATAAATTTTTTAAACATGCCTAAATTTACACTTTATTGTTTATATTTTCTTGTTTTAAAGCAAGTTAAAAAAAAAATTTTAACATGCATTTTTTATTGTTGCTGTTCTGGGACAGTATACGTACTTAGGTGCTCCTCTTCTACCTTGGGGTGTAGAGGTTTGCCAGATAGAAAGCCAGACGTCTCTATCAGCAGTTGTCTGCCCAGCGAACCCTGGGTCATCCTGGAGGTCCGATTCTCGGCCTACCATGTCTGCTTTGGTGGCTGATCCTCTCCTATCCTGCGTACATGACCAAACCATCGCAACGTGACTCATCCACTTGAGTTTGTAAGGCCTGAGTTTCAAGGTTGAATGTTTCCTGACCCTTTTTTGGGGAAAACAAGAATAGACCCACTGCCTCTGAGTTGTGTGTTAGATTATCTTCACAGCACTCTGGCACATCCATAGGTGCTCAGATTCCCCTCTCAGCATATTCATCAGCCTCGTGCGGTTAATAGTGCCAGTCCTATGTTGGTTAACAAGACTTCGTTCAGTGTGCTTCTCATGCTTGGCTATGCCGATCTTTACTCCCAATTCATGTATTCTTAGAAGTGATGTGGGCACATTGCTTCCAAAAACCTCAGCACGTCCTATCTGTCTAAGGGCAATGACAATGTCTGCGTGATCCTTGGGCGGCCTTCTTCAATTAATGCAGTACCTGCCAGTCTATCAGCTCTCTCATTACCAACAACGCCTGCATACCCTGGGACAATATGAAAGTAACTGCACACACAGGAGAGTTTTGCAATGACTCAAGCCACTGTTTGCCTCAGCCCGCTGGATCATTCTCACTACCTCTCCAACAAGCATGTCTTAAGAGTCTACCAATTGGGGACTTCCTTCGAAGTCGGAGTGCATCTGCCAGAGAGGCAAGGAACAAAAGTCTGTATGCAAATAAGTAAAATATGTAAAATAGATGTGCACGTAAAACACTCAGGTTCTCGAACAAGTCTAAAGTCCAGAGGTTGTCGAGCAACCAGAACTTTCCGCCAGAGTTTACAGCCGGTGAATGTGAAGCTGAGGAAGATCAAGGTGAAGTTTGTTGTTGTGAACTTTGTCTGAGACAATATTCTGTGAACAATTGTACTGATTTATTTGACACGATTCGGCAGGGAGACTGCAGAACATACAGTTATGTCGCAGCTTTGTCCAGCGACGAGGAGCCGGTCTGGGAGGATCTGATGATTTTAGCCAAGATTATTCCGAGGATCTGCCACAATATCAACAGGTGGGTCTAGAGGTTCTTGTTGTTTTTGTTATTGTTTCTTTCCCCCTTGTGTGTTATGGGGCCCCATTTTAGGGGAGGAAGGAGAAGAATAGACCCACAGCCTCCCTTTCAAGCCTGTCGCAAGAGGCGACTAATTAGGAGTTTTTCCTTCGAAGTTGGAATGTTTTACCTGAAAGGCAAGGAACCAAAAGTCTGCATACAAATGTGTCAAATGGGTGTGCACACAAAACTCATGTTTTGGAATAAGACCAAAGCCCACAAGTTGATAAACAGCCTGCTGAAATGTTGTGAATTCCCGGGGAAATGTCAGAGGACCAGTGATACAAGAGAAAAACGAGATAAGTGGGTCTCGTGTATCCCGTGGTGAGCCAAATAAGGGATACAAGAAAAGCACGGGACTAGAACGGAAGACGTGAACCGAGAGACGAGAGTAAGACAGTTGAAGTTCGGACCTGGTTGCGAGAGGTCGTATGAATGGATGCATGAGAAGAATGAAGGAATTGTGAATACTTGTTATGTTTCGAGAGAAGATATGAATGCTTCCTACATGTCTTAATGCCGAGTACAAGGTTTCGTTGAAGGATGGATGGACGATTCGAAAGACGCTGATGGATCGAAGTAGTGTGTGAGAAGTTTGACCAGGCCGCCAGAATCAGCCACACTGATCTTCTGACTAATATCTTTATAGACCAATCAGCACTCGCTGAGTGGTGAGGTCAGCATCTTGCTGGCTGCTTTTACTTTCCATGACTTTACCAGATACAGAACTCAGTTTAGGCTTGGCCAAGGCTCTTTTTTTTTTTTTTTTGAGCAAAAATCTTTCCATCAACTGCAATTCTAGTGATGGAGTGTTTATGTTAGCATTTCTGACGGCTGCCTCATGGATTTAATGTAAGGTAAAGGTGAGAGGATCGACTTCATTGCACAAGGTTTTTACACCACATGGCTCAATCTTTCACTGCTGTACAGCTAACTGCCTGTCTAGAGCGTCGTACAGAGCACGACCTCCATAGCTCCGGTGACGATCCCCAGGGATCGTGAACTGAACAGCGCAGCGTGAAGCAAACCCACAACCTCAGAGTGTGAGGCAGGCGGCTTTGCCATGGAGACCCTGGAAATGTATGAGTGTGTAACTCTGCTAAGGCTGCAGCCCTTTTCAGTGTTATTTTTTCCCCCACATAGTACTGCGGTGGTTTTTTTTCCTGGAACAGGAAGTAAACTGAGTGGTTATGGGTGGTGACCTGTTTGATGTGAAGTTGGCACTTTAATTAACAGTTTAACACACCTACACGTATTTGCAGACATACATATGTGCTGACACACATATACTCTCTGTGAGTTCAGGACAGACATCACAGCACTCAAGACTATTCTCGTGAGCGCTCCATCACCATCTTAGCAGCAAGCACAGAGTTCGAATTCCTGTAGTAACAGTAACAAACATTCTGTTTGTCCGTCATCACCCCTCGCCTGTGTTTTGAGCGCCAGCCAGATTTCCTGTTCACCCGATGCTGCGCCATTCTCTTCAGACCGTGATGATCTGTTTGTTATCATAGTTGACGTTACTGCACATTGGGCATTCCCATGCATGCCACCACACACGCTTAAGACTGGCGTTGGTGTACTGACAGTGTGGGTATTCAGAGAGAACCATGTTAAGGAGGCCTTTGACGGGTTCACTTGTGCTCTCGATTCCTGGCATTACTCACTGAGTCTGTCTAGTTCATGTTGTTGCCTGGTTGTAATTTCCTTTCTACCTCGACAGTACACACGGATATCATCTGCATTGTTCTGCCTAGGCCTACGCTTTGTGCACTCGGAACTCCTGCTGTGTACACATTGAAGAGCACCAGGGACAGTGGTAATCCCTGGGGCAGACCCACTAGGACGCGTTGAGGTTCGGATGCCCATTCACCACATCGAAGCGACACCGTTCTTTCAAATAGCGCTGCAGCGATTCATTTGACCCATTTTGTTTCTGTCTGCATATCCAACAGCAATCTGATGAGCATGTTGTATGGGACGTTGTTGTACGCATCATCTAAGTCAATAGCGGCTGCAGCCGTTTCCATTCCCTCCTGGAAACCCTTTTTGTGTCTTAGGCCTTGCATCATGTATCTCTCCCCGGTCGGTGACCGTTGTGATGATCTGTTTGTGCCTACACACTGTTAACTTGCTGGCCAGGTCTTAAAAGATCTGAACATCAAGGAAGATTGGCTAATAAACAGCATCCTTTCTCGAAAGCTGAAATATTTTGGTCATATCAAGCGCCACGACGGATTGAAAAAAATTATAGCAGAAGGCATGGTACCAGGAAGGAGGGGCAGAGGCCGACCGACACGAAGATGGGCACAGGATATAAGTGACTCCTTGAGTGTGAAAGTTCATGAGGCAAGAGACTGAGTTTCTTATAGGCAGAGTGTGATGAGAGTGACGTTCTGCAAAGGACCTGCTACATGATGATGATGGTGCAAAACCAGCCATTTTATCTGCCTGTTGATTTCTCAGCACACCTGTATGACCGGGAGATAACTGATAATCTATACACGCACTGATAAACTAAACACGCACTAACTGATAATCTATATATGCACTGATTATCTATACATGTACTGATTAATGGTCTGTACGTTGTTCCACAGAGTGGTGTATGTGTTCGGGGGCCCGGTGTTGCACCATGTTGAGGACGTGACCCCAACGTTTCTTACAACCGGTGTTCTGTCAACCCTAAGACAAGCAGACTACAATGCCACTCGCACCCTGGCAGAGTCCGGCTATTCTTCAGCTGTGTCCCAGGTTTGTATCTTTTTTAAAATTTATTCTGTAGAATCATGACTCAGTCAGGGGCCATCTCCACAAATACGGTCAGCTGTAGTGGATCTTCAACACGCTTTGCCTTTTATCTTGGTTGTGCACTCTCTCACACTGATGTTCATCCATCTCTTGATGCTGTTCTACCATTTGTAATGTTGCCTACGTTACAGTACGTGAATAGGACCTTGATTTCTGCGTGTCTCTGCTTGTGTTGGGTTATGCGTCTGCGTGTATGTCTGTGTGCGTATGTGTGACTGTGTGTGTATATCTGTGTATGTGTGGGTGTTGCGTATGTCTATGTGTGTGTCTGTTTCCCTGCTTTTGTGTGTGTATGTGTTTGTTTGTGCCCGTGACTGCATGTGTGTGTGTCTGTATGTGTCTGGGTTGTATGCGTGTGTGTTTTAGAGCGTGTGTATGTGTGTGTATGTATGTATGTATGGATGGATGGATGGATGGATGGATGTATGTATGTATGTATGTATGTGATTTTGTATGTATTTTTGTATGTATGTATGTATGTATGTATGTGTGATTTTGTATGTATTTTTTTATGTATGTGATTTTGTATGTATTTTTGTATGTATGTGTGTATGTATGTGTGTGCATGTTCGTGTGTATGTGGATGTATGTGTGTACTGGGTCCTATGTGTTTGTTAGTTAGTTAGTTAGTTAGGTTATCCTCATTGCACTCCGGACATGTCCATAGGTGCTCAGATTCTCCCCTCAGTATGAACCCCAACGTCCGATGGCTAATAGTACCAGTTCTATGTTGATTAACAAGTCTTCTGACGTGTCCGGTGTGCGTCTCGTTTTTTGCTGTGCCGATCTTAATTCCCAAGTCTGCCATTCTGGCGAGTGATGTGGATTCACTGCCACCAAAGTCCTCTATTCTTCCCATTTCTCTGAGGGCATTGATAATATCAGCATGATCCATAGGCCGACCGTCGGTAGTGATAGCGGATCCAGCCAACCTGTCAGCTCTTTCATTTCCATCGACGCCTGCGTGTCCCGGAACAAAAATAAAGGTGACTCCACGCACAGTGGACTTCTGTAATGATTCAAGCCATTGTCTTCGCACTGAACCTGCCTGAACCCTCCGGATCATACTCATTGAATCACTGAGTATACATATGCGGGTGTATTTTTGTGTTTCAAGCCAGGCAAACGCTCGCGTCACTGCCATCACCTCCATCGTCATGCTGTCCTATGTGTTTGTGTGTAAGTAGTGATTGGGCTTGTGTGTGTATGTGGATGTGTGTGTGTTCGCGCGTGAGCGTGCGCACATATTTTACCACCCATGCTTTTGTTTTTGATTTCATTTCCATAATATGCGTATCATTTCATGAATATAACATGCTTTATTGATGAAATACAACTGCTGTGTGAAAGATGGAAGTTTGGAAGGGCCGAATGTAAGAAGGCCTGCGTGCCTAATTTGTAACCCTTTGAAAATAAAGTTTGTTTGTTCATTCGTTCGTTCGTTTGTTCGTTCCCCCACGTGGGTTCCGGAGATCCATTATGGGAAACAACAAAGAATAGACCTGCTGCATCTCTAACAAGCATGTCCTAAGAGTCAAATAATTAGGGGCTTCCTTTGAAGTCAGAGTGCATCTGCCCGAGAGTCAAGGACCCAACAGTCTGCATGCAGATAAGTCAGATCTGTATAATGGATGTGTATGCAACACTCAGATTCTGGAACCAGACAAGTCCAGAGGTGGATGAACAACCAGAACTTTCCGCTGGAGTTTACATCCAGCGAAGAAGATTTACATAAGCGTTTGTTGGGTCTGCAATCTGCAGTGCTAAGTGAGAAACTGACTTGGTCTGTTTTGTTCAGGTGGTTGATAAAATCTTTTTCATGGTTATAACAGGGCAGGCTTGAGAATTAAGACCGGCATAGCAAAAAACGAGATGCACACCAGAAGACTTGGTAATCAACATAGAACTGGTACTGTTAGCCATCGGACATTGGGGTTCATACTGAGGGGAGGATCTGAGCACCTATGGACATATTCGGAGTGCAATGATGATAACCCAACTAACTAACTTCTTAACCTGTGGCTGTTTCTGATTCATCATTCATCCAAGTCTCATCAGAAGCAATACGATAGTTGCGTGTTGTAATATTTTTATGTGGATAAATTCTGTTACCATTAATAATGAAAATATCTCTCTTAATTTGTGTTCACAGATGCCGATTGTGCTAATACCGATTCACTTTGACAGAGACCCCAGCATGCATCTGCCTTCCTGTCAGCGGTCGGTGGTCATTCGTACCTTCATTACAAATGATTTTATGACTGGAATACCCGCGACGCCTGGCAAGCAAATCCCTGTCAAGGTAAGTGTTTGTTTTTTAAATCCATCTTTTCATTCTGTCACTAATCCATTAAATGTTTTCATTCATCTTCTTCTTCTTCTTCTTCTCTTCCACCTTGTACCTCATCGAAGTGTCGAGGGAAGATGTAACGTTCGTTGATGAGCTCTGTCAAGAGCATTATTAAGACTGATGTTAATTTCTGTAAGGCTGTTCTTAATGCCATCACTCCATATTTTCCGAGGTCTTCCACTCGCTCTATACCTGTTGTAACTTAATAGTGGATTAGAGCTATGTTTTAGTGTGGCTCCCTGTGGCGGATAGTACCAGGGCATTCTTTTTAGGTGTCCAAACCACTTCATTTGTTGTTCTTTGATGACCTGTAAGACTGGCTTTATTCCTAGCATTCGTCTGATTTCATGATTTTGTATTCTGTCTTTCCTTGAAACTCCTCCAGCTCTTCCATTAATTCATTCATCCATTTATTGGTCATTAATGCATCCATTCATATGATTTCATATTTCCTTTCACTTGAGTCATCATTCTTGCATTTAATTACATTTTTATGTATGTATTTGTATTCTCATGTCTTTGTTTATATTTTTATCCATCCTTACATCCTATTTATCCGTCATCCTTTATAATGAATCACTTTCTTCATTCATAATTAAGTAAAGGACCCCTTCAAGCCTTTGGGCATATAGGGCTAGACCTATATTTTGTAGACCAGTTGGCACTCAGTAGGTGATGTGGACGACATCACGTTAGCCACCTTTACTTCTCAGGACTTTTCCTGGTACCCATTTAAAGCTGGGTTTCCCTGTGTGGATTCCGAGGCCCTATTATAGGGAAAACAAGAATAGAACTACTGCCTACCCAAAAGCATGTCGTAAGAGTCGACTAATTGGGAGCTTCCTTCGAAGTCGGAGTGTGCCTGAGAGGCAGGGAACCAGCAGTCTGCACACAAATGAGTCATCTGTAAAACGGGTGCACGCGCAACACTCAGGTTTTGGAACAGGACTGCACGACGCTGATGTATATGTTGAAGGGGGAATCTGAGCACCTATGGATGTGTCGGGAGTGCTGTGAAGATAACCCAACTTATACCATGACCATGTTTTACTCGACAGGTAATCAACCAGATGGTGGAGAACGTCCTCCAAGTTCCTGGAATCTCTCGAGTCCTCTACGACCTCACAGCAAAACCACCAGGCACCACCGAATGGGAGTGAGGGGATTGGAGTGTTGGTTTAGCTCAGTGTCGCTCGTTAAAAGCTGTTATCTTTCATTGAATTGACATGTTTATGATAATGTTTGTTGTATTTTCTTGCTGGTGGGATATTATGAAATCTTGGCAGCTGGGTTGTTGTTGTTGGCCAGCCTGCAGGTAGACGGATCTTCAGGCAGGCTACTAGTCTTTGGGTATTTCATCCTTCAGGTAGGCATCTTCAAAGGGCCAACCTTCAGGGGTATCCTCCTTTTGGCTCAGGTGTATCATCTGTTTGGTAAGGGGAATCATTAGGTAGGCTAGTCTTCCAGTATATCATGCTTCAGGCAGGCCAATCTGTGGGTATGTCATTCTTCAGACAGGCCAATCTTTGGGTGTATCATCCTTCAGGCAGGCCAATCTTTGGGTGTATCATCCTTCAGGCAGGCCAATCTTTGGGTGTATTGTCCTTCAGGCAGGCCAATCTTTGGGTGTATCATCCTTCAGGCAGGCCAATCTTTGGGTGTATCATCCGTCAGGCAGGCCAATCTTTGGGTGTATCATCCTTCAGGCAGGCCAATCTTTGGGTGTATCATCCTTTAGGCAGGCCAATCTTTGGGTGTATCATCCTTCAGGCAGGCCAATCTTTGGGTGTATCATCCTTTAGACAGGCCAATCTTTGGGTGTATCATCCTTCAGGCAGGCCAATATTTGGGTGTATCATCCTTCAGCAGGCCAATCTTTGGGTGTATCATCCTTCAGATAGGCATCAGGTAGGGCAACTTTCAAAGATAGTGTTCTTTTACTAGATCAACTTTAATGTACATTAATTCCCCTCCCCCTTTTTTTCCCCAACTTTTTAGTAGGGCAGCCTTCAGATATGTCAGCCTTTAGGTATATCAACCTTTTGATAAACCAATCTTTACGTTTTTCATCCTTTTAGTAGGCTACTCATCAGGTATCTTTAGATTTAGGTCTATCATTCTTTTGCTAGGCTTATCATCAGGTATCTTTAGCTTTAGGTATATCACCTTTTTGGTAGGCTACTAATTAGGTATCTTATCTTCTAGGTGTATCATCCTTTTAACAGGTCATTCCTTGCGTAGACCAAACTGAGTTCAACACATGTGAGATGCATGTAAGAAGTCTGGCGTTATTGCTCACTTCAAATAGTTTTGGTCCTTGCTTCTTTCTGTGTACCTGTCTCTTACCATTCTAACATAGCTTCACTGTAGTCTGTCTGTTATTTAAAACCAAATTGTTCATGGCTTATGATTTGCATCTGAGGTCGGGGGGAGGGGGCAGGGAGTTTGAAGTTGTCAATTTTGTTTGTAAAGAATAATAATTTGAGAGGGGAAGAGTTCATGTTATCAGTCTTGTTGCTGCACAATAATCTGTTGTAAGGGGGAGGAGTTAAGGTTGTCAGTTTTTTTGTTGCACAGTAATCTGTTTTCTTCCCTAGGAATAAATATATGAATCTTGGATTGCACAATGGTTTCTTATTATCTATCCATGTATTGACACTGCTTGTGCAGTGTGGGGTCATTGTTTTTGTTTAATTTTTTAGGTAGATGTTTTTCCCTTTCCTCATCCCTTTACTTGACAGTAGTCTGTTATCTATCCATATATAGACATTGTCCACAATTGTAGGCGGGGCTTAAAGCTGTCAGACTTGTGCTACACAGTAGGCTGTCCATATGTGTACAGTGCTTTTCACATTTGTAGGCGGGTTTAATGATATAATTACTTGTCAAGTCTGTTGTCTGAATAAAGAAGATAGAAACAACAGACTAAACAGTTTTGTTGCTGAGCATATTTGTTTGTATCAGGTCAGGAAAATACCATGGTAGCAGTTGATTAAATTCAGGGCTGTTTGATTAAATTTGCTCAGGGGCCTAAATGTTGAAAATATGCCTCACCATATGAGGGTGACCTGACCTTTTAGCATAAACATATCATTAATACGATAACTGGCAAATATCTGCTGATCAGTTGATAGGCATCATGGGGGGTAGGCCGCCATTTGAATAACCCTGGTTTAAATTAATCCTTCTGGCTGAAATACAGAATTAACTACTCAAAAGTAAGTTGCCGTTTTTACCAGGCAGTAAATTGTCTTTTCTGTTGTTTGTGTCTTCTTTGTTCAAATTGACTGCAGGGAAACATCCTTCTGCTTCTTCTCGTTCACCCAAAAAATTCTGGTTGTTCGTCCACCTCTGGACTTTTTCTAGAACCCGAGTGTTGCGTGTACATCTGTTGTACAGATCTGATTTAATTGTATGCAGATTGTTGGTTCCTTGCCTCTCAGGTAGATGCACTCCGACTTCAAAGGAAGCCCTCAGTTAGTTGACTCTTACAACATACTTGTTGGGGAGGCAGTTGGTCTGTGTTGTTCTCCCCACAATGGGACCCAAGAACCCATACGTGTGAGTGAATCATTGCTTTGGTAGTCTGTTTGTAATGAGGATTACAATCACTGAAACAGTTTCTGGTAAACTACGTGCATTTATTAATTAATGCCTGTGTGCAATAGAAGAGATTGTATGGTATGAGAGAATCACCAGTAAGGAATGTTTAAAGAGAACCAAACCAATTCCTGTGATACTCCCTGTGTGGGTTTTTGGGCCCCGTTGTGGGAAAAACAAGAATAGATCCACTGCCTACTAAAATAGCCTGTTGTAAGAGTCGACTTCATGGGAGCTTCCTTCGAAGACGGAGTGCATCTGCCCGAGCTGCAAGGAACAACCAGCTGCACACAAATAAGCCAGTAAAACTGATGTACACACAAAACTCAGGCCCTGGCACAAAGCCAAAGTCCAAATAGACGAACGACCAAGACTTTCCGCCAGAGCTTACAGCCGGTGAACAAAGAAGAAGACTAGACATACCTGGGGTAAGCGTGGTAATAGTGTAACTAGAATGTCCTTGTGCTGGAACACACAGCTCCAAAGAAAATAGGGGAGACACCACCCTTCCAACAACAGAAGAATCAAGAATTTTCCAGATATGTGAAGCAGATGGAGTAGACAAGGAGAAAGCGTTGCAAGATGGCGAAGGACAAGGAGACTTGGGGGGAGTTTGATTGATGGCGAAGGACAAGGAGACTTGGGGGGAGTTTGGTTGATGACGAAGGACAAGGAGACTTGATGGGAGTTTGATTGATGACGAAGGACAAGGAGACTTGGGGGGAGTTTGATTGATGATGAAGGACAAGGAGACTTGATGGGAGTTTGATTGATGATGAAGGACAAGGAGACTTGGGGGGAGTTTGATTGATGACGAAGGACAAGGAGATTGATGATGAAGGAGACTTGATTGGGAGTTTGATTGAAGGACAAGGAGACTTGATGGGAGTTTGATTGATGACGAAGGACAAGGAGACTTGATGGGAGTTTGATTGACGATGACGAAGGACAAGGAGACTTGATGGGAGTTGATGACGAAGGACAAGGAGACTTGGGGAGAGTTTGATTGATGATGAAGGACAAGGAGACTTGATGGGAGTTTGATTGATGATGAAGGACAAGGAGACTTGGGGGGAGTTTGATTGATGATGAAGGACAAGGAGACTTGGGGGGGGGGATGTTTGATTGATTGATGAAGGACAAGGAGACTTGGGGGGAGTTTGATTAATGACGAAGGACAAGGAGACTTGGGGGGAGTTTGATTGATGATGAAGGACAAGGAGACTTGGGGGGAGTTTGATTGATGACGAAGGACAAGGAGACTTGGGGGGAGTTTGATTGATGATGAAGGACAAGGAGACTTGGGGGGAGTTTGATTGATGATTGGGGGGAGTTTGATTGATGACGAAGGACAAGGAGACTTGATGGGAGTTTGATTGATGATGAAGGACAAGGAGACTTGGGGGAGTTTGATTGATGACGAAGGACAAGGAGACAAGGAGACTTGGGGGAGTTTGATTGTTGGGGTGAGTTGATTGATGACGAAGGACAAGGAGACTTGGGGTGAGTTTGATTGATGATGAAGGACAAGGAGACTTGGGGGGAGTTTGATTGATGATGAAGGACAAGGAGACTTGATGGGGGAGTTTGATTGATGATGAAGGAGGAGACTTGGGGTGAAGGAGACTTGGGGTGGGATGATGAAGGAGACTTGGGGGGATTTGATGATGATGAAGGACAAGGAGACTTGGGGTGACAAGGAGACTTGGGGGAGTTTGATTGATGATGATGGAGACTTGGGGTGAGTTTGACAAGGAGACTTGGGGGGAGTTTGATTGATGATGAAGGACAAGGAGACTTGGGGGGAGTTTGATTGATGATGAAGGAGACAAGGAGACTTGGGGGAGAGTTTGATGATGGGGAGTTTGATTGATGATGATGAAGGACAAGGAGACTTGGGGGGAGTTTGATTGATGATGATGAGACTTGAAGGATGAAGGACAAGGAGACTTGGGGGGAGTTTGATTGATGATGAAGGACAAGGAGACTTGGGGTGAGTTTGATTGATGATGAAGGACAAGGAGACTTGGGGGGAGTTTGATTGATGATGAAGGAGACTTGGGGGGAGTTTGATTGATGATGAAGGACAAGGAGACTTGGGGGGAGTTTGATTGATGATGAAGGACAAGGAGACTTGGGGGGAGTTTGATTGATGATGAAGGACAAGGAGACTTGGGGTGAGTTTGATTGATGATGAAGGACAAGGAGACTTGGGGTGAGTTTGATTGATGATGAAGGAGACTTGGGGGGAGTTTGATTGATGATGAAGGACAAGGAGACTTGGGGGGAGTTTGATTGATGGCGAAGGACAAGGAGACTTGGGGGGAGTTTGATTGATGATGAAGGACAAGGAGACTTGGGGGGAGTTTGATTGATGGCGAAGGACGAAGGACAAGGAGACTTGGGGGGAGTTTGATTGATGATGAAGGACAAGGAGACTTGGGGTGAGTTTGGATGATTTGAGTTTGATTGATGATTGATGATTGATGAAGGACAAGGAGACTTGGGGGGAGTTTGATTGATGGCGAAGGAAGGACAAGGAGTTTGACTTGATGGGAGACTTTTTGATTGATGATGAAGGACAAGGACTTGGGGTGAGTTTGATTGATGATGAAGGACAAGGAGACTTGGGGTGAGTTTGATTGATGATGAAGGACAAGGAGACTTGGGGGGAGTTTGATTGATGATGAAGGACAAGGAGACTTGGGGTGAGTTTGATTGATGATGAAGGACAAGGAGACTTGGGGGGAGTTTGATTGATGATGAAGGAGACTTGGGGGGAATTGGACAAGGAGACTTGGGGTGAGTTTGATTGATGATGAAGGACAAGGAGACTTGGGGTGAGTTTGATGATGATGAAGGACAAGGAGACTTGGGGGAGTTTGATTGATGATGAAGGAAGGACAAGGATGAAGGACTTGGGGGAGTTTGATTGATGATGAAGGACAAGGAGACTTGATGATGAAGGACAAGGAGACTTGGGGGGAGTTTGATTGATGGCGTATACTCAACTGGGTGATAAAGAGCAGAAGAAATAGTTTGAACCCAAGAGATCTTGTCCAGGCTGCAATGCTGAATCCTAGTTCTCGTATTCGATTTGTGAATGTAGCAACATCGTGGTGTGAATAACGGTTTGTGTGTTAAATGGGAATAAATGTTTGTGTGTGTGTGGAAATAATGGTTTGTGTAGGTGTAATATTTTTTGGGTGCAAACAATGATTGTTGTCTGGTGTGGGAATAAAGTCAAGAGTGTGGTGTGGGAATGACGGTTTTTGTGCTGTGTGAGAATAAACTTTGTGTGGTTAGTGTGGGAATAGTGGATTAGAGCTATGTTTTTCTTCTTCTTAATACTAACAGATTGTATTTCATATGATGCTTTTTTTTTTCTTCTTGTGAAGTCATCTCAGGGCTGACTGAATATTTTGCATTTGTTGATTTCAGAATGTATATTGGTATACAAACATAGTTTTTTTTTTTTTTTTCTTGGACTTTTTGACTGTATTTTGAAACTAGAAACATCAAGTTTGTTTGTGTTCTAGAAAAATCAACTTTTGACAATATAGTTCTAGAAACATCAAGTTAGTTAGTTAGTTGGGTTATCCTCATTGCACTCCGGACATGTCCATAGGTGCTCAGATCCTTCCCTCAGTATGAACCCCAACGTCCGATGGCTAAAAGTACCAGTTCTATGTTGATTAACAAGTCTTCTGGCGTAGCTGGTGTGCGTCTCGTTTTTTGCTGTGCCGATCTTAAAAATGGGTCGGCGTTGACTAAACGAAGCGCAGTTCCAGTAGAGAAACATCAAGTGTTTTATGTCACTAAATTGTTCTAGAAACATCAAGTGTTTTATGTCACTAAATTTTTCTAGAAACATCAAGTGTTTTATGTCACTAAATTTTTCTAGAAACATCAAGTGTTGTGTGCAACTGTATTATTCTAGAAACATCAAGTGTTGTGTGCAACTGTATTATTCTAGAAACATAAAGTGTTTTGTGTGTGACGGTGACCGTTTTATAAATATCTAGTTTTTGTATGTGATGGTGACTGTATTGTTCTAAAAACATCAGTTTTGTGTGTGATGGTGACTGTTCTAGAAACATCAAGTTTTGTTCGTGACTATATTGTTCTAGAGACATCAAGTTTTGTTCATGACTATATTGTTCTAGAGACATCAAGTTTTGTTCATGACTATATTGTTCTAGAGACATCAAGTTTTGTTCATGACTATATTGTTCTAGAGACATCAAGTTTTGTTCGTGACTATATTGTTCTAGAAGCATCAAGTTTGTGTGTGTCACGTTGACCGTTGTAGAAAAAACTAGTTTTTGTGTGCGACGACGGTGACTATTGTTCTAGAAACATAATTTGTTTGTGTGTGACATTATATTGTTCTAAGATATCCATTTTGTGTGCAACTTTGTGGCTGTATTGATTAACATTTAAGTTTATGCAACATGTTTATGTGTAAAGGTTGTCTCATGCATGTTAGAGTTAAGTTTCAAGAGGGACTGCCGGTGAGTTGATGCTTAACACAGGTAACAAAATATGAATGGCAAACTCAATAAAGGATAAGTAAATAATGAAACTTTCTTTTTTGTTGATCCAATAATTTTGTTGTTGTTCTGGGAAGTAATGGTAGCCATTGTGATGTTGATCACATTACCCTTTGAGTGCAGATTTGTCTATAAAACTGAATTGTTGTTTGTTTGTTTTAGTATCCAGAAGCCATGAGTTGTTAACCCTTAGGCTCGGTATTATGGATATCGCAACCTTTCGGCCTTGATTCCATTGTAAATCTGGGAGAAAATGTGGCTTTCCTGCCTACCCCCGGGATTGAACCCGGACCACAAGGAGTACGTCACCCGGTCTCCGCGAAATCCAGTTTAGCCAATTCCGCTAGAGAGCCGGGCATAAAACTGAATTGAGCACCATATATCACAGTGGCTAGAAAGGGGTTTTTTATAAAGAAAATCATGGTTTTGTTCTCCACCGTTGAGTATGCAACAGCAATCATGACACTCAGCACCACACAGATGAACAGATTGGAAACAATCGAAAACGAGGCAGTGCGCATTACCCTTGGATGCACTAGATACTTACCTAGTTTGTCGCTTTTCTTCTACCTTGGGGTGTAGAGGTTTACCATAGAGATCGCCAGACTTCTCTACCAGAAGTTTTCTTTCTGGCTTTGTTCCATTCCAATCCCCTGTCGGATGTTGTCTTTCCAGCGGACCCTGGAGGTCTGGTTCCTGGTGCACTAGACCTGTAAATCAGTGCAATAGCTCTTAGATCCCCCCAGTGGATAATAGAATCAAGCTGTCCAGGGCTATTGCCTTCTTTAAGGTAAATTCAGACCCCCAACACCCACTTCATGAACTATTAGGTCTTAAAAAAAAGAATAGAATTAAAATGGGAAAATCATGGATGGGTCATGCTGAGGTCGCTATCCAACAGGTTTGCCGACTTACTGGCACATCATTTATGGAACTGAACGGATGCCTATGTCAGCTGATTTAAGCGTTAAAATTTACAGTCCATATCACACTGGATGGAAGCTATAGAGAGCAGATCCCGACACAGTGGACGCAGTAGTCAGACCACTGATTGACGTCAACACAGATCAAGGTGATGCTGTGGTGTACATGGATGTCATTATTCACAGTGAACACAACCATTAGGGAGATGAATGGAGCCTTTGCTAATGGAAACAGTGGCTGTAAAAAAGGGCAGTAGAATAGCTGGGTGCTCAAGAGTTCACGCATACTTAGTGACATAATGGATATTATCATCATCAAGTGCCTTGCCAGTTGGCGCGGGTGTTTTTGCGTCTACACAGATCTCGGCATTTGGTGTTCTGGATCAATTCCAGTGACGATATTCCTTTATACCACTAACTTAAGCCATCCATCATCATTTCTCTTGGTCTGCCTCTGCCTCTTCAACCAGTGATCTTTCCAGTCGTCACAATATTTTCCAGTGCTCCTTTTCTTATCTCATGACCAAGGAACTTTGTCTCCTTCTCATTGTTGTAGATAATGTTCTTCATTGTTGGTTATTCTGGCAGTCCAAGGTATTCGCAACATTCTTTTCAAGAACTGCATCTCAGTTGCCTCCAAGCTCTTCTTAATTTGTCTGCTCACTATTCAGGATTCACTGCCATAAAACAGAGCAGGCTTGATGTACCATTTTAGTACTTTCTGATGTTTAATGAGAGCAATTTATTACATAAAATATTTTTCATCTTCTGAAATGCTGCTTTTGCCTGGCCAATTCTACTCTTAATTTCTGTCGCTCATCGTCCATCTGATCTTATGAATGTCCCCAAATACTTGAATGTATCAATGCTGACATCTTACAGGTCGCATTCGCATATGTCATTATAGCGTAATTTTAGCATTCCTTGAGATCTTTTTCCATGTTTCCAGTTCAACATTCAGGAGATCCTTTGGAAATTGACCATCCTCCACAGAGGGAGACATATCCCAACCATCGCAGGCGTCCACTACTACTTATCATTATCTTGTAGCAGGTCCTTTGCAGAACGTCGTTCTCCTCTCGGTCTGCCTGGTGAAAATAACTCTCCCTCCTTGTGCAGCTTCCTACAAATATCCCATGATCGCCCTCGTGCTGGTGGGCTCCTGCTTCTCTTTTCTGGTACTATACATTTTGTATAGTTGGAACATTGTGGGGGACAGGCCTCGGTAGGCTGGTCTGGGTTTCTAGTCGAAAAGAAAGTCTTATCCCTTAAGCCCAGTGTCTCTCTGCCAGTTGCTAAGTCTAACATGTGTCCGATGAACCAACCGTACGCTTGCCACTTGGTCGTTAAAATAGCCGGTTAATCTAATAGGCTACCACAGCGACAATGTATATTTAACTTCAAATTTAACAGTACCCATTGCATAGTCACCACTTCGACTTGACCCTGTCCGAGAACATCAGGTAAAGTACAGCAGGAGAAAATCAAGGCCTGGGAGTCATGACCCAGGTTGACCCATCCTCTGAAGTTGTCTAGGAGGTTATGGGACGAAACAATTATTGACGAGGGATCTTTTACTGATGATTGGTAGACTCCTGCTGTACATGCTCCCCTGTGGAGTTCTTATTGTTATTTCACTACAGCTATAAGAGATAAGCAGCAAAACAAATGGGGGGATAACATCAAGAGATGAACAACCGTTAGTATATGAGAGAGTATATCAAGGACGAAAGGCAGAGAGATAACCTTAGCCGATCTTCATTGTCGCATTCTTCTTCTTCTTCTTTTCCTGCCTCTCCAACCCCCAATAGTGCATAAGCTCTCAATCAACTCTCGCCAAGTCTTTCTATCCTTTGCTATCACATGAAGCTCCCCTATGAAGTCCTCCCCTTGTTTTTTAACTCCACTCTCTAGCTCCCTTCACTATGTGTTTTTTGGGTCTGCCTTTATTTATATGCCCCTGTGGGTTCCTGTGCAAAGTGTCTTATCCAATGCCAGTGTCTTTTCTTCACCCTTTGGTCCACTGGAACCTGCTTAGTTCTCTCCCAAAGTGATTCTATCTTACCACTTAATTTCCTCTATTCTGCGCAGGCACAAGTTAATGAATGTTTGTAGTTTATTAGTTATTGCCTTAGTTGTTCTCTGTGTTTCTGCTCCATGCAAGGGTACTCCTACCTACATAGCAATAGTGGTAATGACAGATTCAATGCGTATGTGAGGGGGGGGGGGGGGCATGAAACGATGATCAAAAATCATTTGAATCACCAAATGGAAAGAGAAAGTTAGTTCACAAAGAAGAATGGAGGCGGGTGATATCTGCAGCAATTTTAGCAAGGGTTCGGAATGTTGATGAAGAAGAGGATAAAGGACTCAGGGGGCCTAAGGTCCAGGTTCTGGCAGTTCCTGATTGCACCAATCTTTACTGTGGAGTCGACACCTGTCTGACAACTGAACATTTGGAGGAGTGCCAGCACATGAACTAGTTATTTCCCCGAGTGGGTTCTGAGGCTCTATTACTGAGAAAACCAGAATTGACCCACTGCGTACCCAGAAGCATGTCGTAAGAGCCGACTAATTGGGAGCTTTTTTCGAAGTCGGAGTGCATCTGCCTGAGAGGCAAGAAACCACCAGTCTGCATACAAACGAGTCAGATATGTAAAACCGATGCACACGCAACACTCAGATTCTGGAACAGGGCTGCAGTCCAGAAGTGGACGAACAACCAGAACTTTCCGCCAGAGTTTACAGCTGGTTAACGTGGAAAAGAGAAAGAACTAGTAATTCATTGTTGGAGAGGCATCATCGCCCACGCCAGTCGGCAAGACTCTTGATGATGATGATAGAAGGGAGATCACTACCGGAAGTCGGGCTCTAAGGGAGGCTATCTCAGTTCACGTCTGCAACAACAAATACCATGCGGCCACTGACTCCAGAAGAAACTGGCACGTTTTTTGAGAAATTATCAAAATAGTAAGATTTGTGTGCTTTCTGTAGTTGTAAGTTCAAATGCTGTTGCTTCACCGTATATGTGTTGCAGTTTAAAATTCGCGTCTCTGTGAAAAATGTGCTAGAAATGCCGTCTCTCCGGTTCACCAATAAAACCGTAACGGAACGAACACGACTTTCTATTTTGTGATTTTCAATTATCGTAGGAGTTTTAGTTTTAAGCTTAAGAAATTTTTTCAAAATTAAATTCCTATTTATATTGTTGGTATAAATTGCATAAACTAAGTTGGTATAAACCTTACTTCAGAGTTTGAAGCTAAACAGATTAGTATTGACAAGTTGTTGTGTTGTAGTTTTTGTACCCACAATTTTAACATCAATTTGATAGATCCTACAAAGTTACTTAGTTCGGCTTCGAGTGAAAACCATAAATATAATTAAGTAAGTACACATTCCACATACGTACACACAGAAACACGCAGACACACACATACACGTATACCCGTAGAACACTCACAAACTCACTATTTAGACACACAACCCACAGACACACATACACAGTATACAGAGGCAGATACGTGTATGCACATGACACACAAAAGCAGATACATGGACACACACACACATATATTTACACATATATACACACAGATTCTGAGTGATCAGTTGGTGGGTGTCTGTTGAATTATTGATCATCATTCATTGTGGATTTGCCAGCTGTTCAGCATCATCGCCTACTTACTCAAAATGTAAGTTAAATAATCACCATTTAAGTAAGATAAAACCCATACCATGACTCAAGAAGGACTAAAATTATAGGCTATCCTCCGAATAACGGGCACAAAAGATGGCGGCTGCAAAAAAACACCCTAACAGATTCTCAGTCACGTGTCAATTACGCACTTCCGGCGACTTAATTTGCGGTTTTCCAGCGACTACTGCCACCACGAGAGTATCCCTTCCTTACGCAGTGTGAATTGGGGCTAAATTAGGTGGCTCACGGGCAGCAGCTTCCGCATCTCCTGCAGCTTTGCTTGTGAGTCCTAGCCATCTGGTTTAGCCCCAATCCACGCCGTGTGAGCGGCGTGGGGATACTCTCGGCGGTGGCAGCAGTCGCCGGAAAACCACAAATTAGGTTGCCGGAAGTGCGCAATTGACACGTGGCTGAGGCCCTGTTTTTGGCCGTGATCTTTTGTGCCAGTTATTCGGAGGATAGCCAAATTATGGAATGCTTATTTTCTAGAAAAATCTGATTACTCACAGCAAGAACAAAGAATTGACAACCCAATGAAATTGGCACACAGATGTGTACTGTAGACCAGCGACTCTGAAACTTTGTTTTCGCCACGGCACCCTGATCAGGCCACAAAATTTTGGGGCACAGCAACTGAATACTTAAGAGAAGAAGAAAGAAAAAAACAGTGCAAATTAAATATTCAGTTGTCTTGAAGGGAAGGCTTGGATGAATTTTTCACTACTGGCGTGGCACCCAGTTTGAGAACCGCTGCCGCAGACTGTGATGTAAATCTTCTTCGCCTTCACTGGCTGTAAACTCCAGCGGAAAATACTGGTTGTATATCCAGTTCTGAATTTTGAGCTTGTCCCATAAGCATAGTTTTGCATTCACACCTGTTTTCCAGATTTGGCTTGTTTGTATGCAAACTGTTGGTTTTTTGCCTCTCAGGCAGGCGAACTTCAGCAACATGCTTGCCCAATGGGACCCCAGAACCCACATGTGGAAAATAGCTAGTTTTCGTGATTTTATTGGAATGGTAAAGTTCTATTACTGTATTTCAGCATCGGGGAAAACATCAAGCTGCTGATTGACCGACCCGATGGCACATACTGTTTTAGGCTGCACAGAGATCGAGTGTATTATTTGAGGTAGGTGGTATTTTAATATTGTGAGAAAGAATGAAATTGAAAATTTGGTGACAGCTGGTTGACTAGATGGGAAAATAGCAAGAGGAATACAGAGATACAGTGTTTCCCCAAAAGTAATTAAAAAGTAAAGAACCAAGAACCCTTTTCTGCACCTTCAGACATATAGTGCTAGACCAATATTTTACAGACCATCTTCACCTGGTGGGTGTTGTGGTCAGCTTCACGCCGGTCTCCTTTACTTCCCATGACTGTACCTGGTTCCCATCTAAGGCTCAGTCAACATGGGAGCCAATGTCAATTGTGAAAAAGTCAGGCGCCATCAGGACCTGAACCCACCAAATCCGCAAGCGGCAGTTCTCTGAAAAATGAAAATTTAACTGGAAATAGGCGCTGGCTTAACTTTTCAGGATGCATATCGTTAATATTGTCAGCCGTGCGGTGGGTTTCGTTCTTCCCATGAAACACATGACAGACATGTGATGAATTAAAAATTGAAAAATGACATACTGGGTGTGATACCAGTGCCAGATTGGTTTACCTCAAAAACGATTGGTCTATAAAAATACAGGTCTTGGCCTATATGCCCTACACGTCTAAAGGCGTGGTTTCCTTCGAAGTCGGCGTACAGCTGCCCAAGAGGCAGGGAAATAAAAAACGGTTGTACACGCAAAAATCAGGTCCAGGTGAAGGCCAAAAGTCCAAGCGGACGATTAACCGGGACCTTCCACTGGAATTCACAGCCGGTTTTCGATGAAAAAAAAAAAAAAAATAAAGGCGTGGAAAAGGGTCCAAACTTAATTGTTTAAATTACTTATGTAGATATTTGAACATGAAATTCCCAGTGTGGTGTACTGTGTCCACATTGACGAAAATAAGACTAGCCTCCCCAACAAGCACGTCATAGGAGTCGACTAACTGGAGGCTTTCTTTGAAGTCAGAGGGCATCTGCCCCGATAGCAAGGAACCACTAACTGCTCACAGATAAGTCAGTAAAACAAATGTACATGCAATTTTTGGGTCCTGGAACAACAAAGCTGAAGTCCCAGTGGACAAACAACCGGGACTTTCTCCCGGAGCTTACAGCTGGTAAACAAAAAAACAGGAAGAACGTGCACAAATGAGATATCCCCTGAAGATAAGCCCTAAAGCCTGGCATCATTTGGAGAAAAAAAAAATAAAAGACCCAGCCTGATAAATACCAGGGTGACTTGGTAGAACAAGAACACTGACCTAATCCATGAATCTGGTATCTTCTTTGAGGTCTTCTTCTTTGTGTTCGCCGGCAGTAAAATATGGCGGAAAGTTCCGGTTTTTCAACCACCTCTGGACTGCAGTCCTGTTCCAGAACCTGAGTGTTGCGTGTGCATCCATTTGACAGATCTGTGAGTGAACTGGAACATCTGTGTGTATTGCCGGGGAAAATGACAACGATATATTTACAGTTATCGACAAGGGGTCGGGTTTTCTTTTTCTTTGATCCTTGTCAGGAAATTTATCAGGAGGTCAGAAGCCTTTATGAAAGCTGTTGTGCTGTCGAAATCTTTCAGTGAATTTGCTTTGTTGTACAATTAAACTGGCAAAGCCTGTAAGACCCATTCAGTTTAGGCGTGTAAAGCAGTTTTGTGTTCTGTTTTTTCAGCGAGGAGTTGCTGAAGATCGGCAGTTCTGCAGCTCGTGATAATTTGTTGAGCATTGGTTCTTGTTTTGGGAAGTTCACCAAATCTGGCAAGTTCCACCTCCATGTCACAGCTCTAGATTATCTGGCACCGTCAGCTAAGGTAAAATATAAGTTCATTTGTTTGTTGTATTATTTAAAACTACCAGTTTATACGTTAAATTGTTTTAATTATTGAAAACTACCAGTTTTTGCGTTTAATTTTTTTGTTGTATTTTTTAAAACTACCAGTTTATACGTTTAATGTGTTTGTTGTATTATTGAAAACTACCAGTTTATACGTTTAATGTGTTTGTTGTATTATTGAAAACTGCCAGTTTATTCGTTTAATGTGTTTGTTGTTTTATTGAAAACTGTCAGTTTATTCGTTTAATGTGTTTGTTGTATTATTGAAAACTACCAGTTTATACGTTTAATGTGTTTGTTGTATTATTGAGAACTGCCAGTTTATTCAACGCTTTGGAAGGATCTGGCTGGGGATTTTCAGCTTGAGTGAAGGGAAAGATCCCGGAAGAACAGAATGGTGCTTTTTTTTCAATCTACAACTCTATGCATGAGGATGGAGGTTGACGAAATCACTAAAGCTCTGAGGTGAATGGCAGAAGACAGTTACCAGAGGAATTATATCCTGATTCTCTTTGGTACTGCAGAAGCTTCCAAATAGACAAACACGGCATGAAATACGGATAAACCAAGCATTAGCATAGCAGGAACCGACATGACTGAGAGGAAACGAAAGCGATAGCTACAAGAAAACTTTTACTGGATAGAGGCGGAGACTTTCTTCAAATACTACATGCTTGTTTGGAGAAGCACTGGGTGTGTTGTTGTTTCTCATAATTGGGCTCCCAGAAACCACACAGGGCTTCTCTGAACTTTAATTTCATCGCGTTTGTTGTCTCCTTGAGGATATGCTATAGAATATTCATAATACCAGTCTCTTCACTTTAACATTTTGTTTATTTTTAAATTGCCAGCACAAGGTTTGGCTGAAGTCAAGCGCCGAGCAGCAGTTCCTGTATGGCCACCATGTGATGAAATCTGGCCTGGGTCGAATAACAGAGGGAACAGAACAATATCAGGGTGTCATTGTCTACAACATGAATGATCTGCCCTTGGTATGTATAATATTAAAGATGTTGTCATGTTAAACTTTCTGGCTTGCCTAACCCTCTCATTTTCCCCTTTTCTCTCACTCTCATTGTTCTGTTAGTGTGTATCTTACTTTATCCATCTCTTACCCCTTTCTCTGCCTCTTTTCCACCTCTCCTCTAATTTTGTCCGTGTCTCTTTGTATTTCTTTCTAATTTATCTTGTTCCTCTTTCTGACTCTTTTTCTCTTGCTCCCTCTTTTAGATTTGCCTGTATCCCTCTCTTATGTCTGTGTCTCTTGTTCCCTCTTGAGCTGGCTCCACCTTCCCCCTGTCTTATTTGTCTTTGTCCCTCTGTGTGTTTCTTTATTTTTCTCCCTCTCCTAATTCTTGTAGATGTGTCTCTCTTTTTCTTCCTCTCTGTGTGGGTGTCAGGTGTCAGTATGTGTTCGTCTGCTTGTTTGTCTGTATTTTTGTGTGTGTGTTTGACTGCATGTGTGTCTATGTGGCTGTATGTATGTGTTTCAGTGTGTGTGTGTATTGTCTACATGAGTGGGTGTGTTTGTCCGTGGGAGTGCATGTGTGTCTCAATGCATGACTATGTATGCCTGTACGTTTGTATCTATGTATGTAATGTATGCATGTATGTGTGAGTGAGTGGGTGAGCGTATGCACGCACGAGTTTTTGCATGCACTTGACAACTCATGCTTTTGTGTTTTTTTATAATGTTCATAATATGTATATCATCATATGATCATAACATGCTTTATTAGTAAAATACAACTGTTGTGCGATAGATGGTTGACTGGAAGGGCCGAATGTAAGACGGGCCTGCGTTCCCAATTTGTGACCCTTTGAAAATAAAGTTGGTTGTTCTCTCTCTCTCTCTATCTCCGTATCTTTTTTTTAAAACCTTTTTTGCGTCACCAAATTGTGGATTAGGAGGGAAGAAATCAGGAGCTTGGGGGCAGTGGTGACATTTCCGAGAAAAATGTTGCAAATACCTTCAACATGTAGAGTAGCTAACAGTTATAATCTGGAAAAGGCTGTCGCCACCGACTATGCATGTTAGGGTTTTATTTTTGCCCCCGACAGAAACAATTCCAAATCACCAAGGATTTGAACCTATGCCTCCAGCATGAGAGCTCAGCCTCCTAACCATTCTTCAGGCACTCCTGTAATGATGATATATGATGCAGTGATTTTATTATTTGAAAATTTTGTTTGAATTTACAGGGGTTTGGAGTGGCAGCGAAATCAACACTGGCAATCAGAAACTGCGACCCGATGACTATTGTGGTGTTTCACCAAGGAGATACCGGAGAGTATATTAGAAATGAGGAGTTTTTGACGTGATCACCGATGACCCAATGTTTTGTGTTGACTGATTTCACTTTCATTACATTCATGTTTACATTGTAATTATTTTACTGTTTTGTGTTGGTGTGTGTCGTGGAGTTGTCTCTATGTGTTTGCAAGGCTCAAGTACGAGAGTTACCGGGGAACATCTGTGACAGATCGACAATGTACAAAACACACCCGCAACACGTGTAATATTCTCATGAGGCTTTTTTGCAGCTGTAGTGTCACAGCTCTGGTAATAGGGTCTGTACTTACGGCCCAAGCCGAACTGCCCCTAAAGATCCTTTAGATCATTTGAATTCTTTCACTATAAGTTCAACGGTTCCATCTGGCACCCAGGTCCCGGTGGTTACCCATAGTTCCTGCTTTAACTTGCCCATGTGGATCCGCTGACGGCCCCGAGGTACTTTGTTCAAAATGACATAATGCCAACCTGCGGAGACGGCACCTTATTAACTTCTTCTTTCTTCTTTGCGTTCTGGTTGTTCATCTTAAGTTTATGGCTGGTGACACATCTGCATGGACAGCAGAAAATAATGCTGCAGTTTGGGACCGTGTGGCTCTTCTAGTACGAACAATTGGACTTCCAGTATGTAGACCAAATTATCATATAGAAGACAGAAATAACACTTCAACAAATGGCACGGTCGAGGAATCGTCAGTCCATCTCCTTAAAGTCAAAAACATCCTCCAACTTTTTTTTCCTGTTCCATCTGTGGGTCTCCGTGCTCAGCGTACCCAGTAGAATTGGCTGCCATATCTACTTTCTTGCAACTGGTTTCTGCATGCGTGTTCTCTTTGTCTTATCTTCTCCGGAATGTATAGCATTTAGTATGTTTACCATGTCCATACTTCTTCCTCCGCTAACCACTGCAAACACAGCCAGTCCTGCCCGGTGTGTACAGCTAAGATTGATTCTTGAGGCGGAATACTGTCAACACATCTAGTCGGATTTTGCCAGGCGTTTTTCTTAGGCATGTTCATTGAGTTTGTCGCTGTCAGTCAATACCTGAGTTGCTTTTTGTTCTGCCAGTCATGCAACTGTCGCTAGTACAGCTGATATATTCATCGTCATGCTTTACTTTCTTCTTTTACTGTCTTTTCGTTCATCTACGTGTGAATGCCCACCCACACAAGAAGAGGTTTTAATGCATTAACGCAGGCGATAAGAGGCTCGCTTTCAAATCCAGCTGCAACCCACGGCTGGTGTTCGAAAGCGGGTGGTTCCCGGGGTTCACCCAGCCTCTAGAAAATGGGTACCAGAGGGGTAAATGGAGGAACGTTGCTGTAGCTACAGAGTTACGTGCGAACGGCGACACAGGCGGGCAATTCTTAACTGCCCGAACTGGTGGCAGAGCACTTATGGTTTTTAACTGTGTGCAATGACGCTGGTTCACATCCCCCCGACTTTACATTTTTAAAAGAAGAAGAATAAGAACATCAGAAATATATTAAAAACATAAATTTTTTGTTGAAATAAATTCGATAAGAACTAATTATTTTATTAAAAAAAGAAATTAGGTGGATGGGATTGTCTTGTCATGCCTGGGGGGGGGGGGGGGGGATTGATGTTTGACATTTGAGTAAGATCATTAACAAATGATGACCGACAACATATGACTTTAAAAGGAATAGCAGGTGCTTATCATGGATTTTCTATCCAGGAATTTCGGGTGTGCAAGGGTACGAGCAGATTAATAGATTGGCTGCTGCTGCCGCCTTTCTGGATGGCGAGCTTTATTTGTCCAGCTCCTCAGGGGATTTTACTCTGTTTAGAGAAACATAGGCTTGGCCTTCTGAAAACAGTTTGTGGCCTAGATTAATCTGCTGTGCTTCCTTGCAAGTAAAGTAATTATTTCACTAGACAAATATATTTCAGTCACTGGTAAATAAAATATTGGACATCAACAATGATCACTAAGAAACAAAGGTTTTAATATATTTTTTCACCGTCATCCACAAAGCATGTGTATGCAAAGTGGCAGCACTGTCGCTTTTGGGTAAATAGTATAAAAATATCGAACACAAACGGCCGCCCAGACAAACAAACTAGTTCAAACTTAATAAAATCTTATAACAATAATTATCGGGAAACAGTATAAAAACCGAACGCAAACTGCTGTCCGGACAAACAAACCAAAATGAATAAAAGACTTTAACAATAAACACGTTGATGAGGTGCAAGTAATAATTGCTTGAGGACATTAATTGTCTGGTAATCTTAGTTTCAGCTTCATAGCAAATGGGTCACCCCATCTTTGCTCCGCTCCTGTGCCAATGAAAAACATACAGAATGTTTATCACAGTTCCTTGTGGAAAGATTGACAGATTGCTGTCTGAGTATATCTAGCATACACAAGCATTAAAGCATACGGTAGCCATCCGAAGTGCTAACACAAACACTAGAAATGCAATTCATCTTTGATGGTAGCAGTCACCAACAGATCGGCAGTTGCCCACGCGATCACCACCAACATTGCGACGACAGTCATCGCACCATTTTCTGAATCTACAATTCACACCGCCACATTGGTCAGTCGAAAAAAAACATTCCAAATGAAATCCGCAGCTCACAGTGTCACGCCATGCATTCAACTTAGAAGCTGGGCGACGAAACTATATCCAGTCTACAAATAGAGCAAAAATGCAACGGCCACCGTCCGGCAGAAGTAAAAAATTTGCCTCGGCTCCAAACAGTGCCCCTGCCTAGCGTCCATTTTGACATTAATTGCATCAAGTGGGAGCCGCCCCAGCAGCTTTGTGAAGGATTAAGCATTACAAAAATGTGTATAGCAATGTTGTTGTTTGTCCATCACGAGTGATGACCACTTTCACCTAAAGTAGTAATGATCAATGATTATAAGTACGAAGGTGGCTGATTAGTCCAATAGGAGCCAGGAAAGTTCTTTGCAGTACGGACAATAGGTGAAAGCCGCAGTAAGTGTGGGATTAGCAGTACGGTTCTTTTAGTCTGCCTCCGTTTCTCTGCATGTGCAACCTCATCTGCCTGGCAGGGTATAGCCATAATGTAAAGGACACAGAATTTCAATTCTGATCAAATATAATTTTAACTACGATAGAAAGGTGGTACAAGGGACAAAGTTCCCAGTTAGACATTACGTCATGACCTTGAAACTCAGACATTACAAACTCATGTGGATCAGTCAAAGTTATGGTGGTTTGGACATGTATGCAGAATGGGAAAAAACCGGCCATCACGACAACAGACATGGGAGGCCAAGAATCAGGGAACCAGACCTCCAGGGTTTGCTGAAAAGACAACATCCAACAGTCCCTGACTGACAATCGAACTGAACAAATTTAAAAAGAAAACCTCTGCGTGGTCTCGAGGCATGGTGTCCGCCCTGCGTGCTAGAGGTTCCGTGTTCAAAACCCAGGAAGGGCTGTGATTTTTTCACGTGGACTTATAGACTTCTAGTTATTCCCCCTGGTCTCTGGGTAGTGAGATCAGACGCCCGTGTGTATTGTTGCGCATTTAAAGAAACTCCCTTGACAGTTGGAAATAAAAAAAAGAGTAGCCTAACAGCGCTGCCAGGGCAAAATTTGGAGTTAAAAATCTACCCAAAGTATTTCAGGATGCTCGTCGGTGCTACAGAGACTGCACTGTGTTGAGCTTCTTCGGACTGGGACTTCAGTTAGAAGAATAACGGAGCACTTTTGGGTTACACCTGTGTGCCATGATGTTGATCTGTTGTTGAAACCTCAAACATTTTCAAAAACATATGGTATACTATTCCCGTCGGTTCGATGCGAACGCTTCGTAATGCCGTGATGCCGGGTTCGATCCCAGCTGCGGGCCTTGCGTTGGTTTCGACAGTGGTATCAAGAAAGCCGATCGTCCAGGAAGCAATAGCAAACTACTGTAAATTTGCCTAGAAAAACAACACAACAGCCAGGGACTGTTGCGGTTGGTTCTGCAACGTCCTGTAAAGGATACGCAACTAACCTTAGATACTATTCCCCAACAAATTTCGGCAGCCCTGTCGTAGCCCCCAAACACAAGAGAGCTCCACAAAACGGCAACACGTACAAACAGTCGCCAGCGGAAAGACTAATAAACTTTATAATCAATAACATGGAAAGTCCACGCAAACATATATTTTGTTAGCTAGATTCTTACTTTACTGACGAATGTTTGTAAATTTGCAGGAAATGAACAGAGAAGTAGTTATATTCACAAATTTCTTGTTGTATCTAGCGGGTGTGAAGTGACAACATGGCCTGTGTCGTCTGCTATTGTTCTGTCTGTGCCGGCAGGTGGAATATGTTGAGACATTTCTAGCACACAGGTCCGACCCATTCATGCTCCGTCTTCATATGAAGCAGCCATCTCAGTGTCTCCATGCTCAACGTATCCAGTAGGAGTTGACTGACATTTCTTATTTGTTTCTCCCGAAACCTGTTTCTGCATGCTGGTTCTCGATTAATAGTCCGTTTTCCCCGTGTGGGTTCCAGTGCCCTGTTATATGGAAAACAAGAATAGACCCACCGCCTGCCCAAAAGTATGTCGTAAGAGTCGACTAACTGGGAGCTTTTTTCAAAGTCGGAGTGCATCTACTTGAGAGGCAAGAAACCAGCAGTCTGCATACAAATGAGTTAGATTTGTAAAACGGATGCACACGCAGCACTCTGGTTCTGGAACAGGACTGCAGTCCACAAGTGGATGAACAACAAGAAGAAGAATACCCGTTTTATACAGACTTTCCATTGTCTGTTGCCATCTGGTCGATTATCATTAACTGTTTGAGTCCCAATAGCATAGCAATAGAAATGACTGACACTGAAACAAATCACCTTTTCACTAATTTTTATTCTATTTGGGCCAGGTGACTTTGCTATCGCTGTACCCTTCACGTGAGGTACACATTAGAGCTATCCCTCATCAAAGTTTGACTCTTCAAACCTTGTATAAATCTAATATACACATGCTTTTTTAAATTTGAGGCTTCTAAACCCCATTGGGGGGTTGGAAAGACAGAAGAAGAAGACACACCATGCGATACTTAGGACCGAAAGAGTTAATAAGAATGAATCTAATATTGCTGGCAGCAATAGCATACAGCAGGAGAATGGAAACTCCATGTGGCAGAGGGAGACACACAAGAAGATGGATTGAAGGAGTCACTGACAGCATGAGACCACAGTATTACAGCATACTAAGTAATCGAGTGAGCCCTAGTTCGGCCATCTGTTCAACTGAGATAATCGAGTGAGCCCTAGTTCGGCCACCTGTCATCTGTTCAACTGAGATATGTAGCAGCCCAAAGCAAATACTGACACAAGATATAAAAAATCCTCAGCTCAAGCTTATATTTCCAATCAAGATATAAAAGATCCTTAACCCAAACTTGTATGTCCAATCAAGATATAAAAGATCCTTAACCCAAACTTGTATTTCCAATCAAGATATAAAAGATCCTTAACCCAAACTTGTATGTCCAATCAAGATAGAAAAGATCCTTAACTCAAGCTTGTATGTCTAATCCATCAACAGATCTCATAAGAGAAGTAACTCTATGCTCCCTGCTGATCACGCAGACCCAGGATCGGACCCACTTGTCCCACTTGCATCCATGGCTCCAAGTGGGAGAAAAATATCCGGAACAGGCCATACTGAAGGCAGCCTACGAGAGGATCTACCTTGCATATCTCTGTTGATTTTTCTCTACGTCTTACAGGGGATTCCTCTCGGATTGTCTGGGAGTGTACCGATGCTGTTGCAGAGCAGAAAGGTGAGTAGCCCATGTGATATCATCATCATCATCATCATCATCATCAAATGCCTTGCTGAATTGTGTTGGCGATCTTGCCTCTCCACAACTTGCAATCTGATACGGCATTCATCAGTTCAGACTTTCTGTATGAGTTCTAGAGCCCCATTTTGGAGAGGGGCAAACTAAAAAAAAAATAGATCAGTTCCTCAGGAAACCACCAGCCCCAGCACAAGACGACTATTTTATTATGGCTAGACCAGAACAAGTCATTTTCCTCGGCCTCAGAACAGGCACAACTGATTACGTAACCACATGTACACACAATTCAAGATAGGCGTATCAGCCATGTGCACCTGTGGAAAGATGCCCCAGTCAGCAGGGCATATACTCCAGGACTGCACCGAATTTGACACATTAAGGTAAACCTTTTGGCCAGAAAGAACAACAGCGGAACGTAAACTCTATGGACCACTGAATGAACAGTGAAATTTATACAAGAGACAAAATTGCTGATATAGACAACTTATTTCAGGTGAACGAGAGAAGAAGAAGATCAGTTCCTCTAAATAAGCATGTCATAAAAGGTAAGTGCCTTGAGTGGGTACCGGGTGCTGTCCTGGGAAGTAAAGGTGGTCGGCGTGATGCTGACCACATCACCCATCTTGTGCCGTTTGGTCTATAAAATATAGGTCTAGCCCTATATGCCCTATACGCCTAAAGGCCTGGAGAAGGGTCCTTTACTTTACTTTTTTTTTTAAATGTAAGTAATTAGCAGTTTATTGTATCCGGATGTTTTGGTCTGATAGGTACATAAGTAAAACTTTGATTAACTGTCACTGTCCGGACCAGGACTGTGACGGATAATCGAATAAATGAATAACAGAAATATCTTAATACATATGTACAGTAACATATTATGGGTATTGTATTATAATATAAAATGTATATAGTAATATAACGTATTACAGTGCACTTACGAGTTACACCCGTGTGTCATGATGTTGATCCGTCGACTAAACTAAATTCAACCAGTAACGTATTATGTTGGACTTTCTAGTGAATCTCCTGCGAAATCTCAGAGCCGCCTGAGATGGGATGAAATAAAAAAAATTGAACTATTTTTCCAAAAAGGGCAGAGTAGTTTCCCTTGACACTGGAACAGAGCAACTGTGGGGTGACCCGTGTGCTATGTAGCCGGAACTGCATTTACCTGATATACTGGTACTATGACCCACTTTTGATTGTCCATACTCCAAGGTGAGCTACACAGATCAAGCAGTGTTTAGCCTCGTCTTCTGGCCCTTCAGCGTCAAACTGCTGTGGGCACCGCTGGTGGATTCCATCTACGTGAGGTGGTTTGGCCGTCGCAAAACCTGGCTTATCCCTGTACAGTATCTCATGGGTACGTAATGTGTCAGTCTTGTGTTTCAAGTGAGAAACTGTTTGATTGGTTGTGTGTGGGGATTGATTATTTGTGTGAGTGTGGATTGATTGATTGTGTGTGGGGATTGATTGTTTTTGTGTGGGGATTGATTGTGTGTGGGGATTGATTGTTTGTGTGTTGGGATTGATTGTTTGTTGTGGGGATTAATTTTTTGTGTGTGGACCTGCTGGTTTCTAAATACTTTACTTTTTCCTTCCTCTTTCCTTTCCCTCCCTCTTCTTCCTTTTTTCTTTCATCCACTCCCTTGCTTCATTTCTTCCTTCCTTAGTTTCTTCCTCCTCTCCCTCCCTACCTGCCTCATTGTGCTTTTCGTTCCTGCTCTTCTCTAGACATTTCTGTTCGCCCATCTCCTGTCTGTGTTTTTAACTTTTCTTTAACTTTCTTAGTCTCATGCCAGTTGTCTTTACTTCACAGAACATTACCTAGACATCCAAGTGTGGGTTCCGGATTCCGGGGCCCTATTGTAGGGAAAAACAAGAATAGACCCACTGCCTACCCAGAAGCTTGTCGTAAGAGTCCACTTATTGAGAGCTTTCTTCAACAGTCTGCACACAAATGAGTCAGATCTGTCAAACAGATGCAGACGCAACACTCAGGTTCTGGAACAAGACTGCAATCTAGAAGTGGATGAACAACCAGGGCTTTTCGCCAGAGTTTACAGCTGGTGAACGCGAAGAAGAAAAAGAAAATTACCTAGAAATTAATTAATTCCTTATTCATTCATTCATTCATCAGTTCATTCATCAGTGCACTCATTCATTTATCATTCTGTTCATCAAACCATTCATCCATATATAAAACACAGATGCTAATTTTTTTTGTTGTTGAGTGTGTTGGGTGGGGGAGGGGGGGGGGGGGGGGGGGGGGTGTAGTGGGGGGGGAGTTATGAGAAGGAAGGGACTCAAGAGTTTGGTGACGACTGGCAAGATTGATGGAAAGAGAGAAGTAGGAAAACAAGGAGACAAACACCTGGATGGCTTGGCCTGATGTATTGGGCGAAACAAGAACATTGACCTGTTCTGTGATTCTGTTGATCGTGTGAGATAATGAAATAGAGCAGCCTATTCTTACTGGCACAGCACATGATGATGATGATTTTTCAGACCAATCATCCATTCATCAAATCACTCAGTGATTCATCAGTGCATCAAATCATTCATCAATCCAATCATTCATTGGGCGTAAACAAACTAAACCACCCGTCTTCTTTTGCTTTCAACATCAGTCATGCTAAACATTGAGTCCCGTCTGGGTCACAAATAGGATTGTGCGTTTAAGGTCGCCACCAGTCCCCTATAACTTCCCTTGCAATGTTAGATCCACAGTCTTTGCTGGGAGAGGTAAGGGCAGTACTGTAGTATGTGCTCAGGGGTCTGTCTTTCTGCTCCACAATCACAGGCAGCAGATTCTTTTATGCCTATCCTGTACAGGTGTGCTCGAAGACCACAGTGTCCTGTCCGAAGTCTACAAATTGATGTTTGTTCTGTCCTGTTGAGTTTGTTAAACCTTCCGTCCTGCTGCAGGCCTGTTCATGCTGATTCTGTCAACACAAATCACATCGCTTCTGGGCAGCGGCGCCAACACAGCCCAGTCTAGTGATGTCAGTATTGTGGGCCTGACTGCGATCTTCCTCTTGTTGAACTTTCTGGCAGCTACGCAGGACATTGCGGTGGATGGCTGGGCCCTAACTATGTTGTCAAGGTAACAGTTTCGTTACCCTGTATGTTGTTGTCTCGACCTCTGACTTTGTTACTTATCTTCTCTGTTAGTCCTTGAAAAGCCATTGACAGGGTATGTAGTGGTTTACAACAAGGCTGTGATATCACTTTTTATGGCATGCATGTAAGAGGGGCAGTAGTGTTATTTATTCTTTTTCCTCTTAAATTGGCGCTTTAGAACCCAGATAATGAAGATTTATCATATATGTCGTTGACTCTTTCTATATTGTCAAAGTTATGCTTTTTTCTCTTAAATTGGCGTTCTTCTTCTTCTGCGTTTATCTGAAGATGTAATTGCGTTGTGTCCGTTTACAGCATGGCTGCGATATTTGCACCTTTCAGCCAACGTATCCGACTTCTGTCATTTGTTGAGTGGGTTGGCCTTCCCGGAAATTAGAATTCTTGTACCCACATAGGTAAGATAGTTTACCATAAATGTCGTTATCTCTTTATATGTTAGCAAAGTTATGGCTTTCCTCTTAAACTGGCAGTCTACGACCCACATGGGTAAGATAGTTTACCATATATGTTGTTATCTCTTTATTTGTTAGCAAAGTTATGGCTTTCCTCTTAAACTGGCAATCTAGGACCCACATAGGTAAGATAGTTTGCCATATATGTTGTTTTCTCTTTCTGTGTTGTCGCGTTATGCTTTTCTCCATGTGGATTCGGGAGGGGGGGGGGGGGGGGGCATTTTTTGGCAGACCCACTGTCCCCATGCAAGTGTGTCCTATAAGGAGACTAACTAAACTCAGAGGAAAAGCTAGACAGGCATATGACCAGATTGTAACCGGTACCATCAGTATTGGAATTCTGTGCTGGCTGTTGAAGATGAGGATGGAGCATGCATAGGAATGCCCCGAGTGCTGTGATGTCAATTCTTGACTCAACTCAACTCAGCACATAAGGTGACTAAGGCTGTACAAGAATACAGAACCACACATGTGCTCTTGCTGTACCGGCACCAGAACTCATACTTGTTAAAATCTACCTTCATCTTTCTGTGGCCGTCTTAGAAATAGCTTGCCAGTCAGTAGCCTAAGCAGCGAAGATAGAATCAACATTTACTTCAAAGTCCATGCGCGTGTGTCTGAGAAGTGGAGGAACCAACAGTCTGCGAACAACTAAGCCAGATCTGTAAAACGGATGTATATGCAGAACTCAAGTTTTGGAACAAGACCAAAGTCCAGAAGTGGGGGAACAACCAGGACTTTCCACCAGAGTTAACAGCCAGTGAACACGAAGAAGATGCAGAAAAAGCCATAATTGCACTCGGGTCATTCCCATACATGCTCCGTCTCCTTTCTTCTTGCCTCCTTGCGGCCAGTGAAGAGTACCCATACTGATGATGCCAGTTGTACCCTGATAAAAAGTTCCAAATTTTCTTTCTGTGGGTAGAAAATCTTTCAGACCCTCCGCTCACTCCCAGCTGTATCAGTCTCTCCAGATATGTGTTCTATGTCTGTTCTGATGCACTATTTACTTGATCCCATCAAACAAAGAAGTTCGCTATAAAATTATACAGCACATTGGCAACTATGAACCTCTTTTAACTATAGTGAAAAGGCAAAAAATGCAATGGTTCGGACATGTAAAAAGATCTAACAGCCTCTCAAAAAACAATACTGCAGGGCTCAGTAGAGGGGAAGAGGAGAAGAGGCAGACCAAGAAAGACCTGGTTACAGAACCTGACTGACTGGACAGGCCTCCGGCAGGCAACCATGACGTCCATCGCAACTGACCGCCAAAGGTGGAGAAAGATA
Source organism: Candidula unifasciata (assembly GCA_905116865.2). Lineage (NCBI taxonomy): Eukaryota > Metazoa > Mollusca > Gastropoda > Stylommatophora > Geomitridae > Candidula > Candidula unifasciata. Next base: position 88,429 of record CAJHNH020008514.1, on the reverse strand, counting down.
ATCAGAAAGTCAACAGAAACTGGTGACCCAACGACACGTAGCATTATGGGATGATGATGATGATGATCAATCTTCACCACATCCAATTTATTGTAAAGTATCTATCTCCTGCCAAGAGGCAGCAGCAGCTAATCTATAAGCCTGCTCATTACCATGTACACCTGAATATCCTGGGCACAACAGTCCATAAGATTCCTATCTGAGTGTTATCAAGTCCCTCTGAAAGCAAGACTATAGTTTATATTTTTCAAAGCATGCTGTACGAGTCAGTTGAAATTATAACATGTTGGGCTGTACTACTCTCCATCTGCCAGAAGCTGCTGTTACTGCCTCCACCTCCATTCTCATACTAGATGTTGTGACACTATACACAAGGCTTTCTTTTGTGAATAATTTCCATTCTTCTTTACAGTTAAACCCGTTTATATTTAAATATCCAGAAACCATGAGTTGTCAACCATTTGTCTCAGTACTATGCATATCGCAACCCTTTGGCCTTGATTCCATGGTAGGTACAGTAAATCTGGGAGAAATGTGGCTTTTCTGCCTACCCCCGGGAGTGAACCTGGGCCACAAGGAGTTCACCACCCGGTCACTGTGCAGTCAGGTTTAACCAGGTGAACTAGCGAGCTGGCTATTGGTGTATATAAATATGTCACCTGGGTGTGAATTGTTCTTAATCAGTTCTTGCATTGATGCTCCTACCAACTTTGAAGATGTCAATGAGTAGTATGTTTGCTAATGATACATTGCAGGAATAGAAAATGGAAAAAGAAATAGAAGGTGGAAGAAGGAATAGAAGGTGGAAGAAGGAATAGAAGGTGGAAGAAGGAATAGAAGGTGAAAAAGGAAAAGAAAGTGGAAGAAGGAATAGAAGATGAAAAAGGAAAAGAAGGTGGAAGAAGAAATAGAAGGTAGGAGAAGGAATAGAAGGTAGAAGACGGAATAGAAAGGGGAAGAAGGAATAGAAGGTGGAAGAAGGATTAGAAGGTTGAAGAAGGAATAGAAGGTGGAAGAAGGAATAGAAGGTGGAATAACGAATAGATGGTGAAAAAGGTATAGAAAGTGGAAGAAGAAATAGAAGGTGGAAAAAGAAATAGAAGGTGGAAGAAGGAATAGAAGGTGGAAGGAATCGAAGGTGGAAGAAGAAATAGAAGCTGGAAGAAGAGATAAAAGAAAATTGGTTAACATATTATTAGTCTGGCATAGAAAGTCTAAAAAATCTGCAGATGATATTTTTGATCTGGTACAGAGCAAACATTGGATGGGCCAGTACATGTAACTCGGTGGGACAGACCGCAGGCTACTTCCTGGGAAATGTTTTGTTTCTAGCTCTGGAGTCGCCAGATTTCTGCAACAGCTATTTACGAAGTGTGCCTCAGCCGTATGGCATTATAACATTTTCAGGTAAGTCAGTTGATTTAACAGTTATCTGCGTATCCTTTACAGGATTTTGCAGCACCAGCTGCAGTATTTTTGTGTGTGGTCTGTTCATGATTTTCCAAGGCAATTTTTTGCTCAGTAAAATTACGCTCACTTCGGTTGGTCTACTTAGAGTAATTTGTTTTGATTGTGCCGTCTCCACATTGTGCTACCACAAATCCACCGCTGTCGTTAAGAAAAATTGCGTGGTGCGACCCAGTTCTCTTCCTATGGTTTGGACATGTGTGAGGACTATCACCAGACGGTGGACCACAGAGAGCATTGTTGCTTAGACAGAAATCAAGCAGAAATCAAACAGCTCGGACATATTTCAAGACTATGACAGGGTAATGCATCACAGAGAACGCTGTCACTTATGATAGCAAAAGCAGAAATCAAATGGTTTGGTCATATGTCAAGACTACCACCAAATAATGCATCAAAGAGAGCACTAAAGTCCAGAACTGGATGAACAGCCATAATTTTCCACCAAAGTTTACAGCCGGTGAACGCAAAGAAAAAAAGGGAGAAGACTAAGAGGAGGAGGAGGAAGAAGAAGAAAAAGAAGAAGAAAAAGAAGAAGAAAAAGAAAGGTGAAGAAGAAGAAGAGAAAAAAGGTGAAGAAAAAGAAGAAGAAGAAGAAGAAGAGGAAGAAGAAGAGGAAGGAGAAGAAAAAGAAGAAGAAGAAGAAGAAGAGAAGGAGGAGGAGGAGGCAGCAGTAGCAGACAGCTCCTCAATATGATAGGATGCATATGGTTTTGATGACAATAACAGAGAAAAAAAGAAATTTAAAAAAAAAAAAGGAAAATTTGTCAAAGATGTAAAAGCAAGAGAGTCACATGAATAACACTGACAAAGAAACAAAAAGCAAGAGAGTCACGTGAATAACACTGACAAAGAAGCAAAAAGCAGCAGAATCACATAAATGACAATTACAAAGAAGCAAAAAGCAAGAGAATCACGTGAATAACACTGACAAAGCAGCAAAAAGCAGCTGAATCACATAAATGACTCTGACAAAGCAGCGAAAAGCAGCAGAATCACATAAATGACACTGACAAAGAAGCAAACAGCAGCAGAATCACATATATGACACTGACAAAGAAGCAAAAAGCAGCAGAATCACATAAATGACACTGACAAAGAAGCAAAAAGCAGCAGAATCACATAAATGACAATTACAAAGAAGCAAAAAGCAAGAGAATCACATAAATGACACTGACAAAGCAGCAAAAAGCAGCTGAATCACATAAATGACACTGACAAAGAAGCAAACAGCAGCAGAATCACATAAATGACACTGACAAAGAAGCAAACAGCAGCAGAATCACATAAATGACACTGACAAAGAAGCAAACAGCAGCAGAATCACATGAATAAAACTGACAAAGAAGCAAAGAGCAGCAGAATCACATAAATGACACTGACAAAGAAGCAAAAAGCAGCAGAATCACATAAATGACACTGACAAAGAAGCAAACAGCAGCAGAATCACATAAATGACACTGACAAAGAAGCAAACAGCAGCAGAATCACATGAATAACACTGACAACAAAAAATAAGACAAGGTTGAAAATAAAAATGGACAGTGTTTTCACTCAGTGTTGTTCTTGCGCCAGGTTTCTTGTCGTTCTGGGGTATCGTGTTCTTCATCACTACAACTCTGGTTGCCATCTTCAAACAAGAACACATTGACCTGGAGGTCGACCCCGAGCAGAGCATCATGGATACCTACAGAATTCTTCTGAGTGTCATCTGTCTGCCGTCAGTCGTGTCGTACTTAATTATTCTCCTCACATCCAAGGTTTGTGGTAACATTCTGTGCCGTTTACATGTAGCTTTGTTTCATCCGACCCCTTTATTTCATCCACCCCATTTGTTTCATCCACCCCCTTTATTTCATCCACCCCCTTTGTTACATCCGACTCTATAGATACCGTAAGGGGGAATCAAACCTTTCACCTCTAAATGGCGTGTGCACCCCAACTAGGCACCCCCTTTTTTTTTTATGTGGGTATGCAAAAGAAATCGGCCAAATATTTTAAAAGCAGCGCAATTTTTATGGATATTTTTGAGAATGGGTGAACAGTGAGGAGGGGCAGATAGATCATTTCAGTCTGAGGAGAATGGCGCTGCAAGGAGTTACCAGGGGATCTGGCTGACGCTCAACACTCAAGGGAAAGGTGATATGCATATACAATTAGACAGTTACCAGTACCATAGGAATTGGAACTCTTGGCTTGCTGCTGAAGATGGGGACTGAGCACTTTTGGGGGTGTCAGTAGTGCTGTGATGTCGATTCCTAATTCAACATTCAAGATATTCGCTGATGCCTTTTCACGGTGGTTATTGTGCCAAATTAGGTTTCTACTTTGAAACATCTGCTATCGAAAAAGGGAATCTGATTCCTTTCTTTTACTGAACTCTCTTGTTTTATCTGACCTTGAAGGAACATTGGGGGGTAGTCGAAGAAGAGGAGGGCAAAGAAGAAACTGGAATGACAACATCAAGAAATGGACAGGACTAAGTAATCATACACTTATTCATCAAGTATGAGACAGAGAAAGATGGCAGGTTTTATGTGCTAGTGCTTCCGTCAATACACCTCCACGACCCTAATAGGTCAAGGGTTATGTTTTTTTATCTCCCCCCCCCCCCTCTGTTTTACATATCTGACTCATGGGTAGGCAGACTGTTGGTTCCTTGCCTCTCAGGCAGATGCACTCCTACTTCAAAGGAAGGTTTGATCTAAACCTATAAGTTTCATCTGATCACTGTACGCCATCTTAGCTTTGTTTCATCTGATCCCTGTCTGTCATCTAAGCTCTTTGTTTTATCTGATCCCCAAGTATTGTCTTAGATCCTTGTTTCATCTGATCCCCATGCATTTCTGAGATCCATGTTTCATCTGATCCCCATGCATTTCTGAGATCCATGTTTCATCTGATCCCCATGCATTTCTTAGCTCCATGTTTCCTCTGATCCCCATGTGTCATCTTAGCTCCTTGTTTTATCTGATCCCCATGTGTCATCTTAGCTCCTTGTTACACCTGGTCCCCATGTGTCATCTTACCTCCTTGTCACATCTAATCCCTATGTGTCATCTTAGCTCCTTGTTACATCTGGTCTCCATGTGTCACCTTAGCTCCTTGTTTCATATGATCCCCATGTGTCATCTTAGCTCCTTGTTTCATCTGATCTCCATGTGTCATCTTAGTTCCTTGTTACATCTGGTCCCCATGTGTCATCTTAGCTCCTAGTTACATCTGGTCCCCATGTGTCATCTTAGCTCCTTGTTTCGCCTGATCCCATTGTTTTCCGATGACAGGTGGCGTTTGCAGCCAGTGATGCCCTGACCGGACTGAAACTGATTGAGGCAGGAATGCCTAAGGAGCAGCTGGCCCTGTACACTGTGCCCATGGTGCCCCTTCAGGTGATCCTTCCGGTGCTAATCAGCAGGTACACCTCTGGCCCCAGGCCTCTAGAGATCTGGCTCAAGGCCTACCCGTTCAGGTACGTACCTGGATGCCTTGGAAGACAGGAAGTTATCATGGCGGTGTGTGTACAGAAGAGTCGAGGATCTAGTTTCTGACACTGATAATGATGAAAGCAGCTGACCGAATGGTTAGAACACAGGGCTCTCAAGTGAGAGACCCGGGTTTGAATCCTCAGTAAGGCTGGAAAATTTTCTGTCAGGGGCAAAAAAAAAAATCCTCGTCTGCACAGTTGTGGTGACAGCCCTAGCCATATGGCTGTAAATACACAGGCTCAAAGACCCCCTCCCCTGCCTACACATCAAAAGTGGTATAATAAAAGTAGTAATTGGCAGTTTTTTGTTTATTTGGCACATAATGATGATGTTGTTGTTGTTGATGTTGAAGATAGTGATAAGGATGGTGCTGCTGATAATAATGATGGTTATGATGAAATGATGATGAAGATGATGATGATGTTGATGATGGTGCTGCTTATGATGCTGCTGGTGGTTTTGATGATATTGATGATGATGTTTATGATAATAATAATGATGAGCGTGATGAGATAGTGGTCATGATGATGAGGATATTGATGATCAAGAGGAGAGGATGAGAGATTATTTTAGTCGTGATGATGATGGTGGTGATGATAACGTTGTAAAAGAAGCAAAGTAGATGACCCATTTTATGCCCGTAGCACGTAGACTCGTATCTTATAGACCTCTTGGCAATAAGTGGGTGATGTGACCAAACATCATGTTGATAACGATGGTGACATCACCATGTGGGTTTGGGACGGGGAACCAAAATTGTGCATAAAAATAAGCCAGATGTGTAAAAGGATGTGCACGGAAAACTCATGTTCTGGAACAAGTCTGAAGTCCAGAAGTGGATAAACAACAAGAACTGTCCATGAACAAAAATAGAAAGAAAAGGAAGCAGAAGAAGAAGGAGAAGGAAAAGGAGGAAAAGAAGAAGAAGAAGAAGAAGAAGAAGAAGAAGAAGAAGAAGAAGAAGAAGAAGAAGAAGAAGAAGAAGAAGAAGAAGAAGAAGAAGAAGAAGATGGAAAAGAAAGAGGAGAAGGAAGAGGAGGAATAGAAAAAGAAGAAGAAGAAAAAGAAGAAGAAGAAGAAGGTGAAGGTGAAGGAAGAGGAGAAAAAGAAGAAGAAGAAGAAGAAGAAGAAGAAGAAGAAGAAGAAGAAGAAGAAGAAGAAGAAGAAGAAGAAGAAGAAGAAGGAAAAAAAAGAAGAAGAAGAAGGAAAAGAAGAAGCAGAAGGTAAAGAAGAAGAAGAAGAAGAAGAAGAAGAAGAAGAATGATGCAGACAAAAATAATGATGATCATGTCTGCAATAATTTTAGCCACTTGTTACGAAGCTTTCGATATAATCTCCAGCAGATTACTTGTGGGTGTTCTGTATTGCCTGATTGTCTACTGGGCCGACCTGGCACAGACCAGCCCTGGCCACTTCCCCTGGTATTTCTACGCAGTAACGCTCTCATTCTACGCATTCCATCAGGTAAGTATCAAGTAGCATTGCAGCTCTTGATCCAAGTTAAGCCTGTAATCACCAAATTTGTTTTGGAGTTTACATGCTACAGAATAATTCTTAACGATCTTGTTGTAATTTTAACAGACTCAACAGAAAGCAACTTACAACAATTTTTTTTCCATCTTCTTCTTCTTTCATTCGCTTGAAATAGATTATCTACATCCGCAATGTTGTCTCTAGTATGAACTTCACTGTCTTTTGTAATTCACTCAGCGACCCATAAAGTTTGACTTGCACCGATGTTTCTCTTGGCCAAAAGTTTTGTCTTGATATGTTGTATTTGGGACAGTCTTGGAGGACGTGATCCGTTGTCCCAGGTGCCAGTCCACATGTGTACATGGCTGATTCACTGATTTTAAATTTTGTGTACATGGGGCTGTGAAGTTGATTGTGTCCTGTTTTAAGGCGTAGAATAGTAACTTTTTGCCATCTAAAAACAGGACACTGCAGACTCAGCAACCACAGGAATAAAATAAAGAATGTACAGTCCCCACAGTCTGCATGTCAGACATGACCATAAACACCTGAGCACATTCTGCAGACCTGCCCACTCTACCTATAACTTTGAAAAGACACCTGGCCTCAAGAGCAAAGTGTGCAGAGCAAAGCTATGGAGAACCATGAAGGACCTGCTACTGACATGGCATTGGGCCAGAGGGTGAAAGCTCATGCGCTGCTGGATCGATAACAACAGCAACAACAATCTGTTTCTATATCTACTAGACAGAAGTAATGTTAGATGGAATAACGTGTGCAGGAATGCGTAAACTAGGAATTAGGTGTGGTCAGGCAAGAAGCAGCATCTGAGAGGAAGAGGAAGAGAATGACAAGTTTATAATCAGTGTGCTCCCAGGGCAATTAACATCTACACCTTAAGAGATATGAAGACTGAGCACCTGTGGGTATGCCCGATGTCGATTATTAAATCAGTATCTATGTCTCCCCCGTGTGGGTTCCGGGGCCCCATTGTGGGGAAAACAAGAATAGACCCACTGCCTCCCCAAAAGCATGTCGTAAGAGTCGACTAATTGGGGAGCTTCCTTTGAAGTCGGAGTGCATCTGCCAGAGAGGCAAGGAACCAACAGTCTGTATTCAAGAGAATGAGATCTGTAAAACTGATGCACACGCAACACTCAGGTTCTGGAGCAGGACTGCAGTTCAGTAGTGGTCGAGCAACCAGAACTTTCCACCAGAGTGTACAGCTGGTGAATGCGAAGAAGAAGAAGAAGTATCTATGTCTAAATGAGGCCATAGTGACAATTTTGACAGATTAAAGTTGAAAGGTTACAGGTTAAAGTTGAAGGGCTACAGGTTAAAGTTGAAATGTTACAGGTTAAAGCCGAGAGGATCGACTTAATTGCACCAGGCTTTTTTCCATATGGCTTCGACTCTCTAGGCAGAACAGCTAGCCGTCTGCCAAGAGTGCAGCGCATAGCAAGAATCCCATAGCTCCTGTGATGATCCCTAGAAACTGTGAAAATTGCACTCCTGAACTGAAAGGTGCAGCCGTGAAGCGAACCCATGACCTTCACAGAGTGAGGCAAATTACTTGACCACTTTGTCACAGAGACCCCCCTTTAGCTTTAACCTTTAACCTTTTATGATATGCCCTATAGTTGTGCCCATTTCATATTATTTACACCCTGGCTACTAGTTTGGGTCTTTTATTTGCATATGTGACACTTTCTCAATATCAACTACTTCTTCTTCTTCTTCTTCGTTCACCTGCTGTGAATCCGGCGGAAGGTCCCAGTTAATCGTCCGTTTGAACTTTTGGCTTTTACCTGGACCTGAGTTTTGGTGTACAGCCGTTTTACTGGCTTTTGCCGTTCCCTGCCTCACATGCAGATGTACTCCGACTTTGAGGGAAGCAAAAAAAAAAAAAAGGACAATTTTCTACGCCTTTAGGCGTATAGGGCATAGAGGGCTAGACCTATATTTTTATAGACCAATCGGCACAAGATGGGTGATGTGGTCAGCATCAGGCCGGCCGCCTTTACTTCCCGGGCTGCACCCGGTACCCACTCAAGACTGGGTCGACCTGGGTGCCAATGTCATTTTTAAAAAAGTCCGGCTCCGCCAGGAAGCGAACCCACGACCTTCCGATCTGCAGAGAGTGTCTAGCTGCTCGGCCACGGCGACTCCCTTCAAGAGAAGACGTCAGGTCTATTTCTAGCGTGACTGTGGCCATGTATCCACAACTAAAAGGGGATAGTTAGGCAGTGTCGGCCAGTTTGGGTTGAGAGATTACTAAAGAGAAAACCATAGAACACAAACAAGAATTCACTTTGTTGGTTGTGATGTAAAACAAAACAAAAATTGTTATTCACAGGTGACTGTCTACAGCATGTTTGTTGCATGCATGGCCTTTCATGCTAGAGTCAGTGACCCGTCCATTGGAGGCACCTACATGACGCTGCTCAACACCTGTGCCAACTTAGGTACACTTACTTCTTAAAGGTCATTCTGTGTGGTGTTTGTCGTCTGGACTGTCCCAGCCTTCTATTTCCGAGGATGAAAAAATCAGCCAACCAGACATTCAGTAATGGATTTAAGGATAGACCCAGTGCTCCCCCACCTTCCCCCACACAACAAGCATGTCATGAAAGTCGATTAATTGGTGGTAGGGGTGGGGGTGGGTGGGGGGGGGGGGGGGTTCCATTAAAGTTGGAATGCACCCGCCTGAGAGGCCAGGAACCAACAGTCTTCATACAACTAAGCCAGATTTGTAAAACAGGTGTGCATGCAAAACTTAAGTCCTGGAACAAAACTAAAGTTCAGAAGTGGGTGAACAACTAGAACTTTCCGCTGGGGTTTACAGCTGGTGAACACAAGAAGGAGAATTTACTTTCACAGAGTAGGCCAAGGGTCTTTCAGTCTGAGAATTTAAGTAAGGCAAAGACAGGGTCTGAATGTGAAATGCGCTGTCTCCGCAAGGTCTCTTACAACACAAGAAGGGACAAAGGTCCACATGCCAGCATAAGAGGGGAAAGTGGAATAAGACCATGTCTGGATTATATTGACAGGCAAAGAATGAAATGGTTCTGCCATCTAGTGAGAATGCAGCCAGACCACACTGCATATAAGATTTTTTGGCTACCCTCCGACTAACGGTCGGTAAAGATGGCGGGCGCAAAATATCTTTTCAGGCCACAGTCACGTGACTTAATTGCGCACGCTGCTGCTCGTGGGTCCTAGTCATCTAGTTTAGCCCCATTCCAGCCGCGTGAGCGGCGTGCAGGACACATGGCGGTGTCGGCAGTCGCCAGAAAGCCGCAGGATAACCGCAAATTAAGTCACGTGACTGTGGCTCGAAAGGATATTTTGCGGCCGCCATCTTTACCGACCATTCGTTGGAGGATAGCCGATTTTTTTGTGTGCATTAGAACATCTGGGAGGAAAGTGAGGATAAAACCAGGAAACAGACGGATAGATAGAGTGGCTGAAATCTGCAAGAAGATGAACAAATCCATCACCCAAGCCACTCAAGAATGAGTTGAGTTGAGTCAAGAATTGACATCATTGCACTCAGGGCATTCCCATGCATGCTTCGTCCTTATCTTCAGCAGCCAGCGCAAAGTTCCAAAACTGATGGTACCGGTCACAATCTGGTTATATGTCCGTCTTGCCTTTCCTCTGAGTGTAGTGAGCCGGCCAGACCCTCTGGTTACACCCAGGTGCCTCATTCTCTCCAGGCCATAATAATCTTGTTTCTCTACTGATTGCATTAAGCCACTAGAGAAGCGCAAGACAAAATCAGAAAACCACGACACGGGGCTACAACCTGGAATCAGTGAGATGACAAAACCACGATATTGGGCTATGACCTGGTACCAGTGAGACGACAAAACCACGACACTGGGCTACAACCTGATATCAGTGAGATGACAAAACCACGATACTGGGGTATGACCTGGTATCAGTGAGATGACTAAAGAAGAAAGATAGGGTCTATTAATCCCATTAAGTTATTAAGACTTTCTTTGATTACAACAACCAGGTGGTACCTGGCCAAGCACTCTGACTCTGTGGGTTGTCGATTACCTGACGTGGAAAAGTTGTTCAACTGGGGGAGACTGCAGTAACAGTGACCAGGAAAAGGTATTTTGTGGTTGTGTTTGTGTGTGTGTGTAAATTTATTGTCTCTCCTGTGGGTGTCCCGATTTCAACGCCTAGTAATGTGATAGAATTTTTCTCTTCATGGCAAAATAAAACATCCTACCCTGCACAGAGAGTGGCAACAACACCAGACATATGGCCCTAAATCCTCAGTCTCTTGTCCTCCTTGTCTACACCGGCGAAAAAAGTGGTAAACACAGACAGTGACAGTTTAAATTTGTCATCTATTTCTGTTAGATAAAATATTCAGATTATGTCCCATCACTGTTTGGTCATTCTTTATGGTTCAAGGAACCAGCAGTCTGCACACAAATGAACCAGATCTGTAAAACGGATGTACACGCAACAATCAGGTTCTGGAACAGGACTGCAGTCCAGAAGTGGATGAACAACCAGAACTTTCCACCAGAGTTTACAGCTGGTGAACGCAAAGAAGAAGAAAAAGATTTCCATAAGAGGTACTGATTTAATGTTTTGGTTAGGTTTAGGGCTATGTTTAGGGGTAAGATTAGGTTTAGCATTAGTTTTATGTTTGAAATTAAAGTTAGAGTTATGTTGAGAGTTAGGTTTTTGTTTAGGGTTTGAGTTATGTTTAGGGCAAGAGTTATGTTTAGGGCAAGAGTTATGTTTAGGGCAAGAGTTATGTTTAGGGCAAGAGTTATGTTTAGGGTTAGAGTTATATTTAGGGTTTGAGTTATGTTTAGGGCAAGAGTTATGTTTAGAGTTAGAGTTATGTTTAGGGCAAGAGTTATGTTTAGGGCAAGAGTTATGTTTAGGGCAAGAGTTATGTTTAGGGTTAGAGTTATATTTAGGGTTTGAGTTATGTTTAGGGCAAGAGTTATGTTTAGAGTTAGAGTTATGTTTAGGGCAAGAGTTATGTTTAGGGCAAGAGTTATGTTTAGGGCAAGAGTTATGTTTAGGGCAAGAGTTATGTTTAGGTCAAGAGTTATGTTTAGGTCAAGAGTTATGTTTAGAGTTAGAGTTATGTTTAGGGCAAGAGTTATGTTTAGGGCAAGAGTTATGTTTAGGTCAAGAGTTATGTTTAGGTCAAGAGTTATGTTTAGGGTTAGAGTTATGTTTAGGGCAAGAGTTATGTTTAGAGTTAGAGTTATGTTTAGGGCAAGAGTTATGTTTAGGTCAAGAGTTATGTTTAGGTCAAGAGTTATGTTTAGAGTTAGAGTTATGTTTAGGGTTAGAGTTATTTTTAGGGCAAGAGTTTTTTTTTTTAGGGCAAGAGTTATGTTTAGAGTTAGAGTTATGTTTAGGGCAAGAGTTATGTTTAGGTCAAGAGTTATGTTTAGGTCAAGAGTTATGTTTAGAGTTAGAGTTATGTTTAGGGTTAGAGTTATTTTTAGGGCAAGAGTTTTTTTTTTAGGGCAAGAGTTATGTTTAGAGTTAGAGTTATGTTTAGGGCAAGAGTTATGTTTAGGTCAAGAGTTATGTTTAGGTCAAGAGTTATGTTTAGAGTTAGAGTTATGTTTAGGGTTAGAGTTATTTTTAGGGCAAGAGTTTTTTTTTAGGGCAAGAGTTATGTTGAGAGTTAGAGTTATGTTTAGGGCAAGAGTTATGTTTAGGTCAAGAGTTATGTTTAGTGTTAGAGCAGTGTTTTCCAACGTGGGGCCCACACCCCACATAGAAGGTAAGGGGGGGGGGGGGGGGGGGTCAATTTGTTTTGGTGAGGAAAGTGGTAGGGGATGGAAAGGATTCAAAAATTTACTCTTTTGTAAATGTTACCTCAACTAACTACCAACAACTGTTGGAATCCCAACTAACTAAATACAACTATTGGAACCTCAACTAACTACCAACAACTATTGGAATCTCAACTAACTACAAGCAACTATTGGAATCTCAACTAACTAAATACAAAAATTGGAATCTCAACTAACTACAAGCAACTATTGGAATCTCAACTAACTACAAGCAACTATTGGAATCTCAACTAACTAAATACAAAAATTGGAATCTCAACTAACTACAAGCAACTATTGGAATCTCAACTAACTACAAGCAACTATTGGAATCTCAACTAACTAAATACAAAAATTGGAATCTCAACTAACTAAATACAACTATTGGAACCTCAACTAACTACCAATGACTATTGGAACCTCAACTAACTATCAAAAAATATTGGAAACTCAACTAACTACCAACAACTGTGGGAACCTGAACTAACTGTTAACAACTATTGTATAGGCAACACTGAAAGCATTTAAATCATTTCCTCTACTTTGTTCTCAGACGTGTTCTGCTAGTGGTGGCACCTGCTATACATATATTGATGGATACTACCTGTTGACCTTGGTTTGCTCAATTGTTGGTGTCCTATGGCTGAGGTCAAGGTCAAGTCAAGTTCGAAGGTTGGGGGAACTCAGCGAGAAGTCTTGGAAATACAAGAACCAGAATATATGTGTGTGATAATGTGTGGGTTAAGTGATAATGTGTGCGTTAAGTGATAATGTGTGGGTTAAGTGATACTGTGTGGGTTAAGTGATAATGTGTGGGTTAAATGATTATGTGTGGGTCAAATGATAATGTGTGGGTTAAGTGATAATGTGTGGGTTAAATGATAATGTGTGGGTTAAGTGATAATGTGTGGGTTAAGTGATAATGTGTGCGTCTAGTGATAATGTGTGGGTTAAGTGATAATGTGTGGGTCAAATGATAATGTGTGGGTTAAGTGATAATGTGTGGGTCAAATGATAATGTGTGGGTCAAATGATAATGTGTGAGTCAAATGATAATGTGTGGGTCAAATGATAATGTGTGGGTCAAGTGATAATGTGTGGATCAAGTGATAATGTGTGGGTCAAATGATAATGTGTGGGTCAAATGATAATGTGTGGGTCAAATGATAATGTGTGGGTCAAATGATAATGTGTGGGTCAAATGATAATGTGTGGGTCAAATGATAATGTGTGGGTTAAGTGATAATGTGTGGGTTAAGTGATAATGTGTGGGTCAAATGATAATGTGTGGGTTAAGTGATAATGTGTGGGTTACATCCTTTGAGGAAATTAGTGAAGATTAGTTCTTTCAGCACAAGGATGTTTGTAAGGAGATCCTAAGAGAAGAAAAGGAGTTGGTAACAATGAAAAATCAGGTGTGATCTCTTCTTGAAGCTTCTCTCACTTCTTCCTGCTCTTCCTTCGTCTTCATCCATGTCTATAAATAAATTTTGAGACAGTTGTGATCCTAAGTATAAATAAATGTTGTGACAGTTCCGTGTGATCCTAAGTATAAATGAATGTTGTGACAGTTCCATGTGATCCTAAGTATAAATGAATGTTGTGACAGTTCCATGTGATCCTAAGTATAAATGAATGTTGTGACAGTTCCATGTGATCCTAAGTATAAATGAATGTTGTGACAGTTCCATGTGATCCTAAGTATAAATGAATGTTGTGACAGTTCCATGTGATCCTAAGTATAAATGAATGTTGTGACAGTTATGTGTGATCCTAAGTATAAATGAATGTTGTGACAATTCTGTGTGACCTAAGTATAAATGAAAGTTGTGACAGTTCCGTGTGATCCTTAGTATAAATGAATGTTGTGACAGTTATGTGTGATCCTAAGTATAAATGAATGTTGTGACAGTTCCGTGTGATCCTTAGTATAAATGAATGTTGTGACAGTTATGTGTGATCCTAAGTATAAATGAATGTTGTGACAATTCTGTGTGACCTAAGTATAAATGAAAGTTGTGACAGTTCCGTGTGATCCTAAGTATAAATGAATGTTGTGACAGTTCCATGTAATCCTAAATAAAAATGAATGTTAAGACAGTTCAATGTGATCCTAAGTATAAATGAATGTTGTGACAGTTCTGTGTGATCCTAAGTATAAACAAATGTTAAGACAGTTCTGTGTGATCCTAAGTATAAATAAATGTTGTGACAGTTCCGTGTGATCCTAAGTATAAACAAATGTTAAGACAGTTCCATGTGATCCTAAGTATAAACGAAAGTTGAGACTGTTCCGTGTGATCCTAAGTATAAACAAATGTTAAGACAGTTCCGTGTGATCCTAAGTGTAAATGAATGTTGAGACAGTTCCTTGTGATCCTAAGTATAAATGAATGTTGAGACGTTGTTGTGGGATCCCTAAATATAAATGGGTTGTGAGAAGTTGATTTGGGGTAACAAAAAGGTTCCTACTGTTGTTTTTTGATCCCAGAGATGATGAGTTATCTGCTCTTGACCGTCCAGATATTGATATCTAAAAAATGCTTGAAAATAGTTGTTACAAAAAATGTATAATTGATTGTACTAAAGTCAGTATGGCAGCCTAACATTACCTATAAATGATTATACAAAAGTTAATATGGCAGCCCAAGATTATCTATAAATGATTGTACTAAGTTGATGTGGCAGCTCAAGATTATCTATAAATGATTGTACTAAGTTGATGTGGCAGCCCAAGATTATCTATAAATGAATATACAAAAGTTGATGTGGCAGCCCAAGATTATCTATAAATGAATATACAAAAGTTGATGTGGCAGCCCAAGATTATCTATAAATGAATATACAAAAGTTGATGTGGCAGCCCAAGATTATCTATAAATGATTGTACTAAGTTGATGTGGCAGCTCAAGATTATCTATAAATGAATATACAAAAGTTGATGTGGCAGCCCAAGATTGTGTTGTCTATAAATGATTGTACAAAAGTTGTTGTGGCAACCCAAGGTTATCTATAAATGTTGTATGAAAGTTAATGTGGCAGCCCATGATTGTGTTGTCTATAAATGATTGTACAAAAGTTGTTGTGGCAACCCAAGGTTATCTATAAATGTTGTATGAAAGTTAATATGGCAGCTCTTGATTGTGTTATCTTTAAATGATTGTAAGGAAACTGATAATGGGGCACCAAGCTACTGTATTATAACTGATTGTTGAGATATTGTTATTGAGGTCTTAAGGTATTTTTGTGTGTGTGTGTTTGTGTGTGTGTGGGAAGTGTGACATAAAAATGTTTGAAAATGTATTCTGTGGCAAAACAGGTCGCGACTATAGCTAAGACATGTCAGACACTTTCTGAAAAGAAACGGGAAATTACTAGAAGTCCAAGTGAAGAAATCCTAGCCCTCACCGAGACTTGAACCCGGGACCTCTAGCACTTGATGTGGACACCATACTTCGAGACCACATAGCCCCCTCATTTGGTATACGTTATGTTTGGTACACATCCAAGGATCAAGAACAGGTTAAGTACGTATACCGAGGTGTGACCGTATATGGAATTCAGTCCAAACACCAGCGGCTTCTCATGTTACCTTTCTTGAATGGTTTCTCTTGAACGCCCTTGGTAGATGTGTTTCCTATTTCAATACCTATTTTGGTTAATTGACCACTTTGTCTTCTGTTCCTTATAACTGTTAATACCAACGCTGGTTTAGATATGTCTTTGTTGTCTTCCCCTGTCTTCGGTTCATCATATTCATTTATGCAGACTATGCTTCTGTGGCTAAGGCACTGCGAACTCTAACCGACAAGTATGCATACAAGGAGACTGTCGCTTCTTTTCACTGCCCTCCTGCGCTGACACCTTAAGACTGCCCTCATCAAAGCCCGCCCCAAAGTATCCACACTTGGCATCCCACTGCCTAAATTCTGCCCAAGACAAACAGCAGTTCAAACCGAGCCATACAGGTCGGTGAGTAAATTACAGAAAACAGTCAAGTTCATAATAGAGACGACATTGCAGATATAGGTAATCTATTTCAGGCAAAAGAAAGAAAAAGAAGAATAGGAAAATAAATCCCCTCTACTATACTACCTCCCGATAAACTCCATACGAATTCCCTACCAAATCTCGCAGCCTCGAGATGGGGTGAAAAAGCTGAAAAGTGCCTATATTTCTTTTAAATCCCATACTGTCTTCTCAATGAAAGTTGGATGCAGTGCATCCCCTGCTCTCTGTGGCAATAGTACGTGGTGGGGCCGCAATCTCTTCGATGGCGCAACTCCCGCAGCACGCCCTGAAAGCCATTCAAACCGCCCATCTCTTACATTATTGCTTATCTACAAGCTAAACAGGGAATCCCAGTGGCGGAGCGGCTATACGCTCGCCGCAGATCGGAAGGTAGTGGGTTCGCTCCCTGGCGGAGCCGGACTTTTTTTCAAAAAGACCTTAGCTCCCAGGTCGACCCAGCCTTGAGTGGGACCCAGTCCTAGGAAGTAAAGGCTGCCAGCGTGATGCTGATCATATCACCCATCTTGTGCCGATTACTCTATAAAATATGTCTAGCCCTATGTGCCCTATACGCCCCAAAGCGTGGAAAAGAGTCCATACGTTTTTTCTTTACATTCTTAGCTTTCGAAACTTGTTTTTGTTTCAGTTTAAAAAAAAAAAAAAATTCAGATTGCTGTAGAAAAAGGTGCATAAAAAAAAAAAAAGAATGAACCAGGCAATGAATTTTTAGAAAGTTTAATTTAGAAAAAGAAACAGGAATAGATGGCCATAACACTTAGCTCTTGGGAAGTTTCGCACTGGGGAAAGCAATCTACGTAGGACATTCTTACATAGGGCTAGGACATTCTCACACAGGGCTGGTAGGACATTCTCACACAGGGCTAAGACATTTTTACACAGGGCTGCAAGGACATTCTCACACAGGGCTGCTAGGACATTCTCACACAGGGCTGCTAGGACATTCTCACACAGGGCTGCTAGGACATTCTCACACAGGGCTGCTAGGACATTCTCACACAGGGCTGCTAGGACATTCTCACACAGGGCTGCTAGGACATTCTCACACAGGGCTGGTAGGACATTCTCACACAGGGCTGGTAGGATATTCTCACACAGGGCTGCCAGGACATTCTCTCACAGGGCTGCTAGGACATTCTCACACAGGGCTGCTAGGACATTCTCACACAGGGCTGGTAGGACATTCTCACACAGGGCTGGTAGGATATTCTCACACAGGGCTGGTAGGACATTCTCGCACAGGGCTTCCAGGACATTCTCACACAGGACTAGGGCATTCTTGCACAGGGCTGCCAGGACATTCTCACACAGGGCTGCAGGACATTCTCACACAGGGCTGCCAGGACATTCTCACACAGGACTAGGACATTCTCACACAGGGCTGCCAGGACATTCTCACACAGGGCTGCCAGGACATTCTCACACAGGGCTGCCAGGACATTCTCACACAGGGCTGCCAGGACATTCTCACACAGAGCTAGGACATTCTCACACAGGGCTGCAGGACATTCTCACACAGGGCTGCCAGGACATTCTCACAGAGGACTATGGCAATATTTAGTCCTGCCAGTTCATGCCCGAAGTTGGCCTTGCCTGGACTTCTTCACCGATGGTGGTTTGAACAACCATCGTATACTGTAGACCTGAAACATCATTTGAACACGTGGTTATCTACGGCTGCTGCTGCTGCTACAACAACAACAGCAACGACTACTGCTACCACCACCATCATTACTACTACTACTACTACTACTATTACTACTGCTACTACTACTACTACTACTACTACTACTACTACTACTACTACTGCTGCTGCTGCTGCTGCTGCTGCTGCTGCTGCTGCTGCTGCTATGTATCAAATGTGTTATCACAATCGACGTCTTTGCACATTGGGCATTCCCATATGTGCACCTTCCTCTGACACAGCAGTTACCTCAGTATACCATTTCTGATTTTCCCCATGAGAGGTTGGCTACGATATCTGTTATTATGACCTCTAAAGAGGCATAGACGTGCTTCACCAGGCGTCACTCCCAGGTTACACAATCATGTTAGCATAAGAGATTCTTTAGTATCAACCAGTCTAGTCCGAATAGCGTGGATGATGAATGCTCTGAACATGTAACTTTCTGCATGCACCGGTGCAATGGTTGCCGGTTGGTCCACTCGTTCATTTACTTTTTACGTTTGGCTTGCGCGGGTGTGTTAATCCAAAGGAAGGTAGGTGAAGTGCAACTTCCGACTGTTCCTACATTTAGTATTGTCTTTCACATCAGTCAATAGTAGTCGAGGTTTCAACGCCACAGAGGTCAGGTCATCCCCGTACTTGCTCCGTTCTTGTGCCAGTGAAACTCAGATCAAATATCCCTCACTGTCCCATTTGAAAAACTGGTTTAAAAAAAAAGCAATAAATCCCGGCACAATCCAGAAATATGCGCCCACGTAAGACAGTTGATAGAGGCGCCAGAGTCAACAGTCGCACCATAAATGCAGTTTATGTCGTCGATAAAAGTAGTTGTTTACGATAAGCTACCTATTTACACCTAAATTTATTACGAAAGGCATTCACCAACCCACACCTAAACCAGCTCCCCGCCATATTAAATACTACGTCACAACCGCTGCACAAATAAAAGACATTCCACATTTGAATTTAAAAAAAAACCACAGCTCCCAGTGCTGCACCAAGCACTTAATTCGGTAGCGTAGGCAGCGAAACCATTGACTTCAGACCATATGTGAAAACTACATTAGCAAAGCGCTGTCAGGCGGACAAAAACTTTGAAGCTAGAACGTTTTGCCATGCCTGCCCATCCTATTGGGCCGGAAGTCTTCAGGTCAGTAAATGAGGCATCAAAAGCGTGAGATACAGCAGGAGAGACAGAAGCTCAGCAGCAGAAGGATGAAGAAGTCAAGAAATGGAAAGGGAAAGGAAAAAGAAGAGGAGCATATAAAGAAATAAGAAACAGGAGGATGAGAATTTGGAAGCAGATGATGAACAACAACAAGAGAAGAAAAGGAAAACAATGAGATGTAATCACACTAGTAGCAGATGACAAGGAAGAAGCAGAGGACCCACATTTAAAGGGGAAAAAAGAATGAAGAAGGAACCAAACCTGTATTAATGCTGAAGCGACAGTAAGAACACATTGCGTCAAAGACCATTTGTAGACATAGTCTTCATTGGCTGTCACATGGTCGATGTCCCTGAGTATGTTGACTCTACAACAGAAACACATCTTTGTCAACTGAGCTGAAATGTGAACAAAAACTTTAATCAAGAAACCCTAAAAACCAAACTCTGCTTACAGAAAGTGTGTCCGTCTGCGGCTGAGTACGGGAAAGGAAGTGACGGCGTATGTCCCTGCCGAAGGGCACAATCTGCAGGAAGACAATGTTGTGTTGGTGGAAGGAGGTCGACTGCAAGACACGCCCGGCGTTAAGTTGGTGTGTATCCGAGGCAAATACGACTTGCCACACGTGAAGAAAAAATAAAAATGTATATGAACTGTTTTTGACAAACTAAAAGAAGAAGAAGAAGAAGAAGAAGAAGAAACATGCAATAGATTGCACAATTTATTGCCCGGCATATTTCTTTGTAACTCTTCAAGTGCTAACTACACTAACAGTTCATTAAATTGAAACAAATAAATACATCTTTCCAATTGAAACACACAATGGACTACATTCAAACGTAACTGTATGTTTCACCAGGGTAAACGCAAAGGGAAGACCATGTCCTTTTGTCGGCATAATTCTGGCCTGAACCGTTTTATAGCGGTTGCTTCCATAAATCGCAATAATCTGCGGTTGGCTGAGATTTAAAGAATTGTCGATATTTATCATCCTTGTTTACAGTGTGCCAGAATTAAAAATATGGCGCGCAATGGCTGAGGAGTAATTGCTTTAAAGTCGTAAATCGCAGTTCCATCTTCACACCAAACGGGTCACATTATAATTGACACGTTCTAACGTAACATATACGAAAGCCACAAAATATACCCTCCACTGTCCCGTGTGACACGTTAAATAGACGACAGTTCTAACAAAGCCAACAGCACGCACACGCATTAAATGCAAAAGGCGACCGCTAGAGGTGCCAAAACCAACAGTCTGCCGCTGGATTTATAGTTGAAAGGAATAGAACAGTTAAACTGAGGCTATGTGCAGCTATTTTGGGCTGTTGTTGACACACCGGACACCCCAAATGCAAGGACAGCTTTTTAACGACTTCGAGGTCAGATCAACGGAGATTCCCAAACAGTTAGGGCATTGAACTGTTGGGAGGGAGATCAGGGTTCGATCCTCAGCAAGGGGTGCGGATTTTTCTACCTGTAAGTAAAGATCCCTTTTCACGCCTTTAGGAGCATCGGGCTTATGGGAAAAGCACCCACATTTTTACAGACGAGTCGGCACTTGGTGGGTAATGTGGTCAGCATTACGCCGGTCGTCTTTACTTCCTGGTACCCATTTTAGGCTGGGTCGCCCCATACCATGATGAAAATCCAAGCAGCCAGCAGTTGGTTTCGATCGCGGTACCTTTGTCCCAGTAAAAAAAAAAAAAGTATGACCTGCGCAAGGCCTTAATTCCTAAGGCCTACAATCCCCTGTCGTAGCCTCAGTGACGACCCAAAAGGATGCCAAGGAAACTGCACTAATGACCGAACAACACAGTCTGTAAAGCGACATGACTCAACAACATCATTATCATCATCACCATAAACTAGTTTTTGTGTTAAGCATCGTGGGGAGGAAAATTTTGCAAATAATTTTATTCAATTTGTCAGGGTGAGTTTTAACATCATTTTGTTCAAATAAGGATAATCCTGCGACAGGCTTAGCGTACAATGTACAGGACTTTGCAGAACTAACGCCAGCATTTTTTTTTTTTTTTGGCTGTTGTAGTTTTACTTTCAGTAGTTTGCCATTAACTGGACGGTCTGCGCTCAGTACCACCGTCAAACCAACGCTAGGCGAAAAATAACATGCAGCTGGGATAAAACCTGGCACCCCAGCACTACGAAGCGCGTTCGTAAAGCTTAAGCCACAGACGCCACAGCAAGTCAGTAGGGAATTTGTTCACGTGAAATTGCTCGAGAATTATAGAGGATTGAACCCACTGCCTTCAGAAAACAAAGCAAATGGCTTGATCTTGTAACTACTGAAAACCCCTGCAAGATAGCTGTGAGCTAGTGCTCCATCTTGGGAGCGGGAGAAAAAAGGAAGAAAGGAGGGGCATGAAAATACATCACCTGACATGTCTCTGTGCAGTCTTGATGTCCCAGTTCATCTCCCGTATTTTGCCCAATGACATCTGAAGGAAAACAAAATAACAACGATGTTTGTCATTTTTACCATCGCATTGCTCCAAGCGGCAGAGTCCCTCCGTCAGCATGAACAACATCGGTGAAAGCCAAAAGGAAGCCCATGATGGGGAAAAAAGTCTACTGGACGTCAAAACCAAATTAAGAATTGGCTTCTGGAATGTGAGAACCATGTTTGAAACGGCCAAAACCGCCCAAGTAATTTTAAACTGCATATTCTTGGATACCAGAGGGAAAGAGAAAAAAAGGACGACCTAAAACAACACGGAGACGAACGATGGAAAGTGACCTGAGTGCGGCATCTCTGACATGGAAAACTGCACTGAAGATTGCACAGGACAGGAAAGAATAATAAGTCCTCTCTGAAGCGTCTAGGCATAAAGAGAATTGATAGTAGATGATAGATTGTTGGAAGCTACATGCAACAATAACCTTACCTGTTAATTTAACTTTGCTTGAATATGTTAAGCTACATGCAACAATAACCTTACCTGTTAATTTAACTTTGCTGGAATATGTTAAGCTACATGCAACAATAACCTTACCTGTTAATTTAACTTTGCTTGAATATGTTAAGCTACATGCAACAATAACCTTACCTGTTAATTTAACTTTGCTTGAATATGTTAAGCTACATGCAACAATAACCTTACCTGTTAATTTAACTTTGCTGGAATATGTTGACAAATATCAGAACATCCAGCCCGAGTTGAGTCAAGAATTGACATCACAGCACTCAGGGTGTTCCCATGCATGTTCCGTCCTCATCTTCAGCAGTCAGCGCAATGTTCCAGTACTGATGGTACCGGTCACAATCTGGTTATATGTCCGTCTTGACTTTCCTCTGAGTAGTGAGCCGGCCAGACCCCCTGGTTACACCCAGGTGCCTCATTCTCTCCTGGCCATAATAATCTTCTGTCTCTACTGATTCCATTGCTTGTTCACAAAGGGCCTTGACCACATCTGCCTTGTGACATCCAGTCCGATTACACAACAACTAACAACAACACAATTAACAAAATCGCGTCTTGTACACAAATCACACATCATACAGACATGCCTGTAGTACCACCACCACATGTCACACGATCCTGCCTGCAGGACAGTGTGGCTATGCTATGTTATACTATATTATTACAATCGATGCCCCAACCGACTGGGCATTCCAATGCTTGCTCAGTCCTCCCATGCAGCAGCCACTCCAAGGTACCCCTATTGTTAATTTCTATGAAAAGCTGGTTTTCTCCAGTAAATAAACAGAGGGGGGAACCATTTGAGGCCGTTAAATATTATGAATTAATCAAGTAACAGAAAGTATTGTGAACGGCACTCATAGAAAGAAGTAGAAAGATAGATGAACACACTAGACAACATAAAAATCGAAAGCTATAGTTACCGTGCCGGGAATTGAACCTGTCACCTCCAGACGGCGTCTGCGCCTCGCCATGAATACAAGTGCACTAAGATACATGGTCATACATGGGGGTGCCGAGTTGACCATGTATCTTAGTGCACTTGTATTCATGGCGAGGCGCAGACGCCGTCTGGAGGTGACAGGTTCAATTCCCGGCACGGTAACTATAGCTTTCGATTTTTATGTGTTCATCTATCTTTCTACTTCTTTCTATGAGTGCCGTTCACAATACTTCCTGTTACTTGATTAATTGGTTTTCTCCAGGGTATGTCGGTGTGTTGGGAAATGAACAGACATATTTATTGGCTGGTGCTGCACAACGTGGGGGGTGAAATGATGCATAATAAAACTAGATGTTGTAAAGGTTCTGGGGGAGTCGGGGTTTAGAGTGAAAAGTGCTGAA
>CAJHNH020008514.1:52500-60000 GCA_905116865.2 Candidula unifasciata | reverse complement strand
CTCTACACATTTTAACTATTAGGGACAAATTAAGAGCTAGCTACAGAACGTACCACCATTACCATCACCAGCCAAACATACCAGCACCATGAAATGAGTCTATCTCCGCCGGGTCAGCCCGTCCAAACTAATAAGCAACGTGCGTGTGGATCTCTTGCCCCGGGCGACCAGCGAGGTCAGCGTCCAAGAAGCGAATCCATCTCAAATTTCTTATCTCATCCTTTTATATTCCCTAGCTTTTGGCTTGCTTTAAGCCTAATTAAAATAATTACCATCCGTTTTCTGGCGTCCTGCCACACACGGAAAGAATGCTAATAACACAGGACTCTCACCAATTACCTCATTGAAGTTTAAAGAAGAGGTACGCATGGTTGGTACATTCTATCTCAGTGTTTCTCAAAGTGGGTGTTACCGTCCCCCGGGGGACAGGGTTGCCAGTGCTTCCCAGGACTGCACCTGGTACTTACTCAAGACTGGGTCCATCTGAGAGCCAAGATCATTTCTATAAAAGTCAGGCACCGTCTGATATACAGACAGGATGTATCTGCATAGCATTGCTGTCTGTGGGGCCTTGTCTGACGCCAGTGTTGTTACATGGCCGAACCATTTGATATATTGATTCACAACCCATTCACACTAAAACAACTACGCATTCTGACACACAAAGACACACTCTATCAATGAGGATACATATCACAAAAATGTATATTTCAGTCATCAGCATAAGCCACTTCTGTCGTTAAGCAGCGTGGCAAGGGATATTTTACGATCCAGTGCCCTCTGGCTGCCACTGGCTCTTGTCATGCGTGAAGACGTCAAGTGTCTTTAATGTTGTCGATCCATCGTTTTCGCAAACGTCCTCTGATGGTATTTGATGTTGCTGCATTATAACGAGATGGCCACACAGCTTGATCTGCTGTTTCTCGATGAATCGAGCACAAGGTGTCGTTCCCACGATCTGTCTGATACTATCATTATTCACTCGATCTTGAATGGTGATACTGCCGGCTTTTGTCAGGCATCTCATCTCACAGGTGGTGATTCTGCAGTAGTCCTGAAAAAGTAGTAGTAGTACTTTTACCCCACCAGGACATCACACAAGCGATAAACACCTGATGACACAAAGTGCCACCATGTGGATGAGGATCATCCGTGGAGAGGTCCCAGAAACCGCGTTCAGCCATTAAGCCATATTAAAAATAACAAAATAACAAAACAATTGCACCCCACAAGGGGATGACTAAGGTTAACCCCCTAAAAATAAAACCTTGAAAAAGGGTGCTGGTACCGCCAGAAAAAAACCAACCTTGTTCACATTTATTATTTTACTCACCAAATAAGACACTTCAAAACGGCCCCCTTTGGACATCGGCTCATAAAAACATTCCTCCTTCCGTCCTGGCACAGCCACTTTAAAATCTGTGTTACTTCCAACGTTCTTTCTGAAGCCAAAATGTTTATATTCACCACCATACTGGCATCCAACTTGGCCAAGAATGAAATACACTCCAAAAAGTATGAGGTTTCTTGACGTTGTCAACTCTTTGATCATATTGAAAAGACAAATGAAGTGAATGCAGAAAAAAACACCAGGGAAAATGGATAGGATCAACAGTTGGATAGCAATACACTGGGTTGGCTTATGTGTTGTTGGTGGCGTGTATGTTGGAAGAATCATTATGTGGACAGATAATCACGACAGTACACGTTCTGGCCATCTGGTATAAATTGTACTCCCTACTTAAACCCCATTGAAGCGCCCCATCCCTAGAAAACTGAGGGGTTCAGGCGTGGGGCGCTTCCCTGAGGTTTTATCTATGTTATACTTTCCGGCCGCTGCAAATAAATCAGATGGAAAAGATGAAATCAATATGTGATTTTTGATGAGACCAACTTAATGAAACAGGAAAAGTGGCGAGGATTAGGGCGTGGCGACATCTGTGCATGTAGGGAATACTTTGGTGATAATTATCAACAATTCTTGCTCATCGTCATCATCATCATCAACCTCAGAAGATGCTGCTGATGAAGATAAAGGAAAAAAAGAAGAAGAAGAAGAAGAAGAAGAAGAAAAAGAAGAAGAAGAAGAAGAAGAAGAGAAAGAAGAAGAAGAGAAGAAGAAGAAGAAGAAGAAGAAGAAGAAGAAGAAGAAGAAGAAGAAGAAGAAGAAGAAGAAGAAGAAGAAGAAGAAGAAGAAGAAGAAGAAGAAGAAGAAGAAGAAGAAGAAGAAGAAGAAGAAGAAGAAAGAAGAAGAAGAAGAAGAAGAAGAAGAAGAAGAAGAAGAAGAAGAAGAAGAAGAAGAAGAAGAAGAAGAAGAAGAAGAAGAAGAAGAAGAAGAAGAAAAAAAAGAAGAAGAAGAAGAAGAAGAAGAAAAAAAAAGAAAAAAAGAAGAAAGAAAAAAAAAGAAGAAGAAGAAGAAGAAGAAGAAGAAGAAGAAGAAGAAGAAGAAGAAGAAGAAGAAGAAGAAGAAGAAGAAGAAGAAGAAGAAGAAGAAGAAGAAGAAGAAGAAGAAGAAGAAGAAGAAGAAGAAGAAGAAGAAGAAGAAGAAGAAGAAGAAGAAGAAGAAGAAGAAGAAGAAGGAGAAGAAGAAGAGGGAAAAAGCAAAAGATAAAAATAAAAAAAAATAAAAAAGAGAAAAAGAAGGGAAAAACAGCAGAAGAAAAAGAAGAAGAAGAAGAAGACGATGGTCATAAAGAAGAAAAAACAAATGCTACCCTGAATCTATGAACAAAAACTAGACTGTGGTTTAGAGTAAACACGTTTTCATAGCTCCGAAATACCAATGTTCGAAGCATTCTGCAGGCAGACCTCTTTGCACTAATTTCGACAGCTGCAGAACACCGAACCGTCTAGAAAGCAATGGCAAAGTAATAAATCGACGTAAAAAAAGTCAAGCAAATGAATTTTTGTACGCCTATAGCCCTGTCAGAGTAATATTTAACAGACCAATCGACACCCGATGAATAATGTGGTCAACACCACACTAGCCGCCTTTACTTCCCGGTACCCGGTTTCAGTTGCGTCGAACTGGAATCCTAAGTCAATTTTTAATGAAAAAGAAACTTGAAAAACAATTCTGACTTCATGCGGATTCGATCTCAAGACTTTCACCTCATATGGCAGGTGTCTAGTCACTATGGTAAAGCAGTGGTATTCAGCCTAGGGAGATGGGGGCAAAGAAGTTTCGAGGGTGGAGGGGGCGGGGGGCGTCCAACAATTTTGAACCCTAAAGGGTTACAAATTGGGCACACTGGCCCGTCTTACATTGGGCCTTATCAAGCACTCATCTTTCGTACGGCAATTGTTTTTATATACCGAGTATGATATTAATATAGCAATAGATAGACAGCTAGATAGTTAGATATACAGACAGCTAGGTAGATAGAAAGACAGGCAGACCGTTAGAGGAACGGATAGACAGCCAGGTAGCAGACAGACAGACAGACAGAAAGGACAGACATAGATAGATAGATAGATAGACAGACAGACAGACAGACAGACAGACAGACAGACAGACAGACAGACAGACAGACAGACAGACAGACAGACAGACAGACAGACAGACAGACAGACAGACAGACAGACAGACAGACAGACAGACAGACAGACAGACAGACAGACAGACAGACAGAACTTTATTTTCAGTGTGTGACACATTGGGCATAAATGCCTGTCTTATCACCGTCCTTCTGAGACATCTTTTCCACAGTCGTGGCATTGTATCTTGGATGGATTATTGGATAGATCGGTAGAGGATGGATAAACAGGCAGACTGTCACGCAGATAAGCAGACAGATGAACACACAGGCAGTCATTAAAAAATAAAAGATTTAAAACAAAAAACCCCACCAGATTGTCAAATCATAAGATGAAACGAAAGATAAACCTATGAACGTGTGGAATTATGAATGGATTGAGGAAATCTCTCTATGTCTTTACAAACTGTGCCCCACAAATTAACTTCCCAAACACTAGATCGTTATCAGAAAACAGAAGTGTTCGAGCAGTGCAAGCAAGGTCAGGGAAATGTATTTATGTGTGATATTAATAATTTGTTTTGTTTGCCCCTTATGTAATATTTGAGTTTCCATGGCTTGTTGTCTGGAAAGTAAGGAAACGCCGCCACACCACATGGGGTGTTTGTGAATCTGAACGGCTTTCAACAAAATCGGAGCTTTGGTTGTACGTCTAGACTGGATTACTGCAAAAGTGCATGAGATTTATACGCGAAGCAAAAATGTCAGTTTTCAAACATGTCACGGAGTCACTAGTATAACACTCATGCTAGCTCAGGTAGAAGACGTAACAATGTGAAACAGCTGAACGATTGGAGATTGGAGAAAAAAAACCTAGAAAGATCAGAGAAAATGAATGGTTGCAGTATTTAAGAAATACTAAACTTAAAATGTTTAATTCTAATGTCGAATCAGTACTGTTGTTTGGGGAAGAAACATGGAGAACAACTTAGGCAACTAATAATATACTACATATATTTATTAACTGGTGTCTGCGCAGAATAAAGGGAATTAGATGATATGATAGAAAATCACTAATGTAGAGCTTTAGGAGAGAACGAAACAAGTTCCAGTTGCCCAGGAGGTGAAGAAAGGTCGCTGGCCTTTGATAGGATACACACCGAGAAAAACGGAAAACAATATAACTAGAATGTCTTTGCACTGGAACCCACAGGGGCATAGGAATAAGGGAATGCAAAACAAAACACACAAAAATACATGGAGAAGGAAGTTTGAGAATGAAGTTAGAAAATATGGGGAGGACAAGGGGAGAGCTGCATGTGATAGCAAAGGATATAACGACTTGGAGTGAGTTGGTTGGGAGCCTATGCTCTACTGGAGGCTAGAAAGGCAGAAGAAGAAGTATTTAAGCACACTAAAAAAAAAAATAACATTGACGGCAATCTGCCTAATCATCAATTGTTGAAGTTAATCGTCTAGGAAAGGAACAACTTGTGATCCTCTTCTTCTATTTTCATGCCGTGTCATTGTCTTCTTCAGTCGTTTATCCCCCAACAGCGCATAGATTCCTAACCAGCTCAGGTCACGTCGTTCTGTCCTTTGCTGTTGCATTCAACTCACCCGTTGTCCTCTCTGTCTGTCTAGTTCCCTCTATAGCTCCCGTCTCCATGTGTTCTTTTGTTCTATACCCTTGTGGGTTCCAGTGCAAAGACGTTCTAGTTATATTGTTCTCAGGTTTTCTCAGCGTATGTCCTATCCAACGCCAGCGTCTTTTCTTCACCTCTTGATCCACTGGAACTCATGTCCATGCAGAAGGTCTTTGATTTTATCAATCCGTATTCTCCTAGGACAGCCTCTTGCTTTCACGTGGGATCTGTTTAAGTGTAGCATGGGTTTCAGCGCATACAGGCATAGTTAGAAATGAAAAAGCGGATATCTTTGCAAAAAGAGGTACCAGCGGCCATAATATAATAGAAACAGGCCTAGGAAAAATCCGAGGGGAGGAGTCCAATCAAACTGTATATTACAGGAAAGTGGAAGAGACGGTGGGGAATGATTGATACTGGCAGAAGGGCATGCAAATATTTGAAAGAACCCAATCTGACATCACAAGCCACAGACAAAGTAAAAATTCCAACAAATAACAAATTACGGAGATTAAAACTTGGAGACTGGAAAGCCAAATTTACAGCTCCCTTTTGCGTAGACTGCTTTCAGGAAAACACAATAGACAACTTCCTGCTAACAGGCACTTTAAATAAACAGGAGAGATAACCTCCAAACGACTTTAATTAAAACCTAAATAAGTTTTTGACATCCAAGTAATGCTTTCATGTTGATAGCAATGAGAACATACAGAAACAAATAAAGACATTCATTTGCAGGATACGTAAACATATATAAGTCTGGAAAGATAAAGATATGATAAGACAGAGGCGGTGAAATGAGAAAAAGGAACTGATGAAAGAGAATAATGAAGGAGAAGTAATTAAATTGTATAAAACAACACAAACTGGCCAAGACTGCGTTTTCATCAGCTCATAGTAGGGATTTTGAGAAGGTATCACGTACACAAAGCAAAAGACCCAGTCAAGTGACCTGCTACGTTAGGATCTGAACCCACATGGGTCTGCAGACATGTATGTTATGTGTGTATGTATGTATATTTACCTATATATGTTTGTGTGTGTGTGTGTGTAATTGTACGTGTATGTCTATATTTGTGTGCGTGGTTGTGTTTAGTTCATGCCGGATCTTTTCCCCAGCAGCCCTCACTAGGTGCTAGAGCGCCGCTCCAAGCCACTAGTTTTGGTGCAATTGACATAATTGGCACAAAGAAACCAGACCACAATTATAACCGATACTGTTCACAGTAGGTTGAATGTGGTCGAGTTTTGTGTGTGTTTTGTTTTACATAAATAGATGGATTTATGGTGTAGCACCTGTGTTTGTAGTTGTTCTGACTGTATTCTTTCTAAATGACTAAACCAGTTGATCTTCTGTTTCTCAATGAATTAGCTGCATGCTGTTGCTCCTAGAGTCTGTCTGATAATATAATTTCTAACTTTGTCTTGGATGGTTAAGTTGGCGGCTTTTCTTAAGCATCTCATTTCACAGGTGTTAATTTTACATAGATTAGACTTTGAGATTGTCCAAGCCTGGCACTGATAGCACAGTGTTGGTATGAATATGCTGTTTATAAATTTGTTTTTTAGTGCTGATAATATGTTTGGATGTCTTAATAACGGTGCAGTTGGTAGATGTGATTTGAATAGATTTGATTCAAGAACCGACATCACAGCACTCGGGGCATTCCCATTAGCGCTCCGTCCCTATCTTCAGCAGCCAGCGAAGAGTTCCGATACTAATGGTGCCAGTAGCATTCTGATTAAACGTTCATCTTGCCTTTCCTCTGAGCCTCGAACATCTGCCAGAACCTCTCGTCACTCCCCGCTGCATCAATTTCACCAGACTGTGGTGATCCCTGTGCTCCTCCGAGCTGTACACGCTCTCCCACAAGGCACTAACCACATCTGCCTTATCATGCATCAGTATTCCACCAAGTTGTGCAGAGCCTGTTCATTTCCTAACACACCGAATTGGTAGATAAGTGCCCTGGCTCGTTGGCATATTGTTTCTGTTTCCCGATGTATTCTCCCGTCCTCTGAGAATATACTTTCAAGATATTTAAATTCTTTAACTTGCTTTATACAAGCACAGTTCAACCCAATATGTAGCGGACTAGGAATTCTACTTTCCTGCATTACTTCAATTGCAGTCTTAAAAGAGGCTAACAATTGTGGATTTACAGAACGATTCAAAGAAAAAACAACCTTATTTATACGAGCACTTTGCCCGTAATGTAACGACTAGACGCGCGCCTTTGTGGGTTCAAGACCTGACAGAGACGGGCTCTTTCAAAAAGAACTTGGCTTCCAGGTCGACCCATACTCAAATAGGTAAGTAAAGTAAAGTAAAGATCCCTTTTCAGGCCTTTAGGCGCATCGGGCATATGGGAAGAGCA
>CAJHNH020008514.1:0-47500 GCA_905116865.2 Candidula unifasciata | reverse complement strand
ACACACTGCGGTGTGGCCAACGCAGCTATGGGGACCGAGTATCCGCTGGGATAAAGTTAGGAACATGGAATGTTAGGAGCATGTATCAGAAGAAAATTTGGCTCAACATATTGATCTGAGTCGTGGACTATCTCCCAGTTTTTAAGAAAGAGAATAGGGGCTTTTGGAGCTATTTTTTTTTATTTTTTTATTTTTTTTTTAATTTATTTTTTTTTATTTGTTTTTATTTTTTATTTTTATTTTTTTTTATATATTTTTTTTAATTTTTTTATTTTATTTTATTTTTTTTTATATTTTTTTTTTTAAAGTCTTAACGTCCTTTTCAGGACGTAATTTTTTGTTATTTGAAGCCCCACTCTGGCTTTTGCCAGGGGCCGCAATATAGGCAGGCCATAAAAATGGCCAAATGTCTGAACGCGGTTTCTGGGACCTCTCCACGGTGATCCTCATCCACATGGTGGCACGTTGTGTCATCGGGTGTTTATCGCTTGTGTGATGTCCTAGTGGGGTAGAAAGTCACTCACTCACTTTTGGAGCTGAAATGCTATAGAAAGATTCTCAGAATATCTCGGACAAAGAAGAGAAGAAGAACTGACATCTTGAGAAATCTCAAAATCAAAGAAGATTGGCTAACAAATAGCAACATGTTTTGGAAGCTGAAACACTTTAGTCATGTCAGGCGCCAGGACGAATTCGAACAAATAATAGTAGAAGGCATGGAACGAGGAAGGAGGGGCAGGGGCCCACCGACACGAAGATGGGCACAGGATTTAAGTGACTCCGTGAGTATGAAAGTACATGAGGCGGGAGAACTGGCGAGAGACCGAGTTTCTTTCAGGCAGACCGTGATGAGAGCGACGTTCTGCAAAGGGCCTGCTACATGATGAGGAATGTGTTAACCGTTCTCCTAGTTCTTGAGTTTTTGAGACCCCTTCTATTTGTTTCATTCCCTAATATTGCCTTACGTTGTACTTAAAAAACACACCCCCCATATTGATTTGTTCAGTTTCCATGTTAACATGACAGTTTATAAAAAAAATTGTCTTGTCAGTTGAGTTGTCCTGCGTGACATCTAAATAAAAAAATGAATACTTGAAAAAAAAAAAAATAGATCTCAGAAATCGCATTTCTATGTTTACTATTCTCTTTTCTGGACTAGTGCTAGACATTGCCACCCACAACAGACTAAAGAGGAAAGTTAGTAACCATAGAAATGAGTTGTGCGAGAGAGGTCTGCCTGGTTGGACATATAAGAAAACGAATTGAAATGGAAATTATCAGAGAAAAAGCTGGCACAGAGCCAATTTTAAATTATATAAAGAGACAACAAATCAAATATTTTAAGAGAATGCCTTGTGACATCACACCACACAAGGCACACATCAAAAGAAGGGAGGTGCGTTTGAGAGTTTCCTTCAAGTCAGAGTGCAGCAGTTGAGAGGCTAGAAACCAACAGTCTGCAAACAAATGAAAACCAGAAAATTGCTACAGGTAGTCTATGGGTAGAAAGCATTCAGAAGTCGCAGTTATCCTTCATAATCTGGGTCTAGACAAATGAGTAATGATCATAAAGGTGTAAAGGGCAATGAAAGAGCTGATCAGCTGGCTTGTAATGCACCAGGTCAAGCGGAAGGAAACACGGACAGAGCTGATATCATCAACACTGCACGGTCTAGGTGGGAGGACAATGTTGAATTTCTGACGCTACTATGATTGTGTGAGCGAGGAGTTGTGCTTGGTAAAGCACGTCTATGCCGTCTTTTAGGTAAAGACAGGAGACACTATAACCAACTCCTCATGGGGACAATCAGTAGAGGTACCTCGGATGGCTGCTGCATCGGAGGACTAGGCAAGCATGAGCATGCCCAATGTGCAAAGACGTCGATTGTGATAACATAAAACACAAAAAAGCCAGAGATGTAAAACATTTGTGTATGCAAAACTCAAGTTTTAGAATAAGACGAAAGTCCAGAGATGGATGAACAACCACGACATTTAAACGGAAAGAAGAAGATCCATATTCATTTTCTGTCTCCTCTCTAACCATCCTTCTGAACTTCATGCTGTGGGGTCCATAAATCTGCCCCCCCCCCTCCCCCTATGTCGACGCGAGCATGTAAAGGTCCGTAATAGTAGCTTACATTTTCCATGGCCAAGGAAAAACTATTTTACTGTTTGTAATTACTGTTTACTATCTATTACAATTGCGCAACCAGGTTTACGCCTCAAACAAAGCGAAAAGAACCATCGCTGCATACCAATTACTAGTCCTACGATGCTAACTGCGCACGCCTATTCCCATTAACCATGCAACAAGTAGAAAAATATCACGTGATACCTTTTTCAGTGCAAAAATTACCTGCTAACGCGTACGTAAGCCGAAATGATCACCCCCTCGCCACTAAAGTTTTCCCACGAATCCAGCTCAATGCTTTTGTAGCAGATTGCCACCCCGGCGGAGGCAACAACCTACAACTTCAACCTTCGTCAATAGCTCTGAAACTACCATAACAACGACTTTGTCCTTTCTCTACCCAACCTACCCAACCCAAGACATCCGGCCAACCGTATCCACAAATCCTACCACCCTTTCCGCGACGAACAGAAGTGTAACAACCAACTCCACCAACTAGGTCACCTAAAAAAGTGAAAGACAGTCGAGAATCCTGAGACTAAATGTCAATATTTTGTTGTTTTTAGCAATGTGTGTCAGAATTTTCGTTCCGCCCCCGCTTCGTTTAAAACAAAAATATATTTTAAAAGTGAGTTCTCAAAAAGAAGACAGAAGTGGAGGTATTGAATTTCGTTTGATGACATAACTACATACTTTTTTGTGTGTGTGCTTTCCTCTGCCCCTCTTTCAGTCTTTTACGCAAGAGTGAATGTCAAAACGATACCCGTCCGCCTTAACCGCCTTCCACAGATGTTTTTTTCTTTTTTAACTGCAGCAATTTACTCGCATGTTCTGCGTGATCTCTTGGTTTCATAATCTGTGTGTGTGTTTTTCTTACGTAATACATTTCCGCTAAGTGTGTTTACAGAAGAAGAATTTTTTGCCAGTGTTATGTAAAATGTATTTTTTCCCCCTTCTAATTTGTATTTCTTTGTCGCCCCAGTTCGGCTGATAACCTTTTCGTACTTAGAAGTTCAAGCTCGGAAAAGCCACTTGGATAAACTGATGCATAGGGAAAATGTTAGGTCAATACGGTTTCTTGATGTAAATATCTCAGTTACGCAACACTGGTGTATCCAGAAATTAGAGGGTACATTTTTGAAAATGTTTGTTTGTTTGTTATTGTGTTTGTTTGTTTCGTTCTTTCTTTCTTTCTTTCTTTCTTTCTTTCTTTCTTTCTTTCTTTCTTTCTTTCTTTCTTTCTTTCTTTCTTTCTTTCTTTCTTTCTTTCTTTCTTTTCTTTCTTTCTTTCTTTCTTTCTTTCTTTCTTTCTTTTTCTTTCTTTCTTTCTTTCTTTCTTTCTTTCTTTCTTTCTTTCTTTCTTTCTTTCTTTCTTTCTTTCTTTCTTTCTTTCTTTCTTTCTTTCTTTCTTTCTTTCTTTCTTTCTTTCTTTCTTTCTTTCTTTCTTTCTTTCTTTCTTTCTTTCTTTCTTTCTTCTTGTTTTTGTTCTTCTTGTTTTTGTTCTTCTTGCTCTTGTTTCCTTGTTCTTGTTCTTCTCCTTTTTCTCCTTTTTGTTCTTTTTGTTCTTCTTGTTCTTCATGTTCTTCTTGTTCTTCTTGTTATTGTTGTTCTTCTTCTTCTTCTTCTTCTTCTTCTTCTTCTTCTTCTTCTTCTTCTTCTTCTTCTTCTTCTTCTTCTTCTTCTTCTTCTTCTTCTTCTTCTTCTTCTTCTTCTTCTTCTTCTTTTTCTTCTTCTTCTTCTTCTTCTTTTTCTTCTTCTTCTTCTTCTTTTTGTTGTTGTTGTTGTTGTTGTTGTTGTTGTTCTTTTTCCCTCTTTTTCTTTTACTTTTTCTTCTTATTCTTTTTGTTCTTCTTGTTCTTGTTTTTCTCTTTCTTCTTCTTCTTCTTCTTCTTCTTCTTCTTCTTCTTCTTCTTCTTCTTCTTCTTCTTCTTCTTCTTCTTCTTCTTCTTCTTCTTCTTCTTCTTCTTCTTCTTCTTCTTCTTCTTCTTCTTCTTCTTCTTCTTTTTGTTCCTGTTCTTGCTCTTGTTCTTTTTCGAATCCTCAACAATAAAACCGGTAATAGGATATCTCCGGTGGTTTAACGTCAGATAATGATCGAATAAGAAAGACGTTTACAATCTGCATCCTAGTTCTTCACAATAAGTTAACTGCATCAAGGACTGGCTTACAAATACGTTAAGAAAAAAAAAAAAAAAACACACAAATATACTGTAGACACCAACAACAGATGAAACAGATGAAACACTAGAGACAAAAGTAATTTCAGTGAAAGATTTATTTACTTATTCAGGTAATAGCCTGCCTCTCTGGCGTAGTTGGCTAAACCGGATTGTGCGGAGACCGGGTGACGAACTCCTTGTGGTCCTGGTTCAATCCCGGGGGTAGGCAGGAAAGCCACATTTCTCCCAGATTTACGGTATTTACAATGGAATCAAGGCCGAAAGGTTGCGATATCCATACTACTGAGCCCTAAGGGTTAACAACTCATGGCTTCTGGATACTAAAGCAAACAAACAAACAAACATTCAGGTTATGATTTTGACATTGTACAGAAATACAAAGAAAGAAATTATGACACACATTGTGAAGACATAAGCTGCTTTTAAATAGGTTAGTTGCGTATCCTTCACAGAATGATGCAGAAGAAGGCAATTTTACGTCCAGTAGTTTGTCATTGCTTTCTGGACGGTCAGCTTTCTTCATACCACTGTCGAAACCAACGCAAGGCGCTTTTGAATAAGGTTAGTTAGTTGCGTATCCTTTACAGGACGTTGCAGAACCAACCCCAGCAGTCCCTGGCTGTTGTGTGGTTTCTCTAGGCAAATTTACGTCCAGTAGTTTGCCAATACTTCTGGACTGTCGGCCCCCTGATACCACTGTCGAAACCAAAGCAAGGCGCATGGCTCGCAACTAGGATGGAACCCGGCACCCCGGCATTACGAAGCGTTCGCATCGACTTAGCCACATAGCGCTTTTAAATAACTTGAACAAAATATAGGGCTAAATTGTTTAGTTCTGAAACCAAGCTATGTATTTTCAGTTCTAGTGATATTTTAGTTTTAACGGATACAAGTGAATGTTAGAAAACCACTAACGACATGGAACGAAAGTTAAGTCCATTTGAAAACAAATGTCTGAGGGAAATGATTGAAATATAAGGGGTTGAATTCAAAAGTGTGGAAGAAATAAGAGACATATGTCTGGGTAACCACTTGTATCAACAGTTGTAAGACAGAGAAGATGGCCCTACACTGGACACATTCTGAGAGGAGACCAGCAGAAAATCACCAAACAGGCACTACAACGGGAAATAAAGGGATTAAGGGGGTAAGAACCCGCAAGAGAAACCCTAAGTCGAAAGTTGATGAGAGAGGCCAAAGCTGCTGATATTGAACTGATCGCAGAGGATAGAACAGAATCGAGGAATTGATTGCGAGTCCTATGTGACATACAATGACACAACAGGATAATAAATGAATGAATGAATTTTCTACATCATTTTCATTGTCATCATCATCATCATCTTCATCATCAGAGCACTAGCACTATCATCATAAACATAGTCATTATCACAATTTCTACAAGTGGGTAGCGGACACCACTATGGGGGAAAATATAGACCTATTGCCTTATCAACAAGCATGTCGTAAGAGTTGTCTAATTTCTGCTCCACAGAAACCAACAGAAGAAGAAGAAAAAGAAAAAGAAGAAGAAGAAGAAGAAGAAGAAGAAGAAGAAGAAGAAGAAGAAGAAGAAGAAGAAGAAGAAGAAGAAGAAGAAGAAGAAGAAGAAGAAGAAGAAGAAGAAGAAGAAGAAGAAGAAGAAGAAGAACCAGAAGAAGTAATAGTAGTAGTAGTAGTAATAGAGGAAGAAGAAGAAGAGCGCTGTGTTTTCTAGGTTTCTCATGTCGGTATGCAAGGAACACTAAAATACCCTGTTATCCCTTGGTGTCAGAATCTTCAGGTCAGGTTGGTCTGCCATTCAGACAGAGAATCTCTGACCTAAAGTTGTCAAATTTATCGGGCAGCAACCCCGAGGAGAAGGAGATAAGCGACTCACACCTGGCAAGGCACACAGTTTATGCCTTTATTTCAACTCAGGTCTCATGATAAATTATAATCACACGAAATGGCAAACTGACGACATATACCCTTTACGCTGGCCAGAGCAACAATACAGAAAAAAAACTAATCATGTGCAAATGGGCAACACATATCATAAGCTGCATTTTTTTTTTTAAAACCAAGAAGCGATCTGCTTATCTGCTTCATCAGCATGTACATTATGTATATTTCTGTCAAGCTTTGTTAACTTGTTCTAACCATTAGATCAGTTCGTGTTGACGTCTGTATTCCAGTTTATTTCAAATAACTTTCTTGTCAGATTTGAAACGGAGACCCCAGCCTAAGATTTTTTCTGTCCAGTTTTTTTGTAACAAGTGTAACTATAACTAAACTTGACAATGCAGCATATGTGTAAGACGATCTGGCAAATTATTATAATTTTTTTTTTTAAAGTGGATTTCTACGATTTCTTTTGTAGATGTGTCAACTGTTCCATTAAAAAAAAAAAGTTTAGTTCTATGTTTATCAGTATTTTTTTGTGTGTATATATACCCTCTCTCTTCCTCTCCTTTTACTTTCTCTTCCTCTATTCTCCCATTCTCTCTCTTTCATTTTGGAGGGCTGTTGTCTGACTGGAGTTCTAGAGGTTACGGGTTCAATCCCCGTTAAGAGTTCGAATTTTTTTAACGTGGACCTTGACTTCTATATATTGCCCCTGGTCTCTGGGTAGTGAGATCGGACGCCCGTGTGCATTGTTGCGCACGTAAAAAAATCCATTGGCAGTTGGAAATCGAAAAGAGTAGCCTAACGGCGCTGCCGGGCAAAATTTGGAGTTCAAAATCTACCCAAAGTATTTCAGGATCCTCGCCGGTGCTACAGAGACCGTGCACTGTGCTGAGCTTTTTCGGACTCAAACTTGAGTTAAAAGAAAAAAAGGAACACTTAGGGTTACACCCGTGTGCCATGATGTTGATCCGTTGTTCAAACCTCAAAACTCTCTTTCACTGTCTCTTTTTTCACATCCTTGTGTCACCTCTCCATCTTATTCTTCATTCCCTCTTTACCCGGTTCCCTCGTACTCTCTCTCTTCTTCTCTGTCCTCTCTCTCTCTCTCTCTCTCTCTCTCTCTCTCTCTCTCTCTCTCTCTCTCTCTCTCTCTCTCGTAAGCCCCCGTCCCAATGTTGGATGCAAATTTTCATTATTGTAAGGCCCCACCCGGCTTTAATCCTAATATAACCTAACGGTTGAAAGGGGTTTCTGAGACCTACTCGGGGTGATCCTTATCCGAATGGTGGCGCTTTGTGTCACCGGGTGTTGGTCGCTCGTTCTACGGTTCTGGTGGGGTTAAACGGCATACACAATCTCTCTATCTCCTCATTCGTTCACTACTCCCTTCTCAATATCTCTACTGCCTGTCTCCTTCGAACTCTTTTGACTGACTGACTGACTTTCTTCCCCACTAGGACATCACACAAGCGATAAACACCCGAGGACACAATGTGCCACCATGTGGGTGAGGATCACCGTGGAGAGGTTCCAGAAACCGCGTTCAGCCTTTCGGCCATATTTATGACCAGGCTATTTTGCGGCCCCTGGCAAGAGCCAGAGTAGGGCTTCAAATGTTGAAAAATTCCATCCTAAAAAGGACAAGAAAAAATGTTTTTTTTTTATTTTTTTTGCACTTTTTTCCTCTCTACCTCTCTTTAACGCTCTTTCTCTTTCTGACTGACTGACTGACTTTCTACCCCACCAGGACATCACACAAGCGATAAACACCCGATGACACAAAGTGCCACCATGCAGATGAGGATCGCCGTGGAGAGGTCCCAGAAACCGCGTTCAGACATTCGGCCATATGTATGGCCTGCCTATATTGCGGCCCCTGGCAAAAGCCAGAGTGGGGCTTCAAATAACAAAAAATTACGTCCTAAGAAGGACGTAAGGAATGAATTCCTAAGAAGGACGTCTTTGCTCCTTCTGTCTACAAGTCTGCCTGTAGTTTTCCCTCTCCCTGACTTTCTCGCTCACTCATTCTCATTCTGACTTCCTTTTCTTCTGCTCCCTTTTATATCCACTTGTTTCTCTTGATGTTGCATATATACACCCTTTAATTAAAATTATAGCCCTTAGTTTAATAAAAAAAGTTATAGCTCTTAGTTTAATAAAAAAAATTATAGCTCTTAGTTTAATAAAAGTTATAGCCCTTAGTTTAACAAAAGTTATAGCCCTTAGTTTAATAAAAAAATTATAGC
Source organism: Candidula unifasciata (assembly GCA_905116865.2). Classification (NCBI taxonomy): domain Eukaryota; kingdom Metazoa; phylum Mollusca; class Gastropoda; order Stylommatophora; family Geomitridae; genus Candidula; species Candidula unifasciata. The sequence continues at coordinate 39,050 of CAJHNH020008514.1, read as the reverse complement.
CCTTAGTCTATTTTCAATTTTCTCTCTTCTTTAATAACTTGCTGTTTCGCCGTTTGTAGCTAAAGCGTTGCGAACGCGTTTCACAATTCCGAGATATTCTGTTAGATGCAAGCTGCGCACCGCATCAGATTGATTCAGACAAATTTATTGATACTTGACCTCAAAGAAGCAATGGCAAACTACTGAGAGTTAAAAAAAAGTGTGGAAAAACCCGATCGCAGTAAAGGTGAAACCTCGGCTAAGAATAAGACTAAGACAAACATCCAACAACAGCTTGAGTTGGTTCAGCAACGTCATGCAAAGGATAGTCAACTCAGTCATTCAGTCAGTCAGTCATTCAGTCATTCAGTCATTCAGTCAGTCAGTCAGTCATTCAGTCATTCAGTCATTCAGTTAGTTAGTTAGTCATTTAGTCAGTCATTCAGTCAGTCAGTAAGTCAGTCAGTCATTTAGTCAGTCATGTAGTCAGTCATTTAGTCAGTCAGTCATTCAGTCATTCAGTCAGTCATTCAGTTATTCAGTCATTCAGTCATTCAGTCATTCTGTCATTCAGTCATTCAGTCAGTCAGTCAGTCATTCAGTCATTCAGTCAGTCATTCAGTCAGTCAGTCTTTCAGTCAGTCATTCAGTCATTCAGTCAGTCAGTCAGTCATTCAGTTAGTCAGTCATTCAGTCAGTCATTTAGTCAGTCAGTGATTCAGTTATTCAGTCAGTCATACAGTAAGTCAGTCAGTCATTCAGTAAGTCAGTCAGTCATTCAGTCAGTCATTCAGTCATTCAGTCATTCAGTCAGTCATTCAGTCAGTCCAGTCAGTCAGTCATTCAGCCAGTCACTTAGTCATTCAGTCATTCAGTCATTCAGTCAGTCATTCAGTCAGTCCAGTCAGTCAGTCAGTCATTCAGTAAGTCAGTCAGTCATTCAGTCAGTCATTCAGTCAGTCAGTCAGTCATTCAGTCATTCAGTCATTCAGTCAGTTAGTCATTCAGTCAGTTAGTCAGTCAGTCAGCCAGACAGTCAGTCAGTAGCATGTCCTTTGCAGAACCTTGCTCCTATTGGCCAAACCAACTTCTTGAAATTTCTCGATCACAGGCAAGATGTCCCGCGTCCGATACACCCATCTGGAGTTCATCCGCCACATCTAGAACCCATCTTCTTTGGCTTTCCCCTTCCTCTCCTCTCAGACAAATACCCCTCCATTATTGTTCCCTCTAAACTTTCGTGACGTTTCAAGTGACTATAATATTTTTTTTTATTTTCTGTGTTTTATCCTCTTTAAAAGCCAACCTTCTTCAATATTCAGTTCTTGAAGTGTAGATGCATTTGATGTTTACTTTACCCTTGATATTCTTAGAACTTGTCTATATTATTTGTTTTCATAGGCATTTATGCGCTGTTCCGCTTGTTTAGTAAGTGTCCAGGTCTCACAGGCGTATGTTGCAATGGGAAAGATGCATGCTCTTAAAAAATCTAATGAATGGCAACTGGCTTTTCAGATTTTTACGTCCGTGGTATTTGCGATCGATGTCGTTGCTCGGGAGCCCGAAGACAACTTATTACAAACATCAGAAGAAGTCAGTCATCATTTTTCGGCCATGTTATGAGAAGAAAGAAAATAGAACATGTTGTGACCACTAGAAAGATCTGTGGAAGGAGGGATAGAGGAAGACAACGAGAGAAGATTCTTGACAGTCTTGCTGCATGGCAAGGAGGTGTGTCGGCACACGAACTGATACATGCTGCAGGAGATCGCAGATTGTGGAGAGGCATGATCGCCCACGCTAGTCGGCAAGACCCCTGATGATGATGACGATGTCGTTGCCCATTAAGCATGTCCATGATCTGTTTTTTTTTCTTCTTCAAATCTACCCATCTGCGTCAAAACTTGCAGTCTGTAGGATTAACATCTCAAGAAAGAATCAAACCGGTACAGATCCCGTAAACCCAGTTCAACCGTACACGTTTGTTTGTTTGTTTTAGTATCCAGAAGCCATGAGTTGTTAACCCTTAGGCTCGGTATTATGGATATCGCAACCTTTCGGCCTTGATTAATTACAGTAAATGTGGGAGAAAATTTGGCTTTCCTGCCTACCCCCGGGATTGAACCCGGACCACAAGGAGTTCGTCACCCGGTCTCCGCGCAATCCGGTTTAGGCAACTACGCTAGAGATCCAGGCTCAACCGTACACACGTATCATAATCATCATCATCCTTTGTGTACCGTTAGGGTTCACATTTGATTCCCCACTTAGCTATAGTGCATACAGCTCTCTCAATTTCTGACACGGAGTTCCTCCCTGCAGTTTTTGCTTCTCAAAATAAAGTTCGTTTGAATGTTTCCCTTGGACGTCCGGAAATCCCGTCCTACAGTTGTTCATAAACATTGAGGAAAGGACAACTATAAGACCACTATGGTCACACGTGGAAAATTTTCACATATCGGAACTATTCACATTCAAAAACTGTTTTCAGTACTTTTTGGCAAAATTAAAATACTCAAAATTTTAAAACAATAAATGGTGGCCGAAAAGACGTTGTGTGTGGAAGCTCGCTCTCCTTCGAGATACGCCTAGCCAGATCAAAGGGAGACAGAACAAACAGGAAACACCAAGAATGAAGAAGGAAGACATGCACCAGTGACAACAGGACGAGCTGTTTGGTTCGGATGGAAGCATTAAGCCAGAAATGGCACAAACACCAGTATTCAGTCACGAAAGTGACGCAAATAACCCAGACCACAAATATAGGCGGAGACTGTTAGCAGCCTCGGCTAGCTAGCAGCAGTCTGAACGTGGTCGAGCTTTTCTTTTTTTTTTTCTTAAAAGGACTTGGACTTGGACTTGAGGAAAGACGAAATACGCCTGGCCAAATCAGAAAGAGATAAAACCAAGAGGAGACACCAAGTAAGAAAAGGAAAGAAATGCACAGCTAACAACAATGTGGAGGACGAGCGGTCTGACTCAAAAGGAAGCTTTAAGCCCAGAGACGGCGCAAATAACAAATTTAGTCACGAAAGTGACGCAAATAACCCTGACCGCAAATATAGGCGGAGACTGTTAGCAGCCTCGGCTAGCTAGCAGCAGTCTGAAAGTAGTCGAAGTTTAATTTTTTTATTTTTTTTTATTTTTCTTAAAAGGAATCGGAATAAAAGGAATGGAGGAAAGAAACATTAAGACCAGAGACGGCGCAAATACCAGAACTTTAGTCACGAAAGTGGCGCAAATAAACAAGATCACAAATATACCCGGAGACTGTTGGTAGCTTCGGCTAGCTAGCAGCAGGATGAACGTTGTTGAGTTTTTGATTTTTTTCCTAAAAGGAATTGGAATTGGCAGGTCTTTCTTGTACTTAACTGGCACAGGAGCTACGATGAACAAGTTCTCTCTTACCTGCCTCAGAAGCATTGGCTGGCGCATAGCCCATCAGTATTGCCACTTTGACGTGTCTGGTTGTTATCTGACTGGTTGTTTTTGCCATGGTTTTGATGTTCCAGAAACAAATATTTGTGGTTGTTGTGGAACCAAGCAATAGCCGAGTCAGCCACAAAAACCAACCACCCATGTAAAAGACACAAAGAGAAGCAAGAAAATCCCAACCAGCCAGAATGAGGGAAGGTTCTTCAAGTAGAAGAAGTAGACACGGTGTGGAGAAAGCCAAGAGGAGTCCGTAACATCGACGTGCCTCCTTTCACCTAAGAAAACCTCCAGAATTAGCACCTTGAATGTTATAACTTTGTACGATGTAGAAGGAACAATTGAAATAATAGGGAAGGTAAAAGATTATAGGAGTGGCATTTGAAGGTTATGCAAAACTAGACGGACCAGGGCGGGGAAAAGTATTCTAAATTCAGGGAAGCAATGGAACCCACTGGGGCACATAAATAAAGAAAAGGCCACATGAGGATGGGAGCTAGAGAATGTCTCTTTCTCTCTTAGACTCTCTCTCTCTCTCAGTCTCTCTGTCTCTCTGTCTCTCTCTCTCTCTCTCTCTCTCTCTCTCTCTCTCTCTCTCTCTCTCTCTCTCTCTCTCTCTCTCTGCCCTTTCACACATATTCCTCCCCCAATTCATAAAAACAACACTACATAGCTCACACCTCCCTGCCATCGCTTTTATAATAAGTGCAACCAAACTCTGACGTGATTTCACACACTGAACGACAAACTGGCAGGTTACGTAAGTCCGCCCGGACACGGAGAATCTACGTAGACCTGGGTGTGTCACAAAATAACCCGGCATCTACTTTCAAATGTGGATCTTTTTTCCGATCCACTTAAAACCATGCGAATTCTGATAGTTTAGTTTACACGTATATCTATTAACCTCCACCCCGTTTGTTTTTCTTCATTTCTCACTAGGCTTAAAAGTTGTGAATGCAGTTTCATAATTCAAACATACCAAGATTCGAAGTCTCTTTTTTATCTTCTAAACGTTCAAGGCTATAAATTGCGGCGGAACGTTTTGGTTGTTTGTCCACCTCTTGACTGAGGTCTTGTTCAAGAACTTGAGTTTTGCGTACACATCCAGTTTACAGATTTTTTTTGGTGTCGTGAACCTTTTATTTGCCGTAACAGCATGCGGCTCCCGTTGTAGGCCGGTGACAGATAAACTATCCCAAACACACCAAACCCAAACACGTACAGAGTACACAACAGTCTGTAATTTAATATAACATATAACAAAAGACAGGTTGTCTCAGAAGTCGTAGGCACTCCTGTCCAAAACAAAGGCCGTGAGGGCTTTACAAATCACCCCTCACTCCTATCACGTTCCTATGGATAGTACCTGGGTCCCAACCCTCGACGCTTCCGTACAGATCTTTTCACTGCAACTGAACTCCACATCAAGATCGTGTGACGTCTGCCAAGTGCCAAGCCAAGTGGGTGAGGACAGATCCAGTCACAACAATCAGTACATCTGAATCATAGCTACCAAGCTGACAATAATATCCAACCAACTTCTTCTTCTTCTTCTGCCTTTCTAGCTCCCAATGGAACATAGGCCCTCAACCAACTCACACCAAGTCGTTCTATATTTTGCTATCCCATGCAGCTCTCCCTTTGTCTCTCCCATCTTTCTAACTTCATTCTCCAGCTCCCTTTTCCAAGTGTTTTTTGGCCTTCCTTTATTCCAAAACCATCTAGCCGACTATCCGGGTAGCAAATTACACAGAAAAACTATCTCTGTCGGACGCGATATAACACATAATTACTGCTACATCCTAAGGACACATTCTAGTACAGACTATCGGTCACTATGGTCTGAGCACAACACATTACATTAGAACTGCTTAACGACGAAGAGGCTACCTGGTCTCGAGGCATGGTGTCCTCTTCGAGTGCTATAGGTTCCAGATTCAATCCCCGGTAAGGGCTGGGATTTGACTTCTAGTAATTCCTCCGGTCTCTTGGTAGTGAGATCGGACGCCCGTGTGCATTGTTGGGCACGTAAAAAATCCGATGGCAGTTGGAACTCGAAAAGAGTAGCCTAACAGCGCTGCCTGGCAAAATTTGGAGTTTAAAATCTACCAAAAAGTATTCTCAGATCCTCACCGGTGCTTCAGAGCTTGTGCACTGTGCCGAGCTTCTTCGGACTCAGACTTGAGTTAGAAGATGAACGGAGCCCTTAAGGGTTACTACCCGTGTGCCATGATGTTGATCCGTTGTTTAAACCTCAAATCTCAAACCTGTCAAATGATCATAACATCTTTGCAGTCAACCGTTCTGGAAAAACAACCCCGATCTCTCGCTGTCCGCTAGTTTTATTAAGTCCTACAGTTTACTCTCAGGTCTTGTGGGACAGGTGAATTCGGTAAGCGCATAACTCAGTCAGTCACAAGTTCTTCACCTCAACAGTTTTTGTCTGCACTTGTCGCTGACCAACCTGTCAAATCGCGGTCACTAAGTATAGTCATGGATATTCACTATCATCGTCTCCTCTGTCCCATATCCGCACTAGACTCTGACAAACTGTATGCGATCCGTTTGTTCCTTGCCTCTCATGGAGATGAACTTCAACTTTAAAGAAAAAACCTCTAATTATTCTAATTTTAGTTCGACATGCTTGTGAAGGGACAGTGGGTCAGAGATAGTTTTAGTTGATGATAATTTTACACCCTAACACCCCTATACTATTTGACTTTTCCGGGAATTTCCCCACGAAATCTCGGAGGCCTAGAGATGGGGTTGAAGTGAAAGAAACGAACTGAACTCTCAATCGACAGACCTCTCAACCTCTGCCATTTAATAGCAAGAACGTCACTCGTACAATAAGTTCTCTGCAGACGTTATCACTCATGTAATCGGCGACCGGGTCGCTGATTGGCTCACCGGTAGACGACTTCGTCGTCAGTCGGGACAGTATTTGAGTCTGTCTCCTTTAATCGCAAACACTGCAGGAGTCATTTTCAGGTGCTACTTAATAGTGTACAGCGCTAATCCATTTGATATGGCACACATAACCTAGTCACAATTATAACCTAAACTTCCCCAGTAGAGCACATAACTAACACTAATGCACTGGGGATGGAACTGATAATTGTCGGAAGTTGTCTGGACACTATCTCCTGGGCCACCAACTCCGAGATCCCCTGCCGGCTTGGTTTAGGTCGACATAGGCCATTATTGGTAGCGCACGACGAGGACGTGTGGCAGGAGTCTTGCCTGATGGGCGGTAAACCCGGCATAGAGCCCGCTGGGGTACGGAGTAGCTGCTTATCCACATCATAACGGCGGTAACTGTCCACCACGCCTGCTAGGACATCTTTGTCCTCTATGATGATGAAGATGATGATGATGATGACGATGAAACTAATGATGTCGACGACGACGATGACGCTAATAATGAATATGATGATGGTAATGATGACGATTTTATTTATGACGATGAAACTAATGATGTCGACGTCAACGATGACGCTAATAATGAATATGATGATGGTAATGATGACGATGTTAATTATGACGACAATAATGATGATACTAATGATGACGATGATGACGCTAATAATGACGGTGATGATAATGGTGACGACGATGATGATACTAATGATGACAACGATAATAATGACGGTCATGATAATGGTGACGATGACGTTAATAATGATGGTGATGATAAAGGTGACGATGATGATGATAATGATGATGACGACGATGTGGCTAATAATGATGGTGACGACGACGACGCTAATGATGTGATGATGATGATGACAACGATGATGATGATACTAACAATGATGACGATGATGCTGATAATGCTAAAGATGACGATGATGACGATGATGATGCTAATGACAACGATGATTTTTTATATAATGATTTTCACTTTCATTCACAAACGTAACAGTACGTAGGGAATTCTCGCTTCCCGTGCAGAGATCTAGCAACACAAACACATCTGGTCGCACATGACTTTCTGGTTGATCTTAACCCACCTTGTTTGTTTTCCGTGTCTTTTAGGTCAAGGCCATCTACGGGTACGTAATGTGGGAACTCACGTAACTTACGTGAAAATCTAACCGTGAGCAAGTAGCGTAAATACCACGTGTGGTTGTTTACTTCTTTTTAACATGCCGTGTGGCGCTGGTAGTCATGTTTATCCAGAACCTTCTGTGTTGTGTGGTTTCAGTCAACTCTGACACAGATGATCTTCCATAGTCCATGTCGTGTGGCGTTGGTAGCCATGTCTATCCACAACCTTTTGTCTCATATACTTCAGTTAACTCTGACACAGATGATCTTCCATAGTCCATGTCGTGTGGCGTTGGTAGCCATGTCTATCCACAACCTTTTGTCTCATGTACTTCAGTTAACTCTGACACAGATGATCTTCCATAGTCCAAGCCGTCTGGCGTTGGTAGTCATGTCTATCCACAACTTTCTGTTTCGTGTACTTTCAATCAACTCTGACACAGATGATCTTCCATAGTCCATGCCATGTGGCGTTGGTAGTCATGTCTATCCACAACCTTCTGTCTCGTGTACTTTCAATCAACTCTGACACAGATGATCTTCCATAGTCCATGATTTCAAACTGTCTAGCATCTATTTTCTCGGTCTGCCTCTTCTTCCCTGCAACTTTCCTATTGTCAAGATGTACACCAGTTTTCGCCTTCTCATCACATGACCAAAGAATGAAGATTGCCTCTTTCTGATGTGGGCAATCAGTTCTCTTCATTACTCTTTTTTTTTAAAAATCTGTATAGGGTATTTTCATCATTCGTCTATAAAACCACATCTACGTCGCTTCCAAATAATTTTTCACTAACCTACCAACTGTCCATGATTAGCTTCAATATATCACGATATGATGTATATTACTTTAAAGAGTTCATCTCTTTCTCATCTCAACTGGCACAGAAAGATTTACACTTAACGAGAAAACTCCTTCGTTTCGTAACAGGGTCGGGCGGTACTCGGTGTAAAAATCATCCCTGTCAATATAGATTTATATTTGATAATATATTTCTTGCCCCCCCCCCACTACCTCCAACCTCTTCCACAGTGATGCACCCGGGTTGTCCTACATTATGTAACCTATACCTACGCCTGTAAGCAGAGCTGTCGAAATCTGTTTAAAAAAATACTCAATGTTATTTTAACAAGATTACAAATTTAAAAAGTACACAATTTTGAATTAAACCAGTTAAAACATCTTTAAACACATACACACACATACACACTCGCGCTCACACACACGCATAGACACAAACACACACACATACGCACATTTATATCTATATACACACACATACACATTCGAGCTCACACACACGCATAGACACACACACACACACATACGCACATTATATATATATATATATATATATATATATATATATATATATATATATATATATATATATACACACACACACACACACACACACACACACACACACCCGGCTCTCTAGCGAAGTTGGTTAAACCTGACTTTCGCGGCGGCCGGGCTCACTCCCGGGGGTAGGCAGAAAAGCCACATTTCTTTCAGATTAACGGTACCTATAATGGAATCAATGCCGAAGGGTTGCGATATCCATAGTACCGAGCCAAAGGGTTTACAACTCATGGTTTCTGGATACGTAAAAAAAAAAAAAAAAAAAAAAAAAAAATACACACACACACACACACATATATAAATATAAAGTAGCTATCTTATATTTGATCAAAATTGAAATTGTCTACTACATCAACACCGTACAATTTTGTTTTCGCACAGTTTGTTACAAAGCTGGTGTGAAGGTTTCCAGGTTTTCGCACAGTTTGTTACAAAGCTGGTGTGACGGTTTCCAGTTGATGCAAAAAATGTCCAAGAGCAATAACACACAGCTCATAAATATTCTCATTTCTAAAATCTTCAAAGAAGAAAGATTTTTAAAATCTTAATTTTGTTAATCAGATTAAACTCTTGCTGCAGCTGCAGAGAAATAAGGCAATGCCAAAAGACAAAGCATATATTTTGATAATAATGGAAAGCGATTTTAATCTCCACATCTTACTTTTGAAATTTTGAACCAACATTTTTTTTTTTAAATTTCTATATTTTCTTTTTGCATTAGATTGTTGATTCTGCGCTTGCAGTTCCCTACATTCTTCATTTAAAAGGTTAGTTGCGTATCCTTTACAGGACGTTGCAGAACCAACCCCAGCTACCCCTGGCTGTTGTGTGGTTTCTCTAGGCAAATTTACGTCCAGTAGTTTGCCATTGCCCCTGGACGGTCGGCTAACTGATACCACTGACGAAACGAACGCAAGGCGCAAGGCGCATGGCCCACACCTGGGATTGAACCCGGCACCCCGGCATTACGAAGGCATCGACTTAGCCACAGAGCCGACATTCTTCATTTAACTGGTAATAATTTGCTTCTTCAACAAGGCTGGGAAATTTCATGACCAACAAAATTACTGACGTCGCTCTTTCTTAAGTAAAGCTTTTTTGGATCCAGCATACAGTGCCAAAATTTAAAATGCTGTTGCAAAATTTCTAAAACGTACCAAAACATCCGGCGTGGTAAAAAAATAAATAAATACAATTTTGCACAGTAAAGTTCAAATAGTCAAAAATGTGTACGAAAGTACCAACTTTGTTAGCCCTGCCGCTGAGTAAATGACCTTGACATGATTGCGAAACAAAGTGGGTTTATAGTTCAAAGGGTCGCAGAAGCAAAACATAAAAATGTAATCTTATCGGAAAAACTACCACGAGTAGGGGGAGAATGTTACTTACGTAAGGATAACTGTGTCACGATCGACATGTGCTTTTGCCATCAAATTTGGCGCTAAAATAGAACGCGATTTAGGGCCATGTGTTGAGCAGAATTTTTAAAACTCTGAGACTCCTATTTCAAATATTAAATTTTTATAATATGTATAAGATTTTAATTATACAAAAGCATTTGACTGTGTGAAGCATAAAGAAGTAATCAAACTGTTAGAAAAATTAAACATTAATGGAAAAGATTTACGAATAATAAAAAAATGTGTATTGGCAGCAAACGGCAGCTATAAAAATAAACAACTGTTTGGGTACATTTCAAAGCATAAAGAGGGCGTACGACAAGGATGGGTACTGTCACCTGATTTGTTTTCAATATACAGTGAATATATAATGAGATCTTTAATTGATATGCCAGAAATTGTGGTTGGTGGGCACAATATAAACAATTTACGTTATGCTGATGACACAGTCTTGATAGCAACAAGTCAGAAAGAACTACATGAAATGATAGACATTGTCGTTTTAGAAAGTGGAAGAATGGGCCTCAGTTTGAATAATAGGAAGACAGAAGTAATGGTGGTATCAAAGAAACGAATTATTCCTAAGTGTGTAATAAAAAAAGATGGTGTTATTTCAGGACAAGTACAGAAATTTAAGTATCTAGGCACAGGGATAACATCAGATGGAAGATGCATAACTGAGATAAGAAACAGAATAGGACAGGCAAAAACTGCATTTTAAAAAATGAAGAATATCTTGTGCAATATATTCTTGTCATTGAGAGAGAAAAAGAATTCTTGCTTGCTACATACATCCAGTTTAAACATATGGCTGTGAATCCTGAACAATCGTTAGGCAGGCCAAACAATTTCTGGAGGCCTCAGACATGTGGTTTTACAGAAGAATGCTTAGAATACCTTGGACAGCCAAAAAGAGCAACCAAGATGTTTTGAAAGAGGCGGGAGCCCAAAGACAACTTATCATAGACATCAGAAGGAGTCAGTCATCTTTTTTCGGCCATGTTATGAGAAGAGGGAAAATAGAACATGTTGTGACCATTGGAAAGATCTGTGGAAGGAGAGATAGAGGAAGACAACGAGAGAAGATGCTTGACAGTCTTGTTACATGGCATGAAGATGTGTCAGCACACGAACTGATACATGCTGCAGGAGATCGTGGATCATGGAGAGGCATACATGCCTCGAGACATCCCTGTAATACGTATATGTTAAATATTATATCATCATCATGTAGCAGGTCCTTTGCAGAACGTCGCTCTCATCACGGTCTGCCTGAAAGAAGCTCAGTCTTCCGCCTCATATACTGTCATATAAATATGCAATACCAATAAACTACAAACTACACATATTCATTTACTGGTGCCTACGCAGAATAAAGGCAATTAAATGGTGTGATAGAATCACTAATGTAGAGCTTTAGGAGAGAATTAAACAAGTTCCAGTAGACTAAGAGGTGAAGAAAAGATGTTAGCATTAGATAGGACACACGTTGCGAAAACCCGAGAACAGTACAACTAGAATGTCTTTCTACTGGAACCCACAGGGGTATAGAAATAAAGGTAGATCATAAAATGTAGGGAGCTGGAGAGTGAAGTTCAAAAGATTGTGGGGACATGAGGAGAACTGCATGCGATAGCAAAGGACAGACAGACTTGTCGTGTGTTGGTTGAGGGCCTATGCTCCACTGGGAGCTAGAAGGTGGAGGAAGAAGAATCAGCTCTGACGTCCTCTCAAAAACAATACAACATGACTCAGTTGAGGGAAAGAGGAGAAGAGGCAGACCAAGAAAGACCTGGTTACAGAATTTGATTGAAGCAAACTTGTACCACTCATAGAAAGAAGAAGGAAGATAGAAGGACACACAAGATATATAATTCGAAATCATTACTTACTGTGTCAGGTATCGAACCTGTCACCTCCAAATGACAATACACCTCGCTACATAAGCAATTGTACTAAGACGCGCGTCCAACTAGATAACTCTAGAAAAAGGTGTTTTCATCGGCCATGTCTGTAGTACAGTCTTGACTCACTATAGAATACGGACAGAATTCACCTAAAACCAAAAAATGCCTCCACAGGCAGGGTTGCCAGATAAAAAACTTAATTTTATGCCAAACCATTACCCAAACTATGCCAGAAAATGCCAAGTAAAGTATAACATTGTACCCACTTCACATCAAACGCTCTAGATTGAATTCTTCACTGTCATACTCACTGAAACCAGTTAAAGATACAGAGTAAACCTTTTAAGATGTAAAATCTTTAAGCATTTCTCAGATGATATGAAGTCTTTGCACCTCATCTATAATGATCGCATCTTTTCTGTTCCGAAAATAATCAGTAAAATCTTAAGTGCAGGCGATATAGTATTTTTTTTTTATTAGGCATGAACATTTAGTTCTATGCAACTGTATGTGCTCCAATGTACTCCCGCGATCATGCGCTCTCTTGGTTTCACTTAGAAGATCATTTGTGCATATTGCACAATGGTTGGTCATGCTTACAGCAAGTTGCAACTCTGCTGCCTTCAACTTAATCATTATTTTGCCTTGGAGTCATTGTTGTTATAAGTTGTGACTGGCTTTTTGACGGAGTTTTCATCCTGTTTTTCATGATTTGATATGCTACTAATTCTTGGTGCAACAGTGCACTGACACAGTTTGCAATATGCTGCCTCTGATCCATTTGAAGATCTTTTGAGCCGTGAGTATGTTTTCTTCCAATTACTATTATACTTGCGATGTCTTACGATGCTTTCCATTTTTTGGATGACGTGGCCATTGGTAAAAGTAATAAAATCTTTCACAGATAGAACTAGGTCTATATCCTCTCTATTTTCTGTCCTCAAGTAGTTTCTGAACAGTCTAAATCCCTTGGGATCAGTGGTGGGTTTTGGTTTTATATCCCGCATTTATTCTAGTAGATCTACATAAATTACATAGGGCCTTGGTTTATCGAAGTCACCATCTGTTTAGGAAGACAACAAATACAATAAGAAATGACGGGAATCTCAGTTAGTCCGTACCAGGACATCACAACAAAGTCAAATTGGAACAAAGATGTTAACTGTAGGTCTACATTCTTCTTCTTCTTCTTCACTTCCTCTTTTACCGCTGTGGGTGTCGAGGGAGATATAAGGTTCTGTTTCTAGCTCTTCTGGCCGCCTCGACCATAGGCACATCGTGCTGTTATAGAGTTTCTCTGATGTTATCATTCCATATTGTTCTTGGTCTACCCCTTGCTCTACGTCCTTCTTCTCTTTTCATGTATGCTTTGTATGGTATATTGTCACAAGGCATTCTCTCTAAGTGGGCAAACCATTTCACTTGCTGTCTTTGTATGTAATCCAGAATTGGTTCTGTGCCGACTTGTTCTCTTATGATCTCATTCGTGATCTTATCTCTTATGGTCACTCCTACAGCCCTTCTCAGACATCTCATTTCCGTGGTTACTAATTTTCTTTTATGGTTTGTTGTGAGTGACCATGTCTGGCACTGGTAGCACAGAGTTGGAATAAGATGTCTCTTAGGTCTACATTGCTTTTAGTAAATCTGCGTGTTTCTAACGGAGGTAACATGAAAAAAATGTGAGCACATCTTGAAAAAAAAAAATAAAAAAAAAAAATAAAAACAGGAAAAACTCAAATATGCCAAAATATACCAGTTCATTATCTAATGCCAGTTCAATTTCAAATATAGCCAAATTTGGGGAATTCGGCATCAAAAATGCCAATATGGCAACCCTGTCCAAAGGTTGGAGAAATTCATTTTCACCAGTCTGAGTTGAATCACGACCGGCTCCAGCTGACGTGCCGTGCTGCTGACGTCACCGGGTCGAGCTAACGATGCTTTAACGCAACGGTTCTTAAACAAAAACAAAAAAATATTTTCGACAGTAGCGAGGGAAGACAAATCAAATTTTAACTTAAAAGTATCTACATACCTTCTTTAAAAATTTAACAATTTTTAGCCGACTTTTCTTGATTATTACACCCCTGACATTCACTCACAGCACCCCGGGGTGACACGGTACCCAGTTTGAGAACCGCTGCCGTCAGCAGCACGGCCCGTCAGTTGGAGCTGGTCGTGGTTGAATGAACTAATTTGAGGAAACGATCGGTCGAGTAGGTGGATGTTGTGTTTCTGTGTATTTAAAATATTTCACGGGATGTGTCAGCCTATTGGTAGCTATAAACCGTATTAACTACAGCGACAAGACTGAAAATACATGTAATAGTATCTAACGGCCACATGTACATAACAGTAAAGATTGGTGAATCAGCCATGTGCACTTGTGTGCGACAAATACAGTTCGCATACCCCGATTTTGGCACACTGTGAAGTAGGAGGTCATCATCATCAGGTGCTTTGCCGACTGGCGTGGGCGATCATGCCTCTCCATAATCCGCGATCTCCTGCAGCATGTATCAGTTCGTGTGTCGACACACCTCCATGCTATGCAACAAGACTGTCAAGCATCTTCTCTCGTTGTCTTCCTCTATCCCTCCTTCCACAGATCTTTTCAGTGGTCACAACATGTTCTATTTTCCCTCTTCTCATAACATGGACGAACAATGATGACTGTCTCCTTCTGATGTCTGTGATAAGTTGTCTTCGGGCTCCCGCCTCTTTCAAAACCTCTTGGTTGCTCTTTTTGGATGTCCAAGGTATTCTTAGCAATCTTCTCTAAAACCACATTTCTGAGGCATAAGTAGGAGGTAGCTTAAAAAATATCAGGAATTTGTGTAGTTGTAACAGGAAGCCTGCACAAATTGTATTTAATTAAATAGACTAGAGAACAACAGGCTCATTATGGCCTTCACCTTTATTTCCAAAACCTTTCCACAAAACCCGGTGACAGCACAATAGTACATGGTGTCCTTGACCTAGGCTTCTCGAGACTTCTAGCAGTTTAGCTAGAATCATCATGTGACCCTGACTTCTAGTACATGAAAATACCCTGTTGACAACATTTTTGGAATTACTTTGATAAACTTGTATTTTAGAAACGTAAAAGCGGTTTACAAAAACACGTTGCAGGAAGATTCTGGAAGCGAGCTAATGGCACCTGTATAAGCGAGTGTCTGGACATCTCAGATTAGCAAGTAATCTTTTCTTACGTCCTTTTTAGGACGTAATTTTTTTGTTATTCGAAGCCCCACTCTGGCTTTTGCCAGAGGCCGCAATATAGGCAGGCCATAAATATGGCCAATTGTCTCAACGCGGTTTCTGGGACCTCTCCATGGTGATCCTGATCCACATGGTGGCACTTTGTGTCATCGGGTGTTTATCGCTTGTGTGATGTCCTAGTGGGGTAGAAAGTCAGTCAGTCAGTCATCTCAGATCAGAGGGAGGGCAGGCCATGTTTGGTTAGACAGTGGGCTAGAGACTTAACTTGGAATCTGGGGATATCCTATATATGGAGTATTCTTAATAAGAACCCCTAGATAAAAGTTAAAGACTAAATCAATGTTACTACATACTTCAAATAGATGTATTGAAATAGCTGTTGTGGATGCAAATCTTTCGTTTTATTAATTGTCAAAAGAAAAAGGAAGAGAACATTTCTAATAAAAGAAATAAAATTTATAGACTTAAATTTTGAGAGAATGAGATGTTTTTGACTGTGTATCTGAGACGCCAGGGTAGTGGTTATCTGGTAGAGCTTATTCTAGAAGATTACTTTGGTAATGTTTGTTTTATCATGGGTATGGAAAAAGAAGGGATACAACTAGTGGCTGAACGGAAAGAGGGAGGTTATGCCCACTAGCTTTTTGCACATGCACAACAGTGGAATGAATGAGGGAAGAGGGAGGTTATGCCCACTAACTGTGTGCACATGCACAACAGTGGAATGAATGAGGGAAGAGGGAGGTTATGCCCACTAGCTTTTTGCACATGCACAACAGTGGAATTAATGAGGAAAGAGGGAGGTTATGCCCACTAGCTGTCTGCACATGCACAACAGTGGAATGAATGAGGGAAGAGGGAGGTTATGCCCACTAGCTTTTTGCACATGCACAACAGTGGAATTAATGAGGGAAGAGGGAGGTTATGCCCACTAGCTGTCTGCACATGCACAACAGTGGAATGAATGAGGGAAGAGGGAGGTTATGCCCACTAGCTGTCTCCACATGCACAACAGTGGAATGAATGAGGGAAGAGGGAGGTTATGCCCACTAGCTTTTTGCACATGCACAACAGTGGAATGAATGAGGGAAGAGGGAGGTTATGCCCACTAACTGTCTGCACATGCACAACAGTGGAATGAATGAGGGAAGAGGGAGGTTATGCCCACTAGCTTTTTGCACATGCACAACAGTGGAATGAATGAGGGAAGAGGGAGGTTATGCCCACTAGCTGTCTCCACATGCACAACAGTGGAATTAATGAGGGAAGAGGGAGGTTATGCCCACTAACTGTCTGCACATGCACAACAGTGGAATTAATGAGGGAAGAGGGAGGTTATGCCCACTAACTGTCTGCACATGCACAACAGTGGAATGAATGAGGGAAGAGGGAGGTTATGCCCACTAACTGTCTGCACATGCACAACAGTGGAATGAATGAGGGAAGAGGGAGGTTATGCCCACTAGCTGTCTGCACATGCACAACAGTGGAATGAATGAGGGAAGAGGGAGGTTATGCCCACTAACTGTCTCCACATGCACAACAGTGGAATTAATGAGGGAAGAGGGAGGTTATGCCCACTAACTGTCTCCACATGCACAACAGTGGAATGAATGAGGGAAGATGGAGGTTATGCCCACTAAGTGTCTGCACATGCACAACAGTGGAATGAATGAGGGAAGAGGGAGGTTATGCCCACTAGCTGTCTGCACATGCACAACAGTGGAATGAATGAGGGAAGAGGGAGGTTATGCCCACTAGCTGTCTCCACATGCACAACAGTGGAATGAATGAGGGAAGAGGGAGGTTATGCCCACTAACTGTCTCCACATGCACAACAGTGGAATGAATGAGGGAAGAGGGAGGTTATGCCCACTAGCTGTCTCCACATGCACAACAGTGGAATGAATGAGGGAAGAGGGAGGTTATGCCCACTAACTGTCTCCACATGCACAACAGTGGAATGAATGAGGGAAGAGGGAGGTTATGCCCACTAGCTTTTTGCACATGCACAACAGTGGAATGAATGAGGGAAGAGGGAGGTTATGCCCACTAACTGTCTGCACATGCACAACAGTGGAATGAATGAGGGAAGAGGGAGGTTATGCCCACTAACTGTCTGCACATGCACAACAGTGGAATGATTGAGGGAAGAGGGAGGTTATGCCCACTAGCTGTCTGCACATGCACAACAGTGGAATGAATGAGGGAAGAGGGAGGTTATGCCCACTAGCTGTCTGCACATGCACAACAGTGGAATGAATGAGGGAAGAGGGAGGTTATGCCCACTAGCTGTCTGCACATGCACAACAGTGGAATGAATGAGGGAAGAGGGAGGTTATGCCCACTTGATGTCTGCACATGCACAACAGTGGAATGAATGAGGGAAGAGGGAGGTTATTCCCACTAGCTGTCTGCACATGCACAACAGTGGAATGAATGAGGGAAGAGGGAGGTTATGCCCACTTGATGTCTGCACATGCACAACAGTGGAATGAATGAGGGAAGAGGGAGGTTATGCCCACTTGATGTCTGCACATGCACAACAGTGGAATGAATGAGGGAAGAGGGAGGTTATGCCCACTAGCTGTCTGCACATGCACAACAGTGGAATGAATGAGGGAAGAGGGAGGTTATGCCCACTTGATGTCTGCACATGCACAACAGTGAAATGAATGAGGGAAGAGGGAGGTTATGCCCACTTGATGTCTGCACATGCACAACAGTGGAATGAATGAGGGAAGAGGGAGGTTATGCCCACTAACTGTCTGCACATGCACAACAGTGGAATGAATGAGGGAAGAGGGAGGTTATGCCCACTAACTGTCTGCACATGCACAACAGTGGAATGAATGAGGGAAGAGGGAGGTTATGCCCACTTGATGTCTGCACATGCACAACAGTGGAATGAATGAGGGAAGAGGGAGGTTATGCCCACTAACTGTCTGCTCATGCACAACAGTGGAATGAATGAGGGAAGAGGGAGGTTATGCCCACTAGCTGTCTGCACATGCACAACAGTGGAATGAATGAGGGAAGAGGGAGGTTATGCCCACTAACTGTCTGCTCATGCACAACAGTGGAATGAATGAGGGAAGAGGGAGGTTATGCCCACTAGCTGTCTGCACCTGCACAACAGTGGAATGAATGAGGGAAGAGGGAGGTTATACCCACTAACTGTCTGCACATGCACAACAGTGGAATGAATGAGGGAAGAGGGAGGTTATGCCCACTAACTGTCTGCACATGCACAACAGTGGAATGAATGAGGGAAGAGGGAGGTTATGCCCACTTGATGTCTGCACATGCACAACAGTGGAATGAATGAGGGAAGAGGGAGGTTATGCCCACTTGATGTCTGCACATGCACAACAGTGGAATGAATGAGGGAAGAGGGAGGTTATGCCCACTAACTGTCTGCACATGCACAACAGTGGAATGAATGAGGGAAGAGGGAGGTTATGCCCACTAACTGTCTGCACATGCACAACAGTGGAATGAATGAGGGAAGAGGGAGGTTATGCCCACTTGATGTCTGCACATGCACAACAGTGGAATGAATGAGGGAAGAGGGAGGTTATGCCCACTAACTGTCTGCTCATGCACAACAGTGGAATGAATGAGGGAAGAGGGAGGTTATGCCCACTAGCTGTCTGCACATGCACAACAGTGGAATGAATGAGGGAAGAGGGAGGTTATGCCCACTAACTGTCTGCTCATGCACAACAGTGGAATGAATGAGGGAAGAGGGAGGTTATGCCCACTAGCTGTCTGCACCTGCACAACAGTGGAATGAATGAGGGAAGAGGGAGGTTATACCCACTAACTGTCTGCACATGCACAACAGTGGAATGAATGAGGGAAGAGGGAGGTTATGCCCACTAACTGTCTGCACATGCACAACAATGGAATGAATGAGCCACGAAGAGCTGATACTGCTTCATAGTGTGTTTAAAAAAAGTTAAAAAAATAATTTGAACATTGGAAAAACAGAAGTAATGGTAGTATGAAAGAAAAAAATTATTCATAAATGTGTAATAAAAGTTATTTTGGTACAAGTACAGAAATTTAAGTATCTGGGCAAATATATAACATCAGATAGAATATGCATTACTGAGATAAGCAGAATAGGACAGGCAAGAACTGCATTTTATAAAATGAAGAACATCTTATGCAATATATCTCTGTCATTGAAGGTTAGAAAAAAAATTCTTGCTAACTACATACATCCAGTTTTAACATATGGCTGCGAGTCCTGGACAGTCGGTAGGCAGGCCAAACAATTTCTGGAGGCCTCGGAGATGTGGTTTTACCAAAGAATGCTTAAACTATCTTGGACAGTCAAAAAGAGCAACCAAGAGGTTTTGAAAGAGGCGGGAGCCCGAAGACAACTTATCACAGACATCAGAAGGAGACAGTCATCAATTTTCATCAATGTTATAGGAAGAGGGTAGTCTCTGTGGCTAAGTCGATGCGAACGCTTCGTAATGCCGGGGTGCCGGGTTCGATTCCAGCTGTCAGCCATGCGCCTTGCGTTGGTTTTGACAGTGGTATCAGGGGGCCGACCGTCCAGAGAGCAACGGCAAACTACTGGACGTAAATTTGCCTAGAGAAACCACACAACAGACAGGGGCTGCTGGGGTTGGTTCTGCAACGTCCTGTAAAGGATACGCAACTAACTTATAGAAAGAGGGAAAATGGAACATATTGTTACCGCTGGAGCCATCTGTGTTATGAGGGATAGAAAAAGACAACGAGAAAAGATTCTTGACAATCTTGTTTCATGTTTATTGTTTCTTATTTTTACATCATCATCATCATCAGGTGCCCTGCCGACTGGCGTGGGCGATTATGCCTGTCTACAATCAGCGATCTCCTGCAGCATGTGTATGTGTGTTGTCCATCAAGATGATGATGACCACTCTGTTCCATCAAGTATGAGTACGAAGATGACTGATGAGGCCGATGCGGGCCCGAAAAGTTCTTGGACAGTGAGGACAGGGAATGAGTGTTGTGCCAGGGAGGAGATCTCATGCAGTCGCCTTTCTGTCCATCCTTTTCTTAATAAGTCTTGCTGTTCTGTTTGCTTCACGTGTAGCCGCGCCCTTGTGTAGAGCTGCACACCATGCATTTTGGTCTTGAGAGACCGCCTCCTAATTGGTCTCATTCATCCTGCAGCATGTATACGTTCGTGTGCTGACACACCTCCATGCCATGCAACAAGACTGTCAAGAATCTTCTCTCGTTCTCTTCCTCTATCTCTTCTTCCACAAATCATTCTACTTCATAAAGACACATGGCTTCAAGAGCAAAGTGTGCAGAGCAAGCCATGGGGAACCAAGAAGAACCTGCCGCTGACATGCGAGTCCATAGAGGCAACCCACCCGATCGTCTGATTTGAGCATACAAAACCGAACGCAAAGAAAAATAAGAAATCTTTTGTGATTATATTGTTGAGAAAATTGCTATCTTGCTCAGTCAAAGTGATCAAGTCTCATGCCAGTGTCATTCTGGTTTCGTTCTGTTCAGCAAATAACATTCTAGGATCATGTACGTTACTCAACCAAGGACATTTTAAACTCCGTCGATGTTACTCACACAAAAACACAAACTTACGTAACTTCTGCTGGAGTTTTAACTCCAAGGTCACGTCCGCCAAGTCGTTTCTTCAAGGTCACTATCAGTAATCTAAATGGCATAATTACTGATTGAAACAAACGTCGACTACTCGGGGAGTTTTTGGGAAACAACATGGTAGATCAGTGGTTCTCAAATTACCTAAAGCCGCGACCATTTAATACAGCTCCTCATGTTATGGTGACCCTTTAATACAGTTCCTCATGTTGTGGTGACCCTATAATACAGTTCCTCATGTTGTGGTGACCCTTTAATACAGTTCCTCATGTTGTGGTGACCCTTTAAAACAGTTCCTCGTGTTGTGGTGACCCTTTAATACAGTTCCTCATGTTGTGGTGACCCTTTAATACAGTTCCTCATGTTGTGGTGACCCTTTAATACAATTCCTCATGTTATGGCGATCCTTTAATACAGTTCCTCATGTTGTGGCGACCATTTAATACAGCTCCTCATGTTGTGGTGACCCTTTAATACAGTTCCTCATGTTGTGGTGACCCTTTAATACAGTTCCTCATGTTGTGGTGACCCTTTAATACAGTTCCTCGTGTTGTGGCGACCCATTAATACAGTTCCTCATGTTGTGGTGACCCTTTAATAGAGTTCCTCATGTTGTGGTGACCCTTTAATAGAGTTCCTCACGTTGTGGCGACCCTTTAATAGAGTTCCTCATGTGGTGGTGACCCTTTAATACAGTTCCTCATATTGTGGTGACCCTTTAATACAGTTTCTCATGTTGTGGTGACCCTTTAATACAGTTCCTCATGTTATGGTGACCCTTTAATACAGTTCCTCATGTTATGGCGACCCTTTAATACAGTTCCTCGTGTTGTGGTGACCCTTTAATACAGTTCCTCATGTTGTGGTGACCATTTAATACAGTTCCTCATGTTGTGGTGACCCTTTAATACAGTTCCTCATGTTGTGGTGACCCTTTAATACAGTTCCTCATGTTGTGGCGACCCTTTAATACAGTTCCTCATGTTATGGCGACCCTTTAATACAGTTCCTTGTGTTGTGGTGACCCTTTAATACAGTTCCTCATGTTGTGGCGACCCTTTAATACAGTTCCTCATGTTGTGGTGACCCTTTATTACAGTTCCTCATATTGTGGTGACCCTTTAATACAGTTCCTCATGTTATGGCGACCCTTTAATACAGTTCCTCGTGTTGTGGTGACCCTTTAATACAGTTCCTCATGTTGTGGTGACCCTTTAATACAGTTCCTCATGTTGTGGTGACCCTTTAATACAGTTCCTCATGTTGTGGTGACCCTTTAATACAGTTCTTCATGTTGTGGCGACCCTTTAATACAGTTCCTCATGTTGAGGTGATCCTTTAAACAGTCCCTCATGTTGTGGCGACCCTTTAATACAGTTCCTCATGTTGTGGTGACCCTTTAATACAGTTCCTCATGTTGTCGCGATCATTTAATACAGTCCCTCATGTTGTGGCGATCATTTAATACAGTCCCTCATGTTGTGGCGATCCCCAGTCATACCATTATGTTCGTCGCTACTTCACAACTTCAGTGACTATGTGTTTTCCGATGGTCTATGGCGACCCCTGTGAAAGAGTCGTTCGATCCACATAAAAAGGGATCGTGACCCACAGGTTGAGAACTGCTGTCGTAGACACTAACGAATCCGCGGTGGCGTAGCAACTAGACCCCTGCTTGCCGATCGAAGGTCATGGGTTCAAATCGGGGCGGTGCTGGATATTGTTTGATACATTACTTTGGCTTCCAGATCGACCAAGCCTTAAATGAGTACCAGGTAAAATTCGTGGAAAGTAAAGACGGCCGGTGGTATGCTTACCACATCGCCTACCAAATGCCGATTGGTCCATAATATATAGGTGTAACCTTGCATGTCCAATACATATAAAGGCGCGTAAAAGGGCCCTTTACTGATATATATTGCTAAAATTCACAGGCTTCAATTAGTTGTGAAAGGACCAGGTGGCTGGACAGTAAGACCAATCATCTCTGCTCTATGAGTGTCGCCACAATCGTCTTCTGTGCAGCTAGGCCATGATCACAGTCTGCTCTAGTTTAGTTAGTAGTTGCTGTGTTAATTAGTTATTTGACTTACTGGCTGCCTGGTTGGTTGGTCAATTAGTTAGTTGACTTGCTGGCTGACTGGTTGTTTGGTCAATTAGTTATTTGACTTGCTGGCTGACTGGTTGGTTGGTCAATTAGTTAGTTGACTTGCTGGCTGACTGGTCAATTAGTTAGCTGACTTGCTGGCTGACTGGTTGGTTAGTCAATTAGTTAGTTGACTTGCTGGCTGACTGGTTGTTTGGTCAATTAGTTAGTTGACTTGCTGGCTGCCTGGTTGTTTGGTCAATTAGTTAGTTGACTTGCTGGCTGACTGGTTGTTTGGTCAATTAGTAAGTTGACTTTCTGGCTGACTGGTTGTTTGGTCAATTAGTTAGTTGACTTGCTGGCTGACTGGTTGTTTGGTCAATTAGTAAGTTGACTTGCTGGCTGACTGGTTGTTTGGTCAATTAGTTGGTTGACTTGCTTGCTGACTGGTTGTTTGGTCAATTAGTTAGTTGACTTGCTAGCTGACTGGTTGTTTGGTCAGTTAGTTAGTTGACTTGCTATCTGCCTGGTTGTTTGGTCAATTAGTTAGTTGACTTGCTAGCTGCCCGGTTGTTTGGTCAATTAGTTAGTTGACTTGCTAGCTGACTGGTTGTTTGGTCAATTAGTTAGTTGACTTGCTAGCTGACTGGTTGTTTGGTCAGTTAGTTAGTTGACTTGCTTGCTGCCTGGTTGTTTGGTCAATTAGTTAGTTTATTGCTTTTTTGTCCTTTGGTTAGCTGGTTAAATGATTTCTAGAACAAAAAAATACATACATAAAAAAAAAAGTGATGAATTACAGAAGCCTTGCAGTTATGTAGACAATATATCTTTCTCTTCCTCCTCCCCCCGCCCTTCTCTCTCTCTCTCTTTCTCTCTCTCTCTCTCTCTCTCTCTCTCTCTGTCTCTCTCTCTCTCTCTCTCTGTCTCTCTCTTTTAACATAACCTGTTTCATAGACAAAATACAAGATAAAAAGATAAGTGTTGAAAAGGAACAAATGTAACTCTAGAACTCATCAAAATCTTATCCGCCATATTTAGTTCGTTATCCAATTCACGGCTCCATCTTGTGAAAGCTTCCTTTCCTAATTTGTAGATAAAGATTTATTACAAGTTCGCCGACTGTTTTAACGTATCCATCCTTTCTCGTCGCTGTCTGGATTCAATTTTGTAGGCAAATTAAGCTTACATTCTCAATTACGTCTGCTTACCCTTTTCATCCAAGCTGTAATAATCGGTAAACATTAAAAAAAATTTTTTTTTTTATTATCTAAGAGTTTTTTATTTTATGCTTCCTGTTTTTTTTTTCTTCTTTTGTTGGTGTTGTTGTAAATTATGTTATTTGAGAATCATTGCATTATTTAAAAAAAGTTTTGGTTGTTCGTCCACATCTGGACTCTAGTCATGTTCTAAAACCTGGATACTGCGTTTCAGTCAACTAGTCAATCAGTCAACCAGCCATTCAATCATTTAACTGGTCAATCATTTAACCAGCCAGTCAATCAGTCAACCAGTCAACCAGCCAGTCAATCAGTCAATCATTCAACCAGTCAGTCAATCAGTCAACCAGTCAACCAGCCAGTCAATCAGTCAATCATTCAACCAGTCAGTCAATCAGTCAACCAGTCAACCAGCCAGTCAATCAGTGGAGGGAGGAGACGAAAGAGGAGAGGTAGAAGCAGAAGGAAGAAAAAAAAAAGAGAAATCAGGAAAAGAATAAAAATTAAGAAATGACAGAGGAAGAAGAGTATGAGATTGAGGAAACAAAGGAATATGAGAAAGGTATACATGAGAAAGATGACTGAAAGTAAAATGAAAGGAGCAAGGGAATGGTTGAAGAGAAGTGAGAGAGGGAAGAAGAAGTGTTTAGTCACAAACATTCACGCATTGATGTACTTTTCCCCTATAGCCTTTTGTTTTATGTATGAGTGCGTGTACATATACATTTTGTGTGTCTGTGTTTATATGTCGGTGTATGTGAGCACTTCCCCCGTCTGTATGTGTATGTGTGCGGTGTTCAATCAAGACTGAACGCACACATGACGGATAACCCAAAATGACATTAATTGGACTGGTTGTTTCTACAACGAATTCTGTCAGTTTGCAAATATGTCACTATTGAAGGAAATGTCACAGCCGCTGTACGTAGCCTAGTTTGTGCATGATTGGCCTCGTTTCTGCGTGCAGGGCACTGCACTGTGAGGGCTTGGCAAGTGCACAAGGGATTTTTGCAGCCCACATGTTGGCTGGTGTCTCGTTACCGGGTATTGGGTGTGGGGATTGATGTCGTTTCTTGCTGTCTTTTGTTCTTGTATTTTTCCTTTTTGCTATCCGTCTTCTCATTCTTCGTGTTGGTGTCATTCTTGTTTCTGGATTCTTACTTTTTTTCTATCGTTTCTTTCTCTCTTTTTGTTTTTTTTTGGTGCAACTTTTTTTCTCTCCCCCCCCCCCCCCCCCCCCCCCTCCCTCCCTCCACGCCATTCTCTTTCTTCTGGACTGCAGTCCTGTTCCAGAATTTGAGAGTTGCGTGTGCATTCGTTTGACAGATCTGACTAATTTGTATCCAGACTGTTGGTTCCTTGCCTCTCAGACAGATGCACTCTGACTTTGAAGAAAGCTCCCAATTAGTCGACTCTTACGACATGCTTTTTGGAAGGCAGTGGGGCTATTCTTGTTTTCCCTGTTATAGGGAACCCACACGGGGAAATATTGATGTGAATTCTATAGATTTTCGGACTCACGACCCATACACAAAATGGCGTCTGGTCGAACAGTTAAGAACGGTAGACTTTACTGCGGAAATCCAGGATCGAATTCTTAGTAAGGTGATGGATTTTTTATCCGCTATAACAGTAATTTCCTTACCTACATATTTCATGTCGGCTCTGTGGCTAAGTCGATGCAAACGCTTCGTAATGCCGGGATGCCATGTTCGA
This sequence comes from Candidula unifasciata, assembly GCA_905116865.2. Classification (NCBI taxonomy): domain Eukaryota; kingdom Metazoa; phylum Mollusca; class Gastropoda; order Stylommatophora; family Geomitridae; genus Candidula; species Candidula unifasciata. The sequence continues at coordinate 13,035 of CAJHNH020008514.1, read as the reverse complement.
TCCCAACTGCGGGCCATGCGCCTTGCGTTGGTTTTGACAGTGGTATCAAGAAAGCCGACCGTCCAGAAAAACAATGACAAACTACTAGACGTAAATTTGCCTATAAAAACCACACAACAGCCATGGGCTGTTGGGGGTTGGTTCTGCAACGTCCTGTAAAGGATACGCAACTAACCTATATATGTCGTGGTGTAGCCCACGCTTGCCTGCGGATTCAGAAATCGTGGGTATAAAAAAGAATTGAACAAAACTGTTTTTAAAATAATCTTGGCTTCCAAATCGACCCACCCTCAAACCAGTAAAGGTAAAGGTAAAGTCGGGAGATGTGAACCAGCGTCATTGCACACTTTTATAAACCATAAATGCTCTGCTACCAGTACGGACAACTGATAAGAATTGTCCGCCTGTGTCGCCGTTCGAACGTAACTCTGTAGCTACAGCGACGTTCCTCCATTTACCCCAGAGTGTCAACTCTGGTACCCATTTCCTAGAGGCTGGGTGAACCCCGGAAGCCGCCCGGTTTCGAACACCGACCGTGGGCTGCAGCGAGTCGCAGCTGGATTTAAAAGCGAGCCTCTTATCGACTGCGCTAACGCGGCCCCCCTCAAACCAGTAGTACCAGGTAAAGTCATGCATCACCGACCAAGTATTGATTAGTCTAAAAACTATAGGTGGTGGAAAAATATCCTCTCCTGCACACTCCAAGGCGACAGCACTAGCTATGTTGCCCTAACTTCTCAGGTGCAGAGACTTTGCTGCCTACTCCTTAAAAGTTGCGAATCCTTTACAGGACGTTGAGGAACCAACCCCAGCACTTTCTGGCTGCTGTGATTTTTCTAGGCAAATTTACCTCCAGTAGTTTGCCATTGCTACTGAACGGTCGGCTCTCGGTACTACTGTTGAAACCATCGCAAGCCAACCCATCCGCCTCAGGGATCGTACCCGGCACCTCGGCATTACGAAGCGCGTTCGCAACGCCTAAGCCCCAGACGCTGACGCCTACTCCTAGGGTAACCATAATATCTCGAAATAATATAAGTGATACTCCCCTTTTTTCAAAGGCTACCGGGGTGAAAGGTCTAATTACTAGCTCGACAATGTTATTAAAATCTGATACGTTGACAAAAAAAAAACTTACAGAAACGAAACGTAATGCTCTAGAATTTGGTAGCAACAGAAATGTGGTTTCTGAGACGAAAGTTACGAAAACTAACAACGATTGCTTTGAAAAAGCTAATGAAAGTAGATCTCTATACACAATACTAAGATAGAGACAAACACTGTTCTTTGGCCACATAATGAGAAGAGAGACGTTGGAGAACATCGTGACAACTGGAAAGATCAGTGGAAAAAGATGCAAAGGCAGACCAAGAGAGATGATGCTAGATGGGCTGAAACGATGGCACGGAGGGATATCATCAAGAGAGCTGTTCCAGGCAACCAGGGATCGTAATCTGTGGAGACGCATGAGCGCCTACGCCAGTTGGCAGGGCACCTGATCACGATGAATGTCCTGGGGGGGGGGGGGATGCTACTATGAAAATTTACTAAAACACATTTCAGGCATTCAAAGAGTATATAAAACTATGCCTTTTAATAAGGTTTACAGATACAATAAGATACAACTATAAGAGTATGTTCTGTTCTGAAGCTCATTTCCAGATATTTCTTTGGTTTTTGTTTTAAGGGTACATTTGACGTTTTTAGAGAGCACTGACAGGATGGCCGACTCCATGGGTGACGTAGTAGACACCACACAGGCTGTCTTTACTTGTTACCTACTTTACGTGTACCAATTTAATCCTGGGTCGACTTGCTGTCAAGGACATGCCATTTTTTATTTTAAAAGCCTAGATTCGCTAGAACCTGAATCCACGACTTTCATACGCTAAGTGACTTTCCATTAAAGGGGTCACTACGCCAAACAATTTTTTATTTTTATTTACAGAGTTAGAGCAATTATTTTATAATGGTAATTTAAAGGGATACATGTTATTGCATACTTTAAGTGTGAAAAAATCATGGTTGTCATGGAAATAGCCGCCATCTTGTGGGAAAAAAACAACATGTAATTAGAATCCTAAAAGTTTAAAAAACAAACATACCTAATAAAGAATAGACGACAGATTTCTGACCTTTCATCCTATTTAAAGGTACAGGTGTGGTTTATTTACTTTAAACATGTTTTAAAAATATTTTTCGTAGAATTTTAAAGTGTAGGGTTATTGAAAAAGTAAAAAAAAAATAAAAAAAAAATATTGCATCATAAGACAATAATAAAATTTTAAAAAAACAAAAACTTTCTAAAATCTACCTTTAAAAAAAAACAAGTCCCTATAATATTGTTTAGGGAGTATCCGTACTAAATTTCACGTTTCTAGCCTCTATATTAGCTGAGATTTAAGGATTTCACACAAATATAGAGATATGAGAAAACTAACTTTTAAACTGTTTTTTAACTTAAAAAAGTGCCTACTTTTGAAAGCTAAATTGTTTACAAATGACATAAACTTTGTGTGTAATCTGTTCTACGAATGCCGAACTTTACAAAAAAGAACACATTGAAAAAGTGATATTTTTGTCATAAATTAGAAAAAAAAAAAAAAAAAAAGGCCGTGTAGTGAACCCTTAATTAAGAAGAAAAAAAATATTCCTTTAAATTTCTTCCCAGGGGCCCCAGTTCACGGGTTTGCTCTGTTAACGCGGCTCTGCATAAGCCCTTCAACTGTCGGAGGAGGTAAAATCCTAGCAAGAAGTAAACGACCTACTTTTAAAACGAACCTTAGCGCGTGGAAAGCGGCTTCATGACGTTCCACAGAAATTCTGATTTAAAACCTTTAAATTAGGTCAAGAAACCGTGCTGCTATATTTGCAGACAAGAGATAAATCGTTGCTTATCTAATCATGGACACAAAACAAATACCGAAATTGCATATCGTGTACAATTAGGAGGTAGACGAAGTGGCTGCCATTTTGGTCACATGCGAACATAAACAACTTCCAAATCTGTTGCTTGTCAAAGAGCACAGATTTCCGACTCCAACCAGTGTACAACAGGAGAGACACAGTAGCCCGGTTGCTAGACACTATCCTGGGTGCGCAAAGGTTGACATCCTATCGGGGCAGCAGTTTTACACATGACTTTGACTGAGAATAAATTAAGTACTAGGATGACAAGTAAATGTGGCCGACAAGATGTTGACTTCATAACTTATCAAAGGTCGAGTGATTTTTAAAAATATGGGTTTGTGGGTCTCTTTAGGTCTATATGTGTTTATGTGGGTCTATATGGGTCTATGTGGGTGCTGGGCTAATGTAGCAGACCTTTAATGGTGAGTACATCACCTTTTTTATTTTAAACGTGGAGGACTTTTTTTTGTCTAGAGATACAAACTGCCTTGATGTGCCTAATGCACAAGTGAAAAGATAAAGGTAATTGACTGACCCACATAATTTGACTGTGCTAGATTCTGCTTGTTTAGTTAACTTAACATTGGAGATATTGTTGAATGAAACTGTGGAAACGGTAAAAATGACAACTAGAGGGTTGTTTCAAGATCTGCAGAAGAAGAAGAAGAAGAAGAAGAAGAAGAAGAAGAAGAAGAAGAAGAAGAAAAAGAAGAAGAAGAAGAAGAAGAAGAAGAAGAAGAAGAAGAAGAAGAAGAAGAAAAGAAGAAGAAGAAGAAGAAAGAAGAAGAAAAAGAAGAAGAAGAAGAAGAAGAAGAAGAAGAAGAAGAAGAAGAAGAAGAAGAAGAAGAAGAAGAAGAAAAAGAAGAAGAAGAAGAAGAAGAAGAAGAAGAAGAAGAAGAAGAAGAAGAAGAAGAAGAAGAAGAAGAAGAAGAAGAAGAAGAAGAAGAAGAAGAAGAAGAAGAAGAAGAAGAAGAAGAAGAAGAAGAAGAAGAAGAAGAAGAAAAAGAAGAAGAAGAAGAAGAAGAAGAAGAAGAAGAAGAAGAAGAAGAAGAAGAAGAAGAAGAAGAAGAAGAAGAAGAAGAAGAAGAAGAAGAAGAAGAAATAAGAACAACAACACCAACAAAAACAAGAACATCATCATTGCCACTGTCAACAACAGAACACAACAACAATTTACAGCCACCACAACAATTACAATAATAACGTACAGACGCCGAGAAACAAGAACCATGTGATCACAGAAATAAATAACATAAAATAAAAACATTATAATTAAACGCATTCATTTATAATCATGTTGTGCCATTATATGTCACACAGGGCTCCCAGTCTATTCCTCCATTCTGCTCTATCTTGTGCTATCAGTTCAATATCATGGATGGAATTCAGTCCAGCAGCTTTGGCCTCTCTCATCAACGTTCGACTTAGGGTTTCTTTTGGGCGTCCTTGCCTCTTAAATCCCTTTATTCCAATTGTAATGCCTGTTTGGTGATTGTCTGCTGGTTTCTTCTCAGGTTGTGTCCAATGTAGCACCATCTTCTCTGACTTATAACTGTTAATACTAGTGGTTACCCAGATATTTCTCTGATTTAAATTAATCCTATATAATATTTTTAAAATAATTGTTTCTCATACATTTGTTGTTGAATGCAATTAACTTTAATTAAACACAAGGGTAACCTAATTTCCCGGATTTATCACCCTAATCATGTTCATCTTTTACATTAAATTCTTCTTTCCTGTGAAAAGGAAGCCCGCCCTATCAACACGAGAAGCCTTCTAGTCTACTTCACTATCTCCGAGACGCAATTATTTACATCACCCCCCACAACGGCAGATTACTTTTACGCAGTGGCTTTCAAACTGCCTAATGCCGCGACCCGTTAACACAGTTCCTTTATGTTGTGGCGACCCCGAATCAATTGGTTTTCTTCGTAACTTTAATAAATATGCGTTTTCCGGTGGTCTTAGGCCATCAATGTGAAAGGGTCGTTCGACACAAGAAAAGGGTTGCGACTGGAAGATTGAATACCGCTGCTTTAACGCATCGGAGTGGGAACTTTGGGAAATCTTCATCATCTGTGATAGTGTATGCGTGGCACATAAATAATATGCGGGTATGTTTAATGCAAGGGCGCTCCCCCCCCCCCCCCCCCCCCCCTCAATGCTCTTAGCCCCTTACAGCCAACATGTCCTTGTCTCGGGTGACCCTCTCCGTGTTAAACATTAGTTGGACTTGCACCAGACATGATCTTCGAACATATTTTGAAAAGTTTGGTAAAGTAGTTCGAGTCAATATTCCTATGAATGCCAACGGCTTCAATCAACAGACAGCATTTGTGAGCATGACGGGAGAAAAAGGATTTGCTAACAAGATTACGACTGACTATCGTGTGGTTGATGGCACGGAAGTGCATGTGGAACTACAGAATAGACCAAATCGGCACAACTTCACTGAGACAAGAAAGCTGGAATAACTGAGTACACATTTGTTGGGATATTACTCTGAATGCAAGATTTTTGTAATACATTGGTTTATTTCTCTAAAAAAAAAAATTAAATTAAATTAAATCTTGTACCAGCTTATGTTTGCGTTTATATTTATGTTTATTCAATGGATCAACATCATGGCACACGGGTGTAAGCCTGAGTCTGAAAATTCTCCGCACAGTGCACGAACTCTGTAGCACCGGTGAGGTTCCTGAAATACTTGTTGGGTAGATTTTTAACTAAAAATTTTGCCTCCGCAGCGCCGCTGGTATACCCTTTTTTTCAATTTTAACTGCCAAGATTGTTTTTTACTGCGCAGCAATACACACGGGCGTCCAGTCTTACTACCCAGAGACCAGTGGAAATTACTACAAGTCCGCTAGAAGGGAAACAATCCTAGCCTTCACTGAGGCTTGAACCCGGGACCTCTAGCACTGTATATGGACACCATGCGCCTGAGACCGGGCTGGTGGTCGAGTTACTTTGTAACTGTGGGGAACTCCAATATAACCTTGCGGTTGAAAGGGCATTTACCGGGGTTAGACCATGTAAGATTAAAAAAAAGAAAAATTAAACGACCCTTTTCCACGCCTTTAACCGTATAGGGCATATAGGGCTAGACCTATATTTTATCGACCAACGGCACAAGATGGGTGATGTCGTCGGCATCACGCCGGCCGCCTTTACTTCCAGGGATTGCACCCGGTACCCACTCAAGGCTGGGGCGACCTGGGAGCCAAGGTCATTTTTGAAGAAAATTCCGACTCCGCCAGGGAGCGAACCCACGACCTTCCGATCCGCGTCGCGCGTCTAGCCGCTCTGCCACGGCGACTCCCCCATGTAAGATAATAAAGTCTAAATGCCTGACATTCGGACACTCAAGTGTTTCAAGTCTTGTTTAAGTGCGCAGTAATAATAATTATAAATTGCTACTGCTACTGCTACTATGTTCTGGCAAATAAAGATAATGATATATTTGAAATAATACAAAGGGGATAATTGAATACTTACAAAGAGAACAGCTAATTATGTTAAGGTGGGGGACTTAGTGGGTGGGGTGGAGCATTACTGAGTTGCAGAGTAAAAAAAGTAAAGGACCCTTTTCCACGCCTTAAGCCGTATAGGGCATATAGGGCTAGACCTATATTTTCATAGACCAATCGCCACAATCGGAGCCAAGGTCATTTTTGAAAAAAGTCCGGCTCCGCCAGGGAGCGAACTTTGCAGAGGAGCAAGTTAATTCAGGAGCACTTAAAACATGAGAGGGGTGCCTAGAGGTTTCGGCGCCCCAGGTTATAGATAATATGTTGTGGGGGGAAACATTAATATCCTGTATTATCATACCAGACTGGAGCGAGATGCAGTTGTTAGGCACACAGAAGGATTCCAACGGCGTCGCAGGTGAAACGGGGTCATGAGAACAAGAAATAAGTAGCGCATGTCTGACGGTGGGAGGCAAGATTCCGTGGCTACTTGCGCGCATGGTGCCGTCATGGTGGGAAGTTTGTTCGAATCTCAGTTGATGTGGATACGGTGGAGCCTTCACAGTTGATCATCTGCCTCTGTTGACCATCTGCCTCTGTTGACCATCTGCCTCTGTTGACCATCTGCCTCTGTTGACCATCTGCCTCTGTTGACCATCTGCCTCTGTTGACCATCTACCTCTGTTGACCTTCTGCCTCTATTGACCTTCTGCCTCTGTTGACCATCTGCCTCTGTTGACCTTTTGCCTCTGTTGACCATCAGCCTCTGTTGACCATCTGCCTCTGTTGACCATCTGCCCCTGTTGACCATCTGCCTCTGTTGACCATCAGCCTCTGTTGACCATCTGCCTCTGTTGACCTTCTGCCTCTATTGACCACCTGCAAAAGTTTACCTCGTTTTGAATTGATCTAATTGTCACTGCATGTTCGACTCTGTGGAAATAAAATAGCTGATAGACTGGCCGTGTCTGCTAAAGTTTTTAGAGGAAGAATTCCAATTCTAATTCCCTTAAAAAAAAAAATCAAAAATTCAAACACGTTTAACCTGCTGCTAGCTAGCCGAAGCTGCAAACAGTCTCCTGCTATATTTGTGGTCATGTTTATTTGCGTCACTTCAGTGGCTAAAGTTCTGGTATTTGCGCCGTATCTGATCTTATTGCTTCTCTCCACAGTGTCAGACCACCATCATTTACAGTTTTAAAATTGTAAGTACTTTAGCACTTTGATACTTTGCCGGAAAGTACCGAAAGCAGTTTTTGGGTTTGGACAGACCCGAAATGGGAAACTATTTCTCCTCGTTTGACCATAGTGGTCTTATAGTGGTCTTCCTGCTATAAGAACAGGTTAATCGTGTCAGATGTGTGTTAAATGTTAGATGGAGCCTCACAATGATTCGTCATTTGTTATAGGGTGGTCCCATTGCGTCGGCTTGGGTTGGTATCTAGGCTCCGGTAAGGTAAGTACCAGATCCATGGAATACGAATTTCGTCACCAGTCTTTACCATCGTACCATTGGGGTAGGGGTTAATGGAATCGGTGGTTAGGTAATCTAGTCCTGTCAGTATCGATTCATTTGTCTTCCATATTTGCTGTCTGTCTTATCCTTTTAAACTACTGGACGTAAATTTGCCTAGAGAAACCACACAACAGCCAGGGGCTGCTGGGGTTGGTTCTGCAACGTCCTGTAAAGGATACGCAACTAATCTTATCCTATTGTGAGTCCCATCACTGATGTTTATGAGTGACTTTCTACCCCACTAGGACATCACACAAGCAATAAACACCCGATGACACAACGGTTTATGTCCAAGTCCTTTTGAAAGAAAAAAAAAGCTCGACCACGTTCAGACTGAATGTCCAAGTCCTTTTAAGAAAAAAAAAAAGAAAAGCTCGACCACGTTCAGACTGCTGCTAGCTAGCCTAGGCTGCTAACAGTCTCCGCCTATATTTGTGGTCTGGGTTATTTGCGTCACTTTCGTGACTGAATACTGGTGTTTGTGCCATTTCTGGCTTAATGCTTCCCTCCGTATCAAACCGCTCGTCCTGTTGTCACTGGTGCAAGTCTTCCTTCTTCATTCGTGGTGTTTCCTGTTTGTTCTGTCTCCCTTTGATCTGGCTAGGCGTATCTCGAAGGAGAGCGAGCTTCCAAACACAACGACCTTTCGGCCACCATTTATTGTTTTAAAATTTTGAGTATTTTAATTTTCCAAAAAGTACTGAAAACAGTTTTTGAATGTGAATAGTTCCGAAATGTGAAAATTTTCCGCGTATGACCATAGTGGTCTTATAGTTGTCTTCCTGTAATATGAACGGGTTAGTCATGTATTGGATATGTGTGTGGGAGTTTGTGTGGAGTCTTAAGCGAGTCCAGTCGTCATTTGTTATTATGTGATCAGGTTGTGTTGATAGCTAAGCTCCGGTGTACGTAAATACCATATAACCGGACCGTCCAGCTCACGCTTTGAGATCCAAATGATCGGCGACGAGAATTGTTGTGGCATGCTGGGCAACGAACTCAAGTGCTCTCTGTGGGAATGGGTTGGGGGGGTTAAACTCATAGTGCATCCGAAAGATTTAGGGAAAGGTGGGGGGAAGGGGAGCGGGAGGCCATTCAGTCAATTCTCGTCGTTGCCGTCTTGCTGGATTCTAGCGTGGCTTTTTGCCGGGACTATGTGTATCACGTTACCAACCTTTGCTATCATCCCAGTGATGGGGTGGTATTGGAGGCTATGCGTTCTAGTCCTGTCATTATCGAGTCACTTGTATTCCCTATTTGCTGTCAGTCATATTTTTGTTATGAGTCCTGTCGGTCATGTGCATGTTGTATGCATGTTGTGGAGTGGGATGGTTTTGTTTATGAATCCCCGTAGTATATGGACGCACCCAACTAGGTGTATGCGTACATGCACTCGAGTACTCATACATGCAGACAACACTACATATTTGTACGTGCTTTCATACTTATCCGTATATGCATACCTAATTGACATTACGTACACACGCAAACTCTTTCATATGCGTTTACCAATGCCTGTGCTTACATTCATTAAAAAAACGAGTACATCCACACATAGTGATATTCACTCTTCCATGTCTTATGCGTGTTGTGTCGCTTTGTCTGTAATTTCGTCTGGTCGTGTCACTTTTATGCTATGTCCCGTTACTGGTATGTGACCTGTCCGGTACTGACGTATCATGTTTTGGTGGATGGTGTGCGATGACGTTCTTGCTGCTTGCACCCTTCATTCCATTCGTTCTCATTAATGAACAGACATACAGCAACACAGTTTATGGTTTCTTTGATTGCACTGTCATTCATACACTCACAAATATATAAATATACACGCTTTCATATATATACACACATGCACACTCATACCCACATATACATGCCTACAGTAACATTTAAATCCATGTACTCATTCATCTGTACCTTTCGCACAACTATATTCCCACTGTTCCGTCCTCACGTGATTCCGTACCATCCACCTACATACACTGTGTCTTATGTATCCATCCTATACACAAATGCACTCATACTACACGCACTCATCCTTGTGTATGTGTCCATGTTCACATCTATGCCCTCATCATACTTACACTATCTCTCTGACTCTAGGATGTTCAGGGTTACCATCTCATCAGTTCCTTCTGTTATACTGAGTAAATCCCTAATCTGGTCTTTTTAGTTTTGATTTGTTTTAATAAGGTATTGTTTAACCAGTTTTTGGATGTCTTTATTGCTATCTACATTTAAACATTTGTTTGCAGTAATTTGTTGTTTGCGTTTTAGAAAAAATTCCTCAATGGGTTTCCTTTCCAATTTATATTTAGTGCAGTTTATTATATAATGCTCTAGAGTATTATCTTGAAAGCAGTCCAGACATAGTGGAGATGTAAATTTCTCTGGGTGCCATCCTAATCTAGCTCTCCATAGAAGTTTGTTGGCTGGAATTTTCAGTTTGTCCCGTACCTGTGTGTTAAGGCTGGGCTCTTTAAGGTTATTGTAGGCATCTCTGCCATTATTGCTCCTTTGCCATTGCAGTTTCCACATTTTAATTATATGTCGTTTGATTATGCTGGTCCTTTCTGTTTTTCCAAGTCCTACATCTATTAAAACATCACATTTTGCTCCCTTTTTGGCTGCTATGTCAGCTTTTTCATTGCCAATTACACATCTGTGTGCTGGTACCCATGCAATGGTGACTTGGCATCCTTTATTCTTGAGCTGAGTTGTTAGATTTAGGATTGTCTCTTTAATATCTGGTCTACTGTTAGTTTTATGTGTTTTTAACGTCTGCACCGAGGACAATGAATCTGTCAGTATGGTAAATTTAGTTGGAGGTTTATTAATTACCATCTCTAGTGCCTTCATTATGCCGACTAGTTCTGCTGTGCATACTGCCACATGATCTGTTATTTTATATTCTCTTTGTATGATATCAGTTCAGACTGAATGTTAGATGCATGATGTAGTATGGACAGTGCGGACTTCGTGGAATGCGCGTACGTCACAGAAACTTTGAAACAAAGGAGTTAGAGATGATGAATCATCTGCTGGAAATAGCTGTTGAAAGAAAAGGACAAACATGTAGAAACCGCTGGCTGGACACACAAAGAAGACAGACCAATTAACTTCTACTGGAAACGTTGAGCATCGAGATACTGACATGGCTGCTGCATCGGAAGACTGAGCCTGAATTTGTCAGACCGGTGTGCTAAATTTATTTTTTACAGGACTATCAAACTGTTTTAACATATGGCTGTGAATCCTGGACAATCGGTAGGCAGGCCAAACAATTTCTGGAGGCCTCAGTGATGTGGTTTTACAGAAGAATGTTCAGAATACCTTGGACAGCCAAAAAGAGCAACCAAGAGGTTTTGAAAGAGGCGGGAGCCCGAAGACAACTTATCACAGACATCAGAAGGAGACAGTCATCATTTTTTTGCCATGTTATGAGAAGAGGAAAAATAGAGCATGTTGTGACCACTGGAAATATCTGCGACGGAGGGATAGAGAAAGACAACGAGAGAAGATTCTTGACAGACTTGTTGCAGGGCATGGAGGTGTGTCGGCACACGAACTGATACATTCTGCAGGAGATCGCAAATTGTTGAGAGGCATGATCACCCACGCCAGTCGACAAGGCACCTGATGATGATGGTGATTCAATTGGCAGCTCGGGGGCAAAGCCTAGCCCACAGAGGCTTAGCAAGGGATCCACAGATAATTGCCAGTTGGACTGTTTATTCATCTTTTGGTCCTCTGGTCCGTTTTGATCACAGTTTTCAACATTTTAGCCACTGACAAAAACTTAGTTGAATATCCCTGTGCCAGGACGTCGATCGTACTACAAGTAACAAGTTAAAAGTTCGTTGCGTATCCTTCACAGGACGTTGCAGAACCAACAACACAATTTTTTGTTGGTTGTTATTTTTCTAGGCACATTTTACGTTCAGTAGTTGGCCATTTCCAGAATTCAAGTGCGAACTACTGGACGTAAACTTGCCTAGGAAAACCACAACAGCCAAAAAATGCTGGGGTTGGTTCTGCAACGTCCTGTAGAGGATACGCAACAAACTTGTGTTGGCCATTACAAAGAAAAGAAGAAATACTGCCATTTTAACAGATCTGAACATCAAAGAAGATTGGTTAATAAATCGCATCTTGTCTCGAAAGCTGAAATATTTTGGTGATAGCAAGCGCCATGAAGGTTTGAAAAAATATTAGCAGAAGTCATATTTTCAGGAAAGGTGGGGGGGGGGGCAGGGGCCGACCAGCTCGAAGATGGGCAAAAGATATCAATGACTTCTTGAATATGAAAGTATACGAGGCGGGAGAGTTGACGAAAGAGCGAGTTTCTTTCAGGCAGACCGTGATGGGAGCGACGTTCTGCAAAAGACCTGCTACATGATTAGTTTACCAATGCCCTTGCACGGTCAGCTATTGGTACCAGTGCCGAAACAAAAGCAAAACGTTCGACTGCCAAATTGCCCTCAGCTGGGATCCAACCAGACACCCCGGCATTACGCAGAGCGTTCATAGTGCCTATGGAACAGAACCCTTTTCTATATTTTCAGGCGTATTGGGCACTACCCAGAGACCAGGGAGAGTTACTAGAAGTCCAAGTCCACGCGAAAAAATCCCAGCATTTACCGGGGATTGAACCCTAAACCTCTAGCACTCGAGGCGGACACCATGCCTCGAGACCACGCAGCCCCGCGTTTCTCCTTTAGTTCTTATGGAACTGTTTGGTATACAACCACAATTTTTACTTTATGTTTGGTTTACGTGCAAGGATCAGGAGCGGATGAATACTGTACATGGAAAAGTAGTCCACATTATAATGACAATTTTTAAGACCTCACCGTCAATTTGTACACATAGAAACACGATGGAGATTTCGCTCCTGAAACCCGAATTGAAAATCCCAACAGCTGCATTTCTATTGTTTATTATCTCAGCATCCCTCCCCCCAGAGATGCAGCTTGAAGTGGGACCATGCCACCTACAGACAGCCACAACTAGGCCAGGGTTAAACGCCAATTGTCAGCAAAAAATCGACATTAAGATAACAAGAAAAATCTCGCTCCAACCAAACAGGGCGTGGTGGCAGGTTGAAATACCAACTACTTTTGACATATCCGAGGA
>CAJHNH020008513.1:486481-564750 GCA_905116865.2 Candidula unifasciata | reverse complement strand
GGAGTGAAACATGTTTTAACCCCCTCATTAACCCAGAAAAAAAAAATGGATTCAGACCTTTCCCAAATCAAAGATTCAGATCCTCTCAATATAAACACGAACTAGACAAAACTACATGATTCAGACCCTCTACATATAACAAAACAGAAACAAAACACAGATTCAGACCCTCTCAATATAACAAGAAGAGATGAGACATGGATTTAGACCCCCTCATTTTAACAAGAAAACACGAGACATGGATTCAGATCCTGTCAATATAACAAGAAAAGACGAGACATGGATTCAGACGGCTCTGAATATAACAAGAAAAGACGAGACATGGATTCAGATCCTCTCAATATAACAAGAAGAGACGAGACATGGATTCAGACCCTCTCAATATAACAAGAAGAAACAAGACATAGATTCAGATCCTCTCAATATAACAAGAACAGACAAATACATAGATTCAGACCCTCTCAATATAACAAAAAGAAACAAAACATAGATTCAGACCCTCTCAATATAACAAGAAGAGATGAGACATGGATTTAGACCCCCTCATTTTAACAAGAAAACACGAGACATGGATTCAGATCCTGTCAATATAACAAGAAAAGACGAGACATGGATTCAGATCCTCTCAATATAACAAGAAGAGACAAGACATGGATTCAGATCCTCTTAATATAACAAGAAAAGACAAGACATGGATTTAGATCCTCTCAATATAACAAGAAGAGACAAGACATGGATTCAGATCCTCTCAATATAACAAGAAGAGACAAGACATGGATTCAGATCCTCTTTATATAACAAGAAGAGACAAGACATGGATTTAGATCCTCTCAATATAACAAGAAGAGACAAGACATGGATTCAGATCCTCTCAATATAACAAGAAGAAACAAAACATAGATTCAGACCCTCTCAATATAACAAGAAGAGATGAGACATGGATTTAGATCCTCTCAATATAACAAGAAGAGACGAGACATGGATTCAGATCCTCTCAATATAACAAAAAGAAACAAAACATAGATTCAGACCCTCTCAATATAACAAGAGATGAAACATGTATTCAGACCCTCTCAATATAACAAGAAGAGACGAGACATGGATTCAGATCCTCTCAATATAACAAGAAGAGACGAGACATTGATTCAGACCCTCTCAATAAAACAAGAAGAAACAAGACATAGATTCAGATCCTCTCAATATAACAAGAACAGACAAATACATAGATTCAGACCCTCTCAATATAACAAAAAGAAACAAAACATAGATTCAGACCCTCTCAATATAACAAGAAGAGATGAGACATGGATTTAGACCCTCTCATTTTAACAAGAAAACACGAGACATGGATTCAGATCCTGTCAATATAACAAGAAAAGACGAGACATGGATTCAGACGCTCTGAATATAACAAGAAAAGACGAGACATAGATTCAGATCCTCTCAATATAACAAGAAGAAACAAAACATAGATTCAGACCCTCTCAATATAACAAGAAGAGATGAGACATGGATTTAGATCCTCTCAATATAACAAGAAGAGACAAGACATGGATTCAGATCCTCTCAATATAACAAGAAGAAACAAAACATAGATTCAGACCCTCTCAATATAACAAGAGATGAGACATGTATTCAGACCCTCTCAATATAACAAGAAGAGACGAGACATGGATTCAGATCCTGTCAATAAAGCAAGAACATACGAGACATTGATTCAGACCCTCTCAATATAACAAGAAGAAACGAGACATAGATTCAGATCCTCTTAATATAACAAGAAGAGACACGACATGGATTCAGACCCTCTCAATATAACAAGAAGAAACAAGACATAGATTCAGATCCTCTTAATATAACAAGAAGAGACAAGACATGGGTTCAGATCCTCTTAATATAACAAGAAGAGACAAGACGTCGATTCAGACTTTCTCAAAGCGCACAGATAGGCACTTTCCCATAAATTATACTTCGCCTCGACACTGTAAGATACCAGAGGATCAAGATGAACTGATATGATATGAGACGAGATGATGATGAATAAACTTCGTTTAACAGCTCTAGCCTATGGTATCCCATTTCAGTTAACATTCATTTATTTTAAGTTTTATTGTCTCCTTAAGTTTGTTTGCACACCCACATAGGACAGTTTGACAGTCTATTTTAAGTAAAGGAATAATTGTCTAAAAAAAAAAAAAAATGACGAAGGGAAAGAGCAAAGTTGGTTACAAAATTGGAAAAGAAACATAAAATAAATACATAATGGAAAGAAAGAATGAAGGTGAGGAGCAGAAATTAAGAACGATAGAAAACGTTGTTCACAAGATATGACATTGGGCAGACAAAGACTTTTTCATCTGAAACGTCAGACATAAATCAGAGGTAGTCTTCTTTCTTCTTTTCTTCATTTCTTCCTCCCCCCTTCCCCACCCGCCCTCTTTCTTCATCTTTTCTTCTTTCTTTCTTTCTTTCTTTCTTCTTCCTCTTTCCTATTCACTTTTCCGTTTTTCTTTTTTTTTTCCTTTTTTTTTATTCATTTCTTCCTCTTTCTTTATTTCTTTTTTCTTTCTTTTTTTTTATTTGTTTCCTTGTTCTTTCTCATTTTTCTTTTTTTTTCCTAGTCCTTTATTATTTATTTCTTTTTCTTTTTTTTTTTTTTATTTTTTTTCCCTTCTTTCTTTTTCTTCTTTTTCTTCTTCGTTTTCCTTTTTCTTCTTCATCTTCTTCTTCCTTTTTTTTTTTCTTCTTTTTTCTTTTTCTTCTTTTTTTTCCATCATCTTCTTCTCCCTATCTTACTCCTCTGCAAGTGGTAATCTTTCTCCTTTCTGTATATGTATACACGCTCACTCCATACATAGTTACCTGTTTTACATCAGATATCTTAAGTTTATTTTATTTCGAGTGTGTACACATTTCCAACGAATTAATTTCTTAAAAACAAGTCTACTCTTTGAAAAGGGAAGCAGCTCCTGGCTGACGTGTGTTTGTATGGAAATACGGCAGACAGGCGATAAACCTATACCGTATCAAACTGCAGCCACTGAATCATGTTCGAACATTTTCAGTTTTCCATTAGGGTTGAAAGGTCAGACGGAAACAAACAATTTCAGACCCCCAAAAAAATCCAATGCTTCTAACAAATGCGGCCTGGCGTTGAAGCTATTTAATAGACAGACAGATGCATACAGACACCATTGCCAACATGGCTGTTTTGTCTGTTTTTGAAAGGGATTTACGGGGTCACATCTTTGCTAATGTAGCTTAAAACAGGTTGTTTACATGAATTTGTGTTTGATTTTTTTTTGTTTCGTGTAATTTATGATCGCTATGAATTCCCGCCGTCATTCACTGAGTTTTCTTTACGAAAAAAAAAAAAGGTTAAAGTTTGGTTTAGAAGTTGTGCCCCAATGTAAAAATCTGTAACTCAGTGACTAACTATTTTGGTGTAAAGTTGCTGAAATTTTTAATCTTGCTTCAACTGTTAATAAATCATGTCCTTGCAAGACTATTTTTAACCGGGAAGGCTAACCCGGTCAACAAATGCCCGCAGAAGTCAGATGTGTTGGCCGAAAGGTGCAAATATCGCAGCCATACTGTAAACAGACGCAACGCAGCTACATGTTTGGATGAACGCAGAAGAAGAAGAAAAAAAAAATCTAAACAAACGTCTAGTTTTCTTATTTGTGATATTTGAAAAAACACAAACCGATTGAAAACAAATAATTAGCACGCTTACAGTTAATGGGGATCGGGAACTTTTCAGAACATCAATTTGTTCGCATTTCATAAAGGTCTCACTCAGAGGTGGTCATGGCCTCGGTTGCCTCCTGTGAGTTGTGTTTTTTTTTTTTTTATATCGTAAATCGTACAGGTTGTCAAAAAAATCGGCACAGGTCGCTGCATATATGAACAGGTTTCCAAACAAACTCTACGCGTGTCATCATAATCATCATCATGTGCCCTGCCAACAAGCGTAGGCACTCTTGCGTCTCCACAGATCACGATTCCTGGTTGACTGGAACAGCTCTCTTGATGATATCCCCCCATGCCATCAGTTTCAGCCCATTCAGCATCATCTCTCTTGGTCTGCCTCTACCTCTTTTCCCGCTGATCTTTCCAGTTGTCACGATGTTCAACTATTACATATTCTAATTTTTAGTGACACACAAGTTATTAGTCAATCAAAGATGAAAGAAATCTAAGGCTTCTTGCAAGGCCACGTGTGGATTCGTAAAGGAGTTTTCGAGATATTTGTTACAGTGTGCGGGCAGGAACTTTCGAAACGCACTATAGTTACGTATCCTTTGCTGGATATTGCCTAACAAATTCCAGTATTTTTTGGTAGTTTGGTTTTACTAGGCAATTTTACGTTCTATAGTTTGTCATTGCTTGCTGAAAATTCAGCTCTCGATACCATTGTCAAAACCAACACAAGGTGGTCTGCTGTCAAATCGCCCGCAGCTGAAATTGAACCACATGACAGCGCTATATAAGCCTAGGGACACGGCAAAGATTATTTTTGCAAGCTCCCAGATTCTACTTGAGGTTACCCCAGGCTGGTACAGCCCCTTGCGGCTGTCCTAATTATAGCTTCTCTAGAGGTTGAACGAGTTATCTGAGATCTGCTTCGTTGGTTTGTCGTCTAGATTGGGGTTTTTTAAATCTTAGGATATTATGGGAAAACTTTATGTAGCAACCCAGAGGGGACAGACCGATAGTGCGAATGATAGATCGATGGATCGATGGCTAAAGCAAGTAGTTTGTGAGTCAGCAAGAAATAACTTCCAAAACTAGATAGAGGTTGAACCGTGTATTGGCACACAATGAAATTGTGCTAAAATTTTGACACGGATTGAACTTAGACTACTAGCTTGACAACGACTGAAACTAGACTAGTGTTGTGACAAGGATTTAACCTAGACCACTGTTGTGACACAGATTTAACCTAGACCACTGTTGTGACACAGATTTAACCTAGACCACTGTTGTGACACAGATTTAACCTAGACCACTGTTGTGACACAGATTTAACCTAGACCACTGTTGTGACACAGATTTAACCTACACCACTGTTGTGACACAGATTTAACCTAGACCACTGTTGTGACACAGATTTAACCTAGACCACTGTTGTGGCAAGGATTTAACCTAGACCACTGTTGTGACAAGGATTTAACCTAGACCACTGTTGTGACAAGGATTTAACCTAGACCACTGTTGTGACAAGGATTTAACCTAGACTACTGTTTTGACCGGGACTGGACATAGACTCTTTTTGTGACTGGGATTGAACCTAGACCACTGTTGTGACAAGGATTTAACCTAGACCACTGTTGGGACAAGGATTGAACCTAGACTGCAGTTATAACAAGGACTGAACCTAGACCACTGTTGTGACAAGGATTGAACCTAGACCACTGTTATGACTTGGATTGAACCTAGACTACTGTTATGACAATGACTGAACCTAGACCACTGTTATGACAATGATTGAGCCTAGACTACTCTTGACCAGGACGGAACCTAAAGCGCTATGGTGACAAGGATTGAACCTAGAAAAGTGTTATGACAATGACTGAACCTAGACCACTGTTGTGACAAGGATTGAACCTAGACCACTTATGACAAGGATTGAACCTAGACCACTGTTATGACAATGACTGAACCTAGACCACTTTTGTGACAAGGATTGAACCTAGACCACTGTTGTGACAAGGATTAAACCTAGACCACTGTAATGACAATGACTGAATCTAGACCACTGTTGTGACAAGGATTGAACCTAGACCACTGTTATGACAAGGATTGAACCTAGACCACTGTTATGACAATGACTGAACCTAGACCACTGTTGTGACAAGGATTGAACCTAGACCACTGTTGTGACAAGGATTTAACCTAGACCACTGTTGTGACGATGATTGAACCTAGACGACTATCTTGACCAGGACGGAACCTAAAGCACTATGGTGACAGGGATTGAACCTAGATCACTATCTTCGCATGAACTGAATCCGGTTCACTATCTTGACATACACTAAACATGAACTTTCCGGAGATAAGCCAAATATGTTTACCGTCCTAAAACCTCAACAATAAATCAACTGAGAGCATTCATTAGAAACAGAATGCACCCAGATACCAGCTAAAAGGATTCAGGTTATTTACAGCAGCATCTGTCCATGTTATCATTGGTATCGGGAGAACATCGCTCATCACTTTCAAAATCTGCGAGAAATTAAAATAGTTCTACATTTGTCTTTTTCATTTTGAATTTCAAAACGTAAATATACTTTTTTTGAAAGTGCACAAGGATAAGAGAGTCGCACCGGGGAAGATGGAGTCTGACTACCTAATAATCTTAATGGTGGCAGTTTGATCTCATCAGATCTTGAGTTCCTTGTACTTTGGGACTGGGGCGCCGCAACGGAAAAAAAAAAAACATTTGAGAGTGTTGCTTGCTTATTTTGATAGAGCGGGGGATCTTGCCATACGCATGTCTCAAAATGCTCACCACATAGTAGCTATGAAAAAGGACACATGCAGTGATGACGTAATGACCCAAGCACTTGCCTATCGGCGACAGTGACGCCACGCGACGGACCATTAAACTACCGTATAACTTTTCTAGGCGGTCGGGGGCCGGGGCAGCCGTCGTTGTGTAGGAGATAGACTCTCGCGTGTGGACCGTATAACTTTTCTAGGCGGTCGGGGGCCGGGGCAGCCGTCGTTCTGTAGGAGATAGACTCTCGCGTGTGGACCGGAAGGTTGGGAGTTCAGGCCCTGGCGGAGCCGGACTTTTCTTTTACAAATATAACCTTGGTGTAACAGCGAGACGTCATCACTTGTTTGTCAGGAGGTAGGATACTGCCTATTAGTTGAAGGGACGGACGTCAACAGGTCTTAGTAATCTGGACATTATTTTCTATAACCATCAAGTGTATAGAGGTTTTTGCACATGAATAACAAAGTTTTATAAATAACATCTGATACAATCGTTGACGTGTCATATCAAAAAACGACAGCCTTATCGTACTGGCTTTAGAAGGTCATAGAAGGACACCTGTTAATCCAATTAGTATATTTTGGTGTAGACAAACTGATGTAATCGAGATGTATTTAGAAAATCCCACGTGACAACATACTAAACAAGTTTTAAGATATAAGAATATTTTAAAAGAGTAGAAAATATATTCCACACATGCTAGTGACTCAGTATAAATAGTGGGTAAGAAACCACTTCGGCAGTCTTCAGTCTCTGAGACTTGGAAAAGGAGGGACTAGTAACATTGACCCTCATATGTTAAGAATAATCTTTAACCTTAGTCAACGAGCCTTAGAAGAGGAGGGACTAGTTAAATCGACCCTCAAGGAGAACATTCAGCCATTGAGACTCAGAGAACGAGGGATTAGTCTCATGGACCATCGCAGTCGAGAGCCTTCTGTTGTGATGACCAGCTCAACACTAGAAGAAGATGAATCAGTCACATTGAGCCTCGAAGACAGTCACTAAAGAGGAGACATGAAACAAGACATCAAACTACAGAGACATTAGACAAGATACATGGATCCATCCTTAACAAAGACACATTAAACAAGAGTCGACTGTCTAACCATTAGTACTAGACTGCACTAGAAGCCAGGTGGCAGTTACAGATACCAGAACCAGCTAACACCTAAAGATAAAGAACATAACGCGACCTCAAGAGTATGTAACCAAAGGGCTAAAACAGCTGCCATTCAAAATACCATTAATGTTGTCTATGACATTACTGAGGTATCACAATAAAGACCATATAGAAAATAAGAGTTGTTTCCAGACATTTTGTTTTATACAAGCATCAGAGTGACGTGAGAAGCATGCAACTAGCAAGACATCATCATCATCAGCAACATTATCGACACGACCATCTTTCTCCTCGTCTATTCTCTTTCAATTGACTTCTCCTGTAGCAAACTAAAGAGAACCTGGATGTGACATCAACGTACACAAAGAAGACAGCTATGCTACATTGTCTCCCAGGTAGACCTAGCCTTAAATTAGTATCAAAGTCATGGAAAGTAAAGGTGGTCGGCGTGATGCTGACTATTTCAACTACCGTGTGCCGATTAGTTTATAAAATATAGGTCTAGCCTAATATGCCTGATATGCCTAAAGGCACAGGAAAGGGTTATTCACTTTTCCTTTACTTCTGCCTGTATTTATCGCTTTTTAGGCGGTGCAAACTGCCTAAGGATTTAAGGCCGCAGGATAGTGATGTCGTCTTGTTTAACTGCCTAATAATAATAAATATTACGAGTATTATTATCATCATATGCTTCTTCTTTGTTCACCGACTGTAAACTGCGGCAGATTCTGGTTTATCGTTTACTCCTGGACTTGTCTTGTTCCAGAACCTAAGTGTTGCGTGCACATCCGTTTCACAGATCTGTCATTTGTCATGCAGGCTGTTGGTTCATTGCCTCTCCAGCAGATGCACTTCGACTTAGAAGGAAGCCTCCAATTAGTAGACTATTACGACATGCTTGAGGGGGAAGCAATGGGTCTATTCTTGTTTTCCCGCATACTGAGAACCCGTAATTCACACGGGAAGTTATTATTATTATTAATAATAATATTAGTATTATTATTATTATTATTATTATTATTATTATTATTATTTTGTGCTAAATCTGAAAAAATATAGTCAGCCAAGTGGAATCTCAAATCTGAACATAAATCACAAGCTCTTTCACAAGCTCTCTCAGTATTCCGTGTGTTTATTGTAAATGAAGAGTAAACTACTCCCAAACAGGGACCATTGCACGGGTTAATTTTTCATTTGCTATTATGACTACACAATTTAATTTAAAAGTCACATTGGCGGACCATGTTATTGTGCATTTCTTTATTTATTGCAACAATCAGTAAACTTTCGCTGGAATATTTGTTTTTTAGTTACTCCACTTGGAAAGATAATTTTAAAAAAACTATGCGTCGTTGTTATCTTCTTTAAAACCACATATCTATCATATATGTCTGGGACAATATATTTGTCTCCCAGACTGTTCAATATCAGTGTTGTATTTACAGGGGATGCCTCAAGTGCACTTATGGGAAATGACTAAAGATACGGCAGCTATGGAGACAAAGATGAAGTAGAAGATGGGATTTAAATATAGGCTTTTAATTAGAGCCCTGTTTCCACAAGGCCTACATATAAGGCAGCGGTGGGGACCAGGATGATGTGGAAGACGAGATAATAAGATTCTATTTCACTGTCCCGGGCGAAGCCGGGCAGTTAAATCTAGTTAATATAATAAATCAAGTGGAATCCCCCAAACATATATTAAACCAAATGGTATACCCTTGATCCTGTGCCGAGAGAAGATTCAGAGTTTCAATCTTTCATGTTTTTGTCATTTTAGACCTGGAATGACCTCTGTTTTTTTCCTTAGGTAGTAAAAATGCTAATCACCATCGTGCTGCTCTTTGGCTTGTGCTGGCTACCACTGCACCTCTTCACCACTGCCACACTCACCTTCAAGAAAGACGTCTTCGGGGAGTTTGCCTACAAGATCTACTTTGGCGTCCACTGGCTCTCAATGTCCAACAGCTTTGTCAACCCCGTCATATACGGTTGCATGAACGATACTTTTCGGGTAATTCTGCCTGTCTGTGTGTCTGGCTGATAGTCTTAGAGACTGTAGTGTTTCTTGTTTAATAGGACTTATTATTATTATTATTATTATTATTTTTATTATTTTTATTATTATTACTATTATTATTATTATTTTTATGTTTATTATTATTATTATTATTATTTCTATCCTGCATCTTCTTCTTCTTTTTATCATCATCATTATTGTTATTTAAAGTACAATCGTTGGAGGAATTGTTTAGCTAAACCAGTACTGATGAAAAAATATATGTAGAAATCACGATAGCAAACCTCTTCTCTTCTATCTTTAGCTCTCTATCTTTCTTCAGAGCATAAAACCTCAACCAAATTTTATTGTTCATTTCAAGATCATCCTTATTGTACATTGGACCTGACCACAAGTGCTCAAATATCTTCCCGAGTATGTCTGTGGCTTTTTTTAAAGCTCACATCATCTATTGTGTTCTGGTTGATTTAACGACGGATGGCTCCGGCATGGTTCTCCTCTTGCGCAGCTAAAATTGGTACAAACAGGGCATGCAGTCTTTTCAGCGAAGAATTCTTTTTTCGCGAAACCAAAAGCCTCAAGCCGTCTACTCTCTTCCACCCCCCCCCCCCTTCCCCCATCTCTCACTCTCTTTCCGTCACATTTATGATGTCTTCCCTGCCAAAAGATGGACTATTCTTTATAGTCTCATTGTCAGACAAGGCGTCCGCTCTCTCATTGCCGTTCACGCCAGCATGTCATGTGACAGATATGGTGATTTTGTTGATCGCTGCATACTGCTGTGAGATGGATTCACTGTGTCATTATATACCTCACCATTATCTCCTGTAGCATGCTAATCGAACCGCTGAGCAAGCCTGCATTGGTGAGTTCCGAAGTTTCCAGCCATTCTGTGGCTTTTTCCCCGGCCATAACCTCCATCATCATCATGTTGCTGGTGGTAGAAACAGAGGCTCCACTGTCCTCTTTGATGGCTTTCCCTTTTGTTCTTGCCGTGAAAAGGGATGCACTTCCTTTTAACTAATAACAGAAAAATATGCGTAGACAACAGCTTATGTCAGTGATGTGTGTTCCTCCACCATTACTTTTACTTCTACATCAACTGTAGCTGGAGCCAAATCACGAAAGTCTTGTCAAAGCGATAACACAAAGTGCTGCTTATATTCATTTGGCATGGTAAAAAAAACATTCCTCTCCACGACTTATGTCTTGAAGGGAAATCACCCGCTGAAGTGTTGCCTCTGCCCTGCCCAACCAAGACTGGCTTCGTTTAGAGTCTGTTGCCTCTGCCCGGCCCAACCAAGACTGGTTTCGTTTAGAGTCTGTTGCCTCTGCCCGACCCAACCAAGACTGGCTTCGTTTAGAGTCTGTTGCCTCTGCCCGGCCCAACCAAGACTGGCTTCGTTTAGAGTCTGTTGCCTCTGCCCGGCCCAACCAAGACTGGCTTCGTTTAGAGTCTGTTGCCTCTGCCCGGCCCAACCAAGACTGGCTTCGTTTAGAGTCTGTTGCCTCTGCCCGGCCCAACCAAGACTGGCTTCGTTTAGAGTCTGTTGCCTCTGCGTGTTTTTAATTCATCACGTCAAAATCCCCTGTCCTTTACTATCGCATGCAGCTTCCCCCATATAGTTCTCATCGTTTTAACTTTACTCTCCAGCTTCCCCCATATAGTTCTCATCGTTTTAACTTTACTCTCCTGCTTCCCCCATATAGTTCTCATCGTTTTAACTTTACTCTCCAGCTTCCCCCATATAGTTCCCATCGTTTAAACTTTACTCTCCAGCTTCCCCCATATAGTTCTCATCGTTTTAACTTTACTCTCCAGCTTCCCTCATATAGTTCTCATCGTTTTAACTTTACTCTCCAGCTTCCCCCATATAGTTCTCATCGTTTTAACTTTACTCTCCAGCTTCCCCCATATAGTTCTCATCGTTTTAACTTTACTCTCCAGCTTCCCCCTTATAGTTCTCATCGTTTTAACTTTACTCTCCAGCTTCCCCCATATAGTTCCCATCGTTTAAACTTTACTCTCCAGCTTCCCCCATATAGTTCTCATCGTTTTAACTTTACTCTCCAGCGCCCCCCCAAAAATGATCTTGACTCCCAGGTCGACCAAGCCGTGAGTGGTTGAGTGGGTACCAGGAACAGGCACTGGGATGTAAAAGCGGTCGGCGTGATGCTGACCACATCACTCACCAAGCGCTGATTGGTCAATAAAACATAGGTCTAGCCCTGTACGCCTATTATGCCTGAAGGCGTGGAAAAGGGTCCTTCATTTATTTACTCCAGCTTTCTTCTCAGTTTGTCTAAGTCTGGTTTTATTTCTATACCCATTTGGGTTCCAATAAAAAGACGTTCTAGTTATATTCTTTCTACGTTTTCTCAACCTATATCTTAAATAGCGATACAGTCTTTTCATTACCTCTTGATTCATTGGAATTTATTTAGCTTTCTCCCAAAACTCCAATTAGTGATGGCAACCCTAACCGAGACATTAACTTTGATGTTTAAAGAAACCTTTTCAGAGATAAATTCGTCGCGACAAATACTGACAGCGTTCGATCCACACAGAAAGGCTTTTTATAACGACACATTATAGCTTAGAAACAGTCTTATCTCACTAGCTTACTGTGTAATTGGTGCTCGGGGAATATTTGAAGAGACCACACAATCAAATGACTTGAACAAGTTCCCTGTTCGTCCTCTTCTTCTGCTTCTTTCTCCCGTTGGGAGTCCTTTCCAACGCGGGTGTTTTTCCTCGCCTCTTTATGCAGTGGAATTTGTTCAATTCTTTTTCGCCTCTTAAACACACATGCAGGGTTACAATGTTGCTTTTATTTACTTTACATATGAACCCTGATAACAAACGGACAATTTTGTGACCTTGGATATCTGCTCCAGTACCTATAATACCACTTTCTTTTACCATTTCATCATCAGGCTGACTTGAAACATCTGACAGAGTCAAGCAGATGCTGCAGTAACAGACGGACCCGCCTCAAATACAGACCACCTGCCGTTAGACGAAAACATGGAGGGTCCAATGTTCACGATCTTCACCAGCCAACTCCTAACACCTTTATATGGCTTTCCGGGGAATCCCGCTTGGAGGTAGACTAAAGTACATTCTTCGATGAACTTTAAAGGTCGTCCATGCGAGCCGTGGAGAGATGAAATGTCTGATGCTATGAATACCAGCCCTTACGTAGCATACACCTAAGATCGCACCAGATACCTCTAGCCAGCCTGACTCAGAAAAGGTAGTACCTCATCACCATCAATAAGCAAATCCTTAACAGAACGTCGCTCTCGTCACTTCACGTCGAAAAATGTCTATTTCTCTAGCTAAATCTCCAGCCCTGTGTGCTTTTCTTAGCCAACGCATCTTTAACGTCGTGTATCCATCTTCGCCGAGGTCTGCCTCTTCATCGTTTCCGGCAAACTGTGCCCTCTATCAACGTTCTCTACGGGCCACTGTGCTGTTTAACATGGTCAAAATACTCCAGATTTCGATACTGGATGCTGATTATGAGCAAGTTGTCCTCGATTATCGTCGGTGTTTTTCTTCTTTTAAAAGGCATAACAGTGTTTGCCAACCTGGGGCCCATGCCCCACAGGGGGAGTCGGGGCAGGTAATTTGCTTTAAAAAAGAGGGCGAGGGGCAGTTTGATTGCAGCCATGCCGTGTTCAACATTGTCAGTTTCAATGGCCACGCTACTGCCAGAGGAATGTCATGAAAGTCTATAATAAATAAGGCGTTTTTCTATTGCTTAAAGTATGCACGTGTCAGTTAATTTGCCGTGTCTGAAATGGTAATCAATCTCACCTTCGCCTCTCCGGATCTACTATCTCCATGGAGGTTGCGGTTCAACATTGTGGGGAAAAACTAGAACAGATCCACTGACTCCCCAGCAAACATGTCGTAAGAGTCGATCAATTGTGGAGTTTCTTTGAAATCAGAGTGCATCTGCCTCAGAGGAAAGGAATAACAGTTTGCATACAAAAATATCAGATCAGTAAAACGGATGTGTTGGCAATAGTCGAGTTCTGGAACAAGACTAAAGTCCAGAAGTGAACGAACAACCAAAACTTTCCGAAGTGTGCAGTCGATGAGCGCAAAGAAAAAAAGAAAAAGCGAAATAACTGCTTAGTGTCGCTAGACGTCACAGTAAAATGATCAATACCAGCTTTTGGTCAAAATGGACGCTAGGCGCGGTTACTGTTTCGCGTCGAGGCAAATTTGTTGCTTCTGCCGGACGGTGGCCGTTGCATTTTTGATCCATTTTAGACCGAAAGGATACAGTTTCGTCGCGCCAGCTACTGAGTTGAGAGCATGGCGCAACCCTGTAAATGTTTTTCGACTGTGACCAACGTGGTGTTGTGAACTGTAGATACAGAAAATGGCGCGTAGCTTGTCGCCGCAATATTGGTGGTGCCCTTTTGTGATTAATATTGATCGCGTGCTCAACTGCTGATCTGTTGGCGACTTCTGCTACCGTCGATGATGAACTGCATTTCTAATGTCCGACTGTTTGTGTTAGCACTTCTGATGGCTACCGTATGCTTTTAATGCGTGTGTATGCCAGTGCATGTGCTGGGACAGCAGTCTGTCAATCTCTCCACAAGGGACTGTGATAAACATTCTTTGTGTTTTTTGTTGGCACAGGAGCGGAGCAACTTTGAGGTGACTCGTTTGCTATGAAGCTGAAACTAAGATTACCTACCAAGATTATCGAGTACGCTGATCATAAGTTGCAGAGCCAGGGCGCGCTCGGTTGCATGGTGTGGGGCAATGATGTGAGGTCTTAGGATGTCAGTGACTATCAGTCCCTCTTCAATTAGGTCTCCCTCTGCATCTCGGTGTTTCCATGTTCATTTTGTAAGCTCTCTCTGCCGGCCTCTTTGCATTCTCAATATTTGATCAAACCCTTCCAATTTCTGTTTTTTGTCAAATTTAATGATAGGTACTGTTTCAATATTTTTTTTCTTTATTTCTCTCACAATGACAACATAGTATTCTTCTCCATTATTATATATTTCGTTGCTGCCTCTCACTCTTCAGTTTCCACTGTTTGGATGTTTGATGCAGTGTCCCACACTGTTTTAAATAGCTCAGGTGCACACGAATGAACATTGTCTTCAAAGTTTAAAAAAAAAAAAAAACATTTTCCTATATCCCATCAAGTATCAGGGTCAGATGTTACAGACAGCGGACGGACGAACGGACCTACAGAAAGAACAAGCGAACGAGCGAACGAACTTTAATTTCAAAGGGTAACAAATGGGGCACGCAGGCCTGTCTTACATTCCGCCGTTCAAAAACACCCGTCTTTCACACTGTAGTTGTATTTGATCAATAAGCATGTTGTATTCATTTAATAAAATGCATATTATGAATATCAAGACAGACAGACAGACAGACAGACAGACAGACAGACAGACGGACAGACAGACAGACGGACAGACAGACAGACGGACAGACAGACAGACGGACAGACAGACAGACGGACAGACAGACAGACGGACAGACAGACAGACGGACAGACAGACAGACGGACAGACAGACAGACGGACAGACAGACAGACGGACAGACAGACAGACGGACAGACAGACAGACGGACAGACAGACAGACGGACAGACAGACAGACGGACAGACAGACAGACGGACAGACAGACAGACGGACAGACAGACAGACGGACAGACAGACAGACGGACAGACAGACAGACGGACAGACAGACAGACGGACAGACAGACAGACGGACAGACAGACAGACGGACAGACAGACAGACGGACAGACAGACAGACGGACAGACAGACAGACGGACAGACAGACAGACGGACAGACAGACAGACGGACAGACAGACAGACGGACAGACAGACAGACGGACAGACAGACAGACGGACAGACAGACAGACGGACAGACAGACAGACGGACAGACAGACAGACGGACAGACAGACAGACGGACAGACAGACAGACGGACAGACAGACAGACGGACAGACAGACAGACGGACAGACAGACAGACGGACAGACAGACAGACGGACAGACAGACAGACGGACAGACAGACAGACGGACAGACGGACAGACAGACAGACGGACAGACAGACAGACGGACAGACGGACAGACAGACAGACGGACAGACAGACAGACGGACAGACAGACAGACGGACAGACAGACAGACAGACGGACAGACAGACGGACAGACAGACGGACAGACAGACGGACAGACAGACGGACAGACAGACGGACAGACAGACGGACAGACAGACGGACAGACAGACAGACGGACAGACGGACAGACAGACAGACGGACAGACGGACAGACGGACAGACAGACAGACGGACAGACAGACAGACGGACAGACGGACAGACGGACAGACGGACAGACGGACAGACAGACAGACAGACAGACAGACAGACAGACAGACAGACAGACAGACAGACAGACAGACAGACAGACAGACAGACAGACGGACAGACGGACAGACGGACAGACGGACAGACGGACAGACAGACAGACAGACAGACAGACAGACAGACAGACAGACAGACAGACAGACAGACAGACAGACAGACAGACAGACAGACAGACAGACAGACAGACAGACAGACAGACAGACAGACAGACAGACAGACAGACAGACAGACAGACAGACAGACGGACGGACGGACGGACGGACGGACGGACGGACGGACGGACGGACGGACGGACGGACGGACGGACGGACGGACGGACGGACGGACGGACGGACGGACGGACGGACGGACGGACGGACGGACGGACGGACAGACAGACAGACAGACAGACAGACAGACAGACAGACAGACAGACAGACAGACAGACAGACAGACAGACAGACAGACAGACAGACAGACAGACAGACAGACAGACAGACAGACAGACAGACAGACAGACAGACAGACAGACAGACAGACAGACAGACAGACAGACAGACAGACAGACAGACAGACAGACAGACAGACAGACAGACAGACAGACAGACAGACAGACAGACAGACAGACAGACAGACAGACAGACAGACAGACAGACAGACAGACAGACAGACAGACAGACAGACAGACAGACAGACAGACAGACAGACAGACAGACAGACAGACAGACAGACAGACAGACAGACAGACAGACAGACAGACAGACAGACAGACAGACAGACAGACAGACAGACAGACAGACAGACAGACAGACAGACAGACAGACAGACAGATAGATAGATAGATAGATAGATAGATAGATAGATAGATAGATAGATAGATCGATAGATCGATAGATCGATAGATCGATAGATCGATAGATCGATAGATCGATAGATCGATAGATCGATAGATCGATAGATCGATAGATCGATAGATCGATAGATCGATAGATCGATAGATCGATAGATCGATAGATCGATAGATCGATAGATCGATAGATCGATAGATCGATAGATCGATAGATCGATAGATCGATAGATCGATAGATCGATAGATCGATAGATAGATAGATAGATAGATAGATAGATAGATCGATAGATCGATAGATCGATAGATCGATAGATCGATAGATCGATAGATCGATAGATCGATAGATCGATAGATCGATAGATCGATAGATCGATAGATCGATAGATCGATAGATCGATAGATCGATAGATCGATAGATAGATAGATAGATAGATAGATAGATAGATAGATAGATAGATAGATAGATAGATAGATAGATAGATAGATAGATAGATAGATAGATAGATAGATAGATAGATAGATAGATAGATAGATAGATAGATAGATAGATAGATAGATAGATAGATAGATAGATAGATAGATAGATAGATAGATAGATTAGATTAGATTAGATTAGATTAGATAGGGGAAAAACTTTGCATAGGGGAACAAAGAAAGCAAATTCATCTCGCTATTACTTAGCAGGGGTTGCTACCCATTCTAAAATTGTCGTGTCGTGTACATAGAAGGTTATGTCCCTTTAACTATTGTTTAGAGCTTGTTTTAGTGCTTTAGTGTATCTGAAACAACCAACAACTGAAACAATAAATAATACACTGTAAACATTGAATAATTAATGCCTAGATAAGTGGTCTCCAACACCGGGGGTGGGGGGCCCTCTAGGGGGCGTCATGATGTTTCGGAAAAAGGAGGGGGGAGGGCGGGGGGGGGGGGGGGGGCGTCAAGCGATTTTGAAAATAAGTGCATGGGTACTTATAATAATCAGTTTAATTATAAAGAGAATTTTCAACACATCTTGACCACAAACAAACGTCGAGAAAGCTACACTTGTTAACTTCGGTGCATGAGCCAGAGGTAAGGTGTCTAGGTACAGAGGCAACTCAAGAACGATCTAATGATTATTAATGCCTGGACAGAGTTCTAACATCAATACACTCACTGTATTTGCAGTTAGGAACTATTAAAACTTCATTCAGAAGGGAAAGAAACACACATCTCACAGCAGACGACTTTCCTCCATCTCAATTTGTCGTGCAGTCATAGCCAGGTTTTTCTTAAGAAGAAGCCAGCAGTTGGCCGACACTTTCTCAAACTATGAATTAATTCGAGTCAGGTATTCCAAACGCCAAGAAAGCAGTCTCTTACAGGATCGAAAACAAGATTGAGCTTGGTTTCAAACTGATGTCATAGCTGGGTGACGGGGGTTGAGGTTGAGCTCTCAGGTCTCACCAAATGCCCCAAAGGCACGTGCATTCCTCACATCTGACAGCAAAAGTCCAGCTCCTGGCCTTCTAGTTGCGAAACTGTTTAAACCAACAGAAGGAGGGGCGACAGCGAGTGTCTGGAGCCGAGTATGATTGCAACCTACCCTAACAAAAACAAGGTATTAAAGTCGGAGGTAACCAGCCTTGGAGACGCATCACAGCAGTTAGGATGCCACACACCCACGCCATGGAAATATGTCTAAATCAGCAAAACGTTCTGGTGCTCGCCCTGTAACGGACTCTCAGGCAAAAACAGTGACGGGCCCTTTACCTCGAAGAAGCCCAACCCAAATTACTGGAGGTCCTTCTCAGATGTCCTGTGGAGCCAGGGGATATGGGAATAGAGCATCTGGCCGAACTAAGAAAGGAGTCAAAATAATACACTGGAATGCGGAGGGGATTAAAAATAAAAATCTCATCAACATTAGATGCAGAACGTCGCTCTCATCGTGGTCTGCCTGAAAGAAACTCGGTCTCTCGCCAGTTCTCCCGCCTCATGAACTTTCACACTCAAGAAGTCACTTATATGCAGTGCCCATTTTCGTGTCGGTCGGCCCCTACCCCTCCTTCCTGGTACCAAGCCTTCTGCTATAATTTTTTTCAAATCCGTCGTGGCGTTTGATATGACCAAAATATTTCAGCTTCCTCGACAGGATGCTGTTTATTAGCCAAAATTCCTTGATTTTCAGATCTTTCAAGATGTCAGTATTTATCCTCTTCTCTGAGGACGTAGTCTAAAGCCATGTGCATGTGGAAAGCCACGGGAAACTACCACATTACTATCCCAAGAAACTCATCATGAAAGCCAAATAAAAAGCTAGAGTTGGAAAATATTTTAAGTGAGGAACAGATACAAATATGCTGTCTACAAGAAACCCAAATCACGGAAGACAGTCTTCAAAATCAGAGGCTATCGGTGCTTCCGATCAGATGCAGCTATTTCTCCTCCTTTTTAGAATGACATTTTTCGTTAATTGAAGCCCTACTCTGGCTCTTGCCAGGGGCCGCAATATAGCCTGGCCATAAATATAGCCTAAGGGCTAAACGCGGTTTGTGGGACCTCTCCACGGTGAAACTCATCCACATGTTGGCACACTGTGTCATCGGGTGTTTATCGCTTGTGTGATGCCCTGGTGGGGTAGAAAGTCAGTCAGTCCGATCAGATCAGACAGGCAGGAGAGATCAGACAGGCAGGAGAAAAAAAAGGACGCGACAATGATAGCGAATGGTGTGGGGTCACAGGACAGTGGTGAGCGATGACATTTTTTTTAAGGGCGGCGGGAGACCTGTCTAGGTGTTTTTGTTGTTGTTGTTGGTCGTACTGCTCAAGTCATATAGCGTCACATTAAGCACTTCTAGTTTTTTGTTTTCATTTATTGTATTTATTAAACGGCCCACTTTTAATTTATAGTTTCATCAGTCGTTGCCTCTGTAACATAGGATCGCAGCTCCAAAAGTAAAAAAAAAAAAAAAAAAAAGGTTAGGATTCGCTAGTTTAATGCTTATATCAGGGAAAGATATAAAACCCGAACGAAAAGTATATCAGCGAGCTTCAGAATAAAACAAACACATAGAAAATGTGAACGTTGCGGCTACAAAGCCTTCCTCATCACATACATTTATATCAAACAAAACCCCACGAATAAACTGCTTCATTAGATTTAACTTTAACTTGGTATGAAAGAGATATGTGACATCACTGCAATAATGATTTCTTTGTCTTTACAGTTACTAGAACTACCATCACAACAACCTCTACTACTACTATTATTATTACCGCAGTCACCACGAACACTAGCACCATATCACCCTCAGCCACTAAAACCACTACTACTACTATAACTACTACCGCTACTACTACTACTACTACTACTACTACTACTACTACTACTACTACTACTACTACTACTACTACTACTACTACTACTACTACTACTACTACTACTACTACTACTACTACTACTACTACTACTACTACTGCTACTACTACTACTACTGCTGCTGCTGCTGCTGCTGCTACTACTACTACTACAGCGGCTGCTGCTGCTGCTGCTGCTGCTGCTACTACTACTACTACAGCGGCTGCTACCACTACAGCGGCCGCTGCTGCTGCTACTACTACTACTACTACTAAGCGGCCGCTGCTGCTGCTACTACTACTAAGCGGCCGCTGCTGCTACTACTGCTACTACTACTACTTCTACTGCTGCTCCTACTACTACTACTACTACTACTACTACTACTACTACTACTACTACTACTACTACTACTACTGCTGCTGCTGCTGCTATACTTTTACTACTACTACTACTACTACTACTACTACCACTACCACTACTTCAGCTATTACGACAGATATTACTACTAATATGACTACTACAACCAGACAACAACAAAGGCTACTAATACTTCTACCACGGCTACTACTGCTGCTGCTACTCCTACTATTAATACTACGACTACTATTATCACAGCTACTACAACTGCTGCTATTACTGCACCTATGACTGCCAACTGTTACAATTACTATACTACAATTACTATACTACAATTACTATACTACAATTACTATACTACAATTACTATACTACAATTACTATACTACAATTACTATACTACAATTACTATACTGCAATTACTATACTACAATTACTATACTACAATTACTATACTACAATTACTATACTACAATTACTATACTACAATTACTATACTACAATTACTACTGCCGCTACTACTTTTCCTTTCTTTTTTTCTCTCTCTTCTTTCACATCTCTTGTCAATATAGACTTCTATTGCTTTTGGGGCTGCGGCTATGCTACTACTACTACTACTGCTGCTGCTGCTGCTACAACTACTGCTGCTGCTGCTGCTGCTACAACTACTGCTGCTGTTGCTACAACTACTGCTGCTGCTGCTACAACTACTGCTACTGCTGCTACAACTACTGCTGCTGCTGCTGCTGCTGCTACAACTACTGCTGCTGCTGCTGTTGCTGCTACAACTACTGCTGCTGCTGCTGCTGCTACAACTACTGCTGCTGCTGTTGCTACAACAACTACAGCTGCTGCTGTTGCTGCTACTATTACTACAGCTGCTGCTGCTACTACTACAGCTGCTGCTGCTACTACTACAGCTGCTGCTGCTACTACTACAGCTGCTGCTGCTACTACTACTACAGCTGCTGCTGCTACTACTACTACAGCTGCTGCTGCTACTACTACAGCTGCTGCTGCTACTACTACAGCTGCTGCTGCTACTACTACAGCTGCTGCTGCTACTACTACTACAGCTGCTGCTGCTACTACTACTACTACAGCTGCTGCTACTACTAGAGGTGTTGCTACTGCTGCTGCTTCTGTTGCTACCACTGTTGCTGCTATTGCTGCTGCTTCTGTTGCTGCTACTACTACTATAGGTGCTGCTGCTTCTGCTACTACTACTGTTGATGCTATTACTTCTTGCTCTTCTTCTGCTTTATGTGATTACGTCCCGCTTTTTCCCCATTAGTATTCAATGTAATTAGAAACATCCCAAGTGAACCATTTATGAACTCTCTAGTCACACAGCAAACAGGTTCCTATTACTGCAGTTACTGCCCCTGAGAGACCGTCTTTACTTAAAGTCTGGGGCCCAGGGAGATATTAGAAAACAGGGATTACTGACCACTGCCAACTGAGTTCCATCCTCATGGGTGGCTGGGTCTTGAAAGAATCTCTCCTGTTCGTAAAGTTCCCCGGGTGTAAACTCTGGTGGAAAGTTATGGTTGTTCATCATTTCTGGACGTTAGATTTGATCGACAACTTGGATTTCGTATGCATATCCTTTAACAGATGTAGCTTATTTGTGTGCAGACTGTTGGTTCCTCGCCTCCAAGGGTGGCAGTGGATCTGTCCCCCCCCCCCCCCTAAAATTGGGCTCCTGAACGTACATTGGGTCTGGAAAGGATTTATTGCTTGTCATGAAAGGTTTATCGTTAGATCAAGTTCAAACTCAAGAACTGAAACAAGACCAAAAGTGTAGAAACTGACGAACAATTTGATTTGTATTGTGTTTTCGTTCACTTCTAGACTGTGATCTTGCTCCAGAAATAGAGTTTTGCATGCACATGCGTTTTACAGATCCGGCTTATTTTTATGCAGACTGTTGGTTTCTCACCTCAGGCAGTGCATTCCGACTTCAAAGGAAACGTTGACTTGTCATTACCCCCCCCCCCCAACCACCCGCCCGACAGGGTCCCGTAACCCACAAGAGTTGATTGGGGATAAATGAGAGGCACACCAAGAAGATAGAGGACAGATGATGTACAGGCAGAACTACAAACATCTGGACACTGGAAAGAGACGTCCAGTCACAGAGACAAGGAAAGGCTAGCGATATATGCTAAGGACGGAGAAGAGAAAAAGAACTTTAAACAAACGATTGGTCGTGAGAGAAGATGTTGATGTTAGAATATGCTAAGATAGGTTAATGCAATAATTGTCATTGAAAGGAAAAAAAAATAATGTAAGAAGTGAGTGGGGCTAATAGGGTAATGAAATAACTGATGGTTAAAACAGCATCCTTTCTCGAAAGCTGAAATATTTTGGTCATATCAAGCGCCACGACGGATTGGAAAAAAATATAGCAGAAGGCATGGTACCAGAAAGGAGGTGCAAGGGCCGACCGACACAAAGATGGGCACAGGATATAATTAACTCCTTGAGTATGAAAGTACATGAGGCAGGAGAACTGGCGAGAATCGGAGTTTCTTTCATGCAGACTGTGATGAGAGCGACGATCTGCAAAGAACCTGCTATGATGATATGGTGGTTTTAAAAAAGTAAGATAAAAACTGGTTAAAAAATAAAATGTTACTGTAAAAGTTGTCAGAGATAACATGATTTATAATAAGAACAGATGGAGATAGAAAAAGTTAATGGATTTGAACTCACGACCTTCAGATCCGCAGGCGAGCATCTAAGGGTATAAGCAGTGGAACAAAAGAAGAAAAAGAAGAGAGTAAACTGAAGTCCAAACTCTGGGTCGCTGGGTCGCTGGGTTTTGCAAAATTATATTACTCCTGCATGCAAGGTCTTGCATTTAGGCAGTGGTCAGTGGAAAAAAGTGGGTGAAAAGTTTTGGTAGAAAGTGTGGTGTAATTGAGGATTGGCAGACATTTACGCGTTGAGAAACTGAATATTCAACTTATTCCTTTTCTGTGTTCTTCCCTAAAAATAGAGTTGACACAACAGTCAAGTAAGACACACACATACACATAAAACAAAAACAATGAACGAAGAACGATGAAGTTAATGGAATAACTGCATGACATAGACATTCAATGCCACGATTGGTGGAGATACACCTAGTGGAAAAGAAAAGTTTATGGAAATTTACTGAAAAAGAAAAGGACAAGCGTTACGGAAGGAATAACCAACAATAACAAGTTAAAGTAACGACCAGGACACAGGGTAATGTAATAACGGAGCAGGAAAACATGTGTTAATATCGAAAACAATGTATGTAACGAATTTGCTGTTTCGGCAATATTACCAGGCACTTGATAGTGAAAAATATAGTTAACCATCTATCTGCATTCTTAGAGAATCAAAACAGGATATTTCTAATGTTAGTGGAAAGCTCGTTCGGGGTGGGGGCTGTAAAGAGCATCAATCTGAGTTTGTGGGCAGGGGTGCATAGGGCACGAATTTGAGAGTGAGGGCATCAATACTGAGAGTACCAGATGGCCGTAGTAATACTCATCGGTCAATATCTGGCCACCGCAGTTTGATTTGTCAGCCCAACATTTGCATAAGGTTGAGCCGCAGATTTGACCTTGCAGACTTGATGTTTTGGTAGGGATTTAGGTAAATCCCGCGAAGAATTACCCCAGGACAGAAGGGCCGAGTTTGAGGACACGAGACCGAGGAGATGTATTCATTAGTCGACTTTTACGACATGCGTTTTAGGGGGCAGTGGTTCTGTTTTCTTTCTTTTCACAGGGGGGCTGCTTGGTCTTGAGGCATGGTGTCCGCCTTGAGTGCTAAAAGTATCGGGGTCAATCCTAGGTAAGTGCTGGAGTTTTTTTTCACGTGGAGTTGGACTTATAGTAATTCCCACTGGTCTCTAGGTTGTGAGATCGGATCTCGTGTGCATTGTTGCGCACATAAAAAATCCCTTGGCAGATGGAAATCGAAAAGAGCAGCCTAACAGCGCTTCTTCTTCTTCTCCCTTCTTCCTTCTTGCTTCTTCCTTCTTCCTTCTTCCTTCTTCCTTCTTCCTTCTTCCTTCTTCCTTCTTCCTTCTTCCTTCTTCCTTCTTCCTTCTTCCTTCTTCCTTCTTCCTTCTTCCTTCTTCCTTCTTCCTTCTTCCTTCCTTCCTTCTTCCTTCTTCCTTCCTTCTTCCTTCCTTCTTCCTTCTTCCTTCTTCCTTCTTCCTTCTTCCTTCCTTCTTCCCTCTTTCCAGGATCATCCTTCTTCCTTCTTCCTTCTTCCTTCTTCCTTCTTCTTCTTCCTTCTTCTTCTTCCTTCTTCTTTCTTCCTTCTTCCTTTTCCTTCTTCCTTCTTCCTTCTTCCTTCTTCCTTCTCCTTTCCTCCTTCTTCCTTCTTCCTTCTTCGAGGTTCATCTCCTCTTCCTTATTAATTCTTCCTTCTTCCTTCTTCTTCAAAAAACTCGTCCTCTTTCCTTCTTCCTTCTTCCTTCTTTCCTCTTCTTCTTCCCTTCTTTCCTTCTTAGAAGGATGGAAGTCCGAAGAGGCCTTCCTTCTTCTTCTTCCTTCTGGATGAAGGATTCCTTCTTCCTATCTTCCTTCTTCCTTCTTCCTTCTTCCTTCTTCCTTCTTCTTCTTCCTTCTTCCTTCTTCCTTCTTTCCTTCTTCTTCTTGGACTTCTTCCTTCTCCTTCTCCTTCAGGAATGAGAGGAAGGAGGACTTCTTTCCTTCTTCCTTC
Organism: Candidula unifasciata; assembly: GCA_905116865.2. NCBI lineage: Eukaryota > Metazoa > Mollusca > Gastropoda > Stylommatophora > Geomitridae > Candidula > Candidula unifasciata. The sequence goes on along the minus strand of CAJHNH020008513.1, from coordinate 539,432 downwards.
TTCCTTCTTCCTTTACTTCCTTCTTCTTCTAGGACTTCTCCTTCTTCCTTCTTCCTTCTTCCTTCTTCCTTTTCTTCTTCCTTCTTCCTTCTTCCTTCTTCCTTCTTCCTTCTTCTCCTCTTCCTTCTTCCGCTCCTTCTTCCTTATTCCTCCTTCTTCCTTCTTCCTTCTTCCTTAGGAAGGAGACTTCCTTCTTCCTTCTCCTTCTTCCTTCTTCTTCTTCTTCCTTCCTTCTTCCTTCTTCCTTCTTCCTTCTTCTTCTTCCTTCTTCCTTCTTCCTTCTTCCTCTCAAAGAGGAAGGGGATTCTTCCTTTCTTCTTCTTCATTCTTCCTTCTTCCTTCTTCCTTCTTCATTCTTCTTTCCCTTCTTCCTTCTTCCTTCCCTGCTTCTTCCTTCTTCCTTCTTCCTTCTGCCTCTTCCTTCTTCCTTTCTTCTTCTTTACCTTCTTCCTTCTTCCTTTCTTCCTTCTTCCTTCTTCCTTCTTCCTTCTTCCTCTTCCCTTCTTCTCCCTTCTTCCTTCTTCCTTCTTCCTTCTTCCTTCTTCCTTCTTTCCTTCTTCCTTCCTTCCTTCTTCCTTCTTCTTCTTCCTTCTTCCTTCTTCCCTTCTTCCTCTTCCTTCTTCCTCTCTTCCTTCTTCTCCTTCTTCCTTCTTCCTCTTCCTTCCTCCTTCTTCCTTCGTCTTCTTCTTCTTCCTTCTTTCCTTCTTCCTTCTTCCTCCTTCCTTTCTTCCTTCTTCCTCTTCTTCCTTCTTCCCTTCTTCTTCTTCTTCCTTTCTTCCTTCTTCCCTTCTTCCTTCTTCCTCTTACCCTTCTTCCTTCTTCCTTCTTCCTTCTTCCTTCTTCCTTCTTCCTTCTTCCTTCTTCCTTCTTTCCTTCTTCCTTGCTTCCTTCTTCCTTCTTCCTTCTTCCTTCTTCCTTCTTCCTTCTTCCTTTCTTACTTCTTCCTTCTTCCTTCTTCCTTCTTCCTTCTTCCTTCTTCCTTCTTCCTTCTTCCTTCTTCCTTCTTCCTTCTTCCTTCTTCTTCTTCTTCTTCCTTCTTCCTTCTTCCTTCTTCCTTCTTCCTTCCTTCCTTCTTCCTTCTTCCTTCTTCTTCTCTCCTTCTTCCTTCTTCTTCTTGCTTCTTCCTTCTTTCTTCTTCCTTCTTCTTCTTCTTCTTCTTCTTCTTCTTCTTCTTTATATCTTCTTCTTCTTCTTCTTCTTCTTCTTCTTCTTCTTCTTCTTCCTTCTTCTTCTTCTCTTCTTCTTCTTCTTCTTCTTCTTCTTCTTCTCTTCTTCTTTCTTCTTCTTCTTCTTCTTCTTCTTCTTCTTCTTCTTCTTCTTCTTCTTCTTCTTCTTCTTCTTCTTCTTCTTCTTCTTCTTCTTCTTCTTCTTTTTCTTTTTCCACCTTTTACCTCATCGAAGTGTCGGAAAGAAATGTAATTTTCGTTGATGAGCTCTGTCAAGAGCACTAGTAAGACTTTTGTTCATTTCTGTAAGGCTGTTCTTAATGCCATCACTCCATATTTTCCGAGGTCTTCCACTCGCTCTATACCCATTGTAACGTTTTATTGTGGCTTGCTGTGGCAGATAGTACCAGGGTATTCTTGTTAGGTGTCCAAACCATTTCATTTGTTGTTCTTTGATGACCTGTAAGACTGGCTTTATTCCTAGCATTCGTCTGATTTCATGATTTTGTATTCTGTCTTTCCTTGAAACTCCTGCAGCTCTTCTAAGGCATTTCATCTCTGCTGTCACAATTTTACGTTCATTGGAGGATTTAAATGTCCACGTTTGATAGCATAGTGTTGGCAAAAAATAGTTCTGACAAGATTCACTTCAGTACTTCGGTGTATCTGCTTGTGTGTCAACAAGGGAGATAGTTGCCATATTACTTGATTAGCTTTGGCACATCTCGAGCTAATTTCTCTGTCCGGTTTTTCGTCGGATGTGAAAATTGCTCCCAAATATTTACATTCCTCTGTTTGTCTGAAAGTGTTGTTTTTCAATTTTATTTCTAAATTTCCTTTCTGTCTTCCTATCACCATTGTCTCTGTCTACGTAATGTTTATCTTAATATTATGTTCCTCCCCTCTGTTTCTAGTTTGATTTAGGTAGTTTTAGCATTCCGTATTTTGTTGTTGTTGTTGTTGTTGTTGTTAATATGAGTAACTGATCGTCGGCAAATAGTAATTCTGTAATATCTTCTTGATGATTTAAGTTCGTTTCTTTACAAATGGTATCCGTGTATGTTATAAAAAGAAGTGGTGATAGTACACAGCCCTAACGCACACCAGTTTACTCGACAATCCTGCTTTTGATATTATGCAGCGTTTACTACGTGTGTACAGGCTTTTGCAAATATTAATGAGATGATTGCTGATTCCCTCCTAACGGCGCAGCCCGGGCAAAATTTGAAGTTAATCTACCCAAAGTATTTCAGGATCCTCGCCGGTGCTACAGAGCCTGTGCACTGTGTTGAGCTTCTTCGGACTCAAACTTGAGTTAGAAGAAGAACGGAGCACTTATGGGTTACATCCGTGTGCCATGGGGTTGATCTGTTGTTTATAACCTCAACAACAACACAACAAAACTCTTTCTTTTCAATAAATAGTGAGGGACTGAAACCCACTGGGACTTTTAGTGGTTTACGGTTAATGCATCCAGTGTCATTATCACGAAATACCACTTCGATTCAGCCACCTGCGATTTGATTATCATCATCAGCAAGTGCCTTGCCAGCTGGTGTGAGCGTTCATTATCTCCACATATCTCGGTCTTTGGTGTTCTGGATCAATTGCACTGATGTTATTCCTTCATGCCACGGTCTTAAGCCATCAGCTATCATCTCTCTGGATCTTTCCCCGCCTTTTCCACCTTGAGCGATTTGGTAGTATACTGCTGTACGTGGAATTCCCAAATGGTATGACAAATGATTGCTTCGAACGTAATTGGCAAACCGGTCATCGTTATCGCGTAGCACACCCTTAGTACGACCATGTTCGTCTGCATCGAAAGCCACTCTGTCATCTACTAACGCCCCCGCTCTGTAAACTTTCATTCTCAAGGTGTCCTTGAAATCTTGTGCCCTCACTAGTCCTGAACTGCCTCATTTTCGTCTTGCCAAACAAAACAAAACAAAAATTTCATTTAGCTTTTCAAGGGGTATCCTCAACCCCCTCAAGTGCCTTGCCAGCTGGCGTAGGCCTACATGCGTCACCACAGATCTCGGTCTTTGGTGTTCTGGATCAATTCTACTGATATTCTTCCATGCCGCTGTCTTAAGCCATCCAGCATTGTTTCTCTTAGTCTTCCTCTACCTCTCCTACCAGGGATCTTTCCAGTCGTCACGATATTTTCCAGTGCTCCTTTTCTCAATAAATGACCAAAGAACTTTGTCTCCTTTTCATTGTTGTATATAATGTTATACTTTCAATAGCCATTTCCAGGCATTCGATGTTGGTTATTCTACCATTCCAAGGTATTCTCAACGTTCTTCTCAAGAACCACATCTCAGTTGCTTCAAAACTCTTCTTAATTCTTTTGCTCACATTCATAGATTCACTGCTATACAACAGAACAGGTTCGATATAACATTTCAGTTCTCGTTTTCTGATATTTCATGAGAGTTATTTTCAAGGGATATGTTTAAAAAAAAAAAAAAAAAAAAACAGTGGGAACGTTAAACAGTTCAAGATGGAAATTTCCGACGACACAGGCAGGATCACTTCTGGGGATCAGACGGTCCCCGTCGTCCAGGCTCTTCTGTGGCATTTCTTCCTCCTCATCATCATCAATCATTAGGTCCTTTACAGAACGTCGCTCAGGCACGACACGTCTGTCACTAGCAAATGATCTAGTTCTGTGTGTTTGCACAGGCAGTCTTCTATATCTTGTATTCACGTCCCCGGAGGTCAACCTCTGCCTCGTTTTCCAGAAACTGCACCCTCCATCAGCGCTTTATCCAGGCCACCATGACTTTTAACATTAGAAAAATACCTTAGATTTTGGAGACACGGTGCTGTTTATGAGCCAATTTGCTTCCATGCTCAGATTATGCAGGAAGTCGAGGTGTTTTTTTTTTTCCCTTCATAGTCTACAGTGTTTTAAGAATGTTTCGGTAGCATTTCAGTTCACAGGCTCCGAATATGTTCTTAAACAATGGAGTGGGAATCCATGACTCACATCCATAAGCCACCATGAGAAAAAATACATGATCTCTGTCTGTCTGTCTGTCTGTCTGTCTGTCTGTCTGTCTGTCTGTCTGTCTGTCTGTCTGTCTGTCTGTCTGTCTGTCTGTCTGTCTGTCTGTCTTCTGTCTGTCTGTCCTGTCTGTCTGTCTGTCTGTCTGTCTGTCTGTCTGTCTGTCTGTCTGTCTGTCTGTCTGTCTGTCTGTCTGTCTGTCTGTCTGTCTGTCTGTCTGTCTTGTCTGTCTCTGTCTGTCTGTCTGTCTGTCTGTCTGTCTGTCTGTCTGTCTGTCTGTCTGTCTGTCTGTCTGTCTGTCTGTCTGTCTGTCTGTCTGTCTGTCTGTCTGTCTGTCTGTCTGTCTGTCTGTCTGTCTGTCTGTCTGTCTGTCTGTCTGTCTGTCTGTCTGTCTGTCTGTCTGTCTGTCTGTCTGTCTGTCTGTCTGTCTGTCTGTCTGTCTGTCTGTCTGTCTGTCTGTCTGTCTGTCTGTCTGTCTGTCTGTCTGTCTGTCTGTCTGTCTGTCTGTCTGTCTGTCTGTCTGTCTGTCTGTCTGTCTGTCTGTCTGTCTGTCTGTCTGTCTGGTCTGTCTGTCGTCTGTCTGTCTGTCTGTCTGTCTGTCTGTCTGTCTGTCTGTCTGTCTGTCTGTCTGTCTGTCTGTCTGTGTCTGTCTGTCTGTCTGTCTGTCTCTCTCTCTCTCTCTCTCTCTCTCTCTCCTCTCTTCTCTCTCTCTTTAACTTGCTGCAGACAACCACTGCTTGCAACATCACCGTGATGAGATGGAGCGACATCATTAGGAGCAAGCTAACAGAAATGAACACCACCTTGTACAATGCATTGGAAAAAGTGCACAAACGATCCTTACATTCCCCCGCCCCCCCCCCCCCCCCCCCCCCCCCCCCCCCCCCCCCCCCTTTTTTTTTTTTTTTTTTTTTTTTTTTTTTTTTTTGCCCAAACACCTCGCTGTGGTAAATAGTGGAAAAAGAAGAAGAAGAAGAAGAAGAATCGTGTTCTACATTTTCCTATCTCTTTCTCCCAGACTTCATTCTATCTTGTATAATACAGTGTGCAGTGGCAAAAGAATATCACCTTTTACAACATCTCTGCGTGGGAGGCTATGTTTTCTTTGCGTCATTCAAAGACGCTCGATTCAGTTCAACGCTAACCACGAATCCGACTAAATTGGACATCTCTTTGACGGTAAAGAAACAACTTGCCGCAGTAATCAAGACAGAAGAGAATCTAATACTTGCTGTCCAGTCGATTCAAGAAAGAATCCTTAGGACTCTGTAGCTTCTAGGAAATCGGATTAATTCATGGCGATTAAGTTTGCAGCATGAGAACAATTGTTACAACTTTCCCATGCAACTGTGATTTGCCAAGCAGACGACAACCCCCCCCCCCCCCCCCCCCTTCCCTTTCCCCTCCCTCTTTTTTCACATCAATGAAACAATTTGAAATTTTCTTCGATTTGTCACTTTGTGTTCAGTTGTGTCTGAATTCATTCACTGGTTTCATACATTCTGGCATTCCTGTTCGGGTTGTGTCTAGATTGTGTGCAAGAAAGAATATAGGCGGATTTTCAGTCCGGGGGACTCTCCGGAAAACAGCACTGTGGTAGAGGCCCCGGCACCTTTATAAATTGTGTAAGGGACAGTGGAGTGGGGCCTTAAGGGGTCTAAGCCTGGGTCTAAGTGCATGATAGTTGCATTATTATTGCTTTGTGATTAGCGTTAAAAATTATACTATATTTGAAATAACATGAAATGCATACATAAACATATACTTAAAAAGGAAACATCTGTACATGAATGGCGGAGTTTGGGGTGTGGGGGGAGGGGGTTGTTATAAAAGGAACCTGAGCTCCGAGGCTCCGACTACCCTGCCACGAGCACTATCAGAATGGAAACTCTGCCGGCTGCTGGGGAGGGTGACGTTGCGCATTGGTATTGCACAAAGTGCAGTGATGTTAAAGGCTTGGATTTCTCGTTCATTACCAAACTTGTGATGTGTGTTGTATGTTTCTTGAGTGGGATTTTCATAAATTGATATTGTTGTATAATCTGGTGCACATTCTACATTTCTTGAATCATTATAGAAGACTGATAATAATAACAGTTGTAAGAAGAAGGCTAAACGTGTGACTGTACGTCCATTTACCCATATGTTTATATTATGTCTATGTATGTGTGTGTGTGTGTGTGTGTGTGTGTGTGTGTGTGTGTGTGTGTGTGTGTGTGTGTGTGTGTGTGTGTGTGTGTGTAAAAAAGTATGTGTGTATCCTATCCTTCGATCTACTTAAATTAAATTTTTTAACTATATTGTGTTTCATTTGCTATATCGGTCTGGTCTGTTCTGGTCTGGTCTGGTCTGGTCTGGTCTGGTCTGGTCTGGTCTGGTCTGTCTGTCTGTCTGTCTGCTCCTCCTCCCCATCTCTCTTTCTCTTCTCCCAGTGTCTCGTGTTATTTGTTTCTTACTGTATCCTTCTTGCTCTCTCTCTCTTTCTTTCTCTCTAGCTCTCTCTCTCTCTCTCATATGTATGTGTGGTGTGTGCGGTACGTGTGGTGTGTGCGGTATGTGTGTGTAGTGTTCGGTGTTAGTGAGAGTGTGTGTGTGAACATGGTGTGTGTGTGTGTGTGGTTTGTTGGGTGTGCGTATGGTATGTGTGTGTGGTGTGCGTGGGGTGTGTGTGTGGTATGTGTGTGGTGTGTGCGTGGTGTATGTGTATTGTGTGTAGTGTAGTGTACGTGTGGTGTATATGTGGTGTGTGTGTGGTGTATGTGTGGTATGGTGTGTGTGTGGTATGGTGTGTGTGTGTGGTGTGTGTGTGTGTGTGTAATGTAATGTACGAACGTAGGTAGGTAGGTACGTATGTATGTGTGTGTGTGTGTTTGTATGTAATAATGTGCGGAGTTATGTACGTATGTATTTATGTGGGTGCATGTTTGTGTGTAAGTAAGCGAGGGAGCTTGAGTGCGTATGTGGTTGTGTGTGTTTGCGCTCGCGAGTGTGCGCATACATTTTACCACCGGTGCTCTTGTATTTATGCTTGATATTCATGATATGCATATTATTATATGAGCACAACATGCTTTTTGATAAAATAGAACTGCTTTGTAAAAGATGGGTGTTTGCAATGAATGAACGTAAGACAGGCCTGCGTGCCCAATTTGTGACAATTTTAAAATAAAGTTCGTCTCTTCGTTCATTCGTTCATCTCTTTCTCTCTCTCTCTCTCTCTCTCTCTCTCTCTCTCTCTCTCTCTCTCTCTCTCTCTCTCTCTCTCTCTCTCCCTCCCTCCTGTATTGCCTTTCTCTTTTGTTGTACCTCTGCCATCAGCTAACATGTTTTCTGGCCCACTCCTTCGACCCCTTCTTTTTCTCTCCATCTCTCTCTCTCTTCCTCTCCTACTTTACCCTTCTCTTTCATTCTATCTCTGCCTCCTACTTAGTTCGCTTGTCCATCCCCCACACCCACCCCCGCCAGCCCACTCTCTCTCCATCTCTTTCCGCCTTCTCTCCCCCTCCCTCCCCAGCAGATTCTCCTCATGCACAATGACATGACAAGCTGAATGTATAAATTATCTCACCAGTGAATGAAAAGGCCAAAGGATCAAATCCTCAGCCAGCAATAACCCGATTACAAACACTGAGCACTCCCGGGGTTAGGCGGGGATTCTGTTTCCGGGGGAGGCAGGGTCAGAGACATTTGTGAGGTCTACAGGGAGAGTTATCATTCCCCAAACATGTGTTATTGCGACACAACTCTCGCCCATAGGGGTGTCAGGTGTCCGCCTCCCCCGTGTGTGCTAGAGGTGCGACGTTCCTGTTCTAACGGGAGAACATTTGGCAAATATTTGCTGTGTGAATAGCAGGGCTGGATTTATACTTAATGAGGCCTTTAGTTGTATAAGTCGTTGAGGCCCCCATGGTTCTAAATTACACCAGTTACTCTCATAAAACTTTAAAATGTATTACATAATGGATAACGGAAATGTTTAATTGATAGGAAAAGCATTTATAAAGAATATGTCACTAAAATCAGAGGAATTATATTATAGAATCATCTTAAAGGCTGTGTTCATAGAAAATTGTATGTATAAAAGAAAAAAAGAATTTGTTGAGGTCCCTATAGATTGTGAAATCCTAAGCTGCAGCTTAATTAGGTTATCTCTAAATCCAGCACTGGTGGGATGTATGGGCTTTTGCATCCTTCTGTCGCTGGGGTAGTGTATTTTAGGTCTAGCTTTGCTGGATAAGGACAACACTCTTCTTATACAATCTCTCTTTGTCAACAGAGCTGAGAAACAGAGTTCTGAAGAGTTACATAAATCCTGTCCTAATATACGGAAGTGAATCAAAGACAACTGGGTAATTAGTTAACAAGTATGTGAAGTGACAAAGATGTCTTCTTCTTCTTTTTTCGCGTTCAAAAGCTGTACACTCTGGTGGAGCCGGCTCTCTAGCGAAGTTGGTTAAACCTGACTTTCGCGGCGGCCGGGTGACGAACTCCTTGTGGTCCGGGTTCACTCCCGGGGGTAGGCAGAAAAGCCACATTTCTCCCAGATTAACGGTACCTATAATGGAATCAATGCCGAAGGGTTGCGATATCCATAGTACCGAGCCAAAGGGTTTACAACTCTTGGTTTCTGGATACGTTAAAAAAAAACAAAAAAAAAAAAAAAACAAAAAACGAAATTAAAAGAACACTTTAGACAGATAAAAGAGTTATAAAGATATCTAGAAAGAAACTGACTCACGAAAAGAACTGATTGCCCACATCACAAAGAAACAATCGACATTCCTTGGTCATGTCATGAGGACAAGAAAACTGCAATACATGGTAACAGTGGGAAATTTGGCGGGGAAGAGAGGCAGAGGGAGACAGAGAGAGAGGACGCAGGACAGTTTGACATCAATGCACGGAAGGTATTCTGTGTCGGAAGTGATTAAACGTCCACGAGACAGAAAGTTGGGCATAAACATGACTACCAACGTAACAAGGTCAGGAAGATTATGTATATAACAACTAACTAAAAGTACACGAGAAAAGAGGTTTGCATGCATGGGCTACAGGAGGAGGATAAAGAAATAAACACCGAAGGAAGACGCTTAAGGGAAGTTAGCAAGAGGGAGGCGGCAATACAATTGTGAGAAACACTTGGAAGAGATAAACCAAGAGCTGTCACAAAGAGTGTATAAACAGGGGTGGTTACTTCATCTAGCCTTCATTACGGAGACGGGGCCTAGTTCAGTTAATTCACAAATAATAGAAGTGGCCAAAAACCCAGGAGATTACGACAATTATTGAAACCCTTAAAAAAATGTTATTTTTTTAATTTAACACCAGAAAAAGTAAAATATGATAATGTTCAAACACCACAAGTTTATAAAGTAGATTCTCGAACCCCATTTAGGAGTGGTTAACATTAAACCTTCTATTCCCCCCCCCCCCCCCCCCCCCCCCCCCCCCCCCCCCCCCCCACCCCCCCCCCCCCCCCCCCCCCCCCCCCCCCCTTTTTTCCCTTGTTTTTCGCCAAGAAGAAGAAGAAGAAGAAGAAGAAGAAGAAGAAGAGAAGAAGAAGAAGAGGAGAAGAAGAAGAAGAAGAAGAAGAAGAAGAAGAAGAAGAAGAAGAAGAAGAAGAAGAAGAAGAAGAAGAAGAAGAAGAAGAAGAAGAAGAAGAAGAAGAAGAAGAAGAAGAAGAAGAAGAAGAAGAAGAAGAAGAAGAAGAAGAAGAAGAAGAAGAAGAAGAAGAAAACAAACGACAACAACAGAAAAAACAACGACAATAAAATAAGAACCAAAAAAAAAAAAAAAAAATAGAACAAGAAAATCCATTGCGGGAAAAAGAGGGGTTTTAAAATCCATAAATACACTTAGATATCCTACTAACCTACATTTTATTTCTTAAAAGTGTGTGTGTGTTGGGGGGGGGGGGGGGAGGGGTCTCCTCAGACTTAACCACTGATATTAAAGTCAGATGAATCTCCCATCATATCTACAATCATCTGACGCAGCAAATTCCCAGATTCCTTCAGTTTGGCTGCGTCCCCAAGTTGTAATAGTGTACTTGGTTGTTCAGATATCTCCGCACTGCTATCTGACCCCCCGTTGAGCTGTGACTAATAGAAGGTTACCTAAAAATGATTGCATTTATGAACTATGGATGGTCAAGTTGGTGCAGAACAGAGATGTTTGTAATTAGAAAAAACACAAAAGTGTCATAAACATTGTCTAAAAAATGCGGACACAAACAATACAGAGCCAATTTTCGCCAGTGATATTTCGCTGGATATCGTCAACTACCACATGCATAAAATAAAGATTGTACAATGTTCCCAGTAAGCCTGTCAAACAGGACCCCAAACACCTCAGCACATTTTGCAGACCTGCCCACTCTACCTGCAACTTCGAAAAGACAGCTGGCCTCAAGAGTAAAGTGTGCAGAGCAAGCTATGGGGAACCTTGCAGGACCTGCAGCTGACATGCAAGTTCATAGAGGCAGCCCACCTGATGGTCTGATCTAAGCATACGAAACCGAACGCAAAGAAAAAGAAGAAGTATCACGTCAGGTGCGTTACTACAGAGTTACATCAACATTTAATGACGCACTAAATGAATCATTTTCTTGTTAAAATAAACCACATTGTCGCGCTGCTGTATATCTGTCCGCCGGAAATTCAAAATCAGTCACGTGATTACCATGGTAACTTCAAAATTGTCATGTGATCTTTCTGTTTACATAACATACAAGAGTAGAGTTTTATCGATACAGCCTCGACCACTATGAGCAAACGTCTGTTCAGTGCGTAGTAAATAATTAACTCTATCACCAAGATTTTTTTCTCAAAAAGCATTTTTTCGTGTGTGGAATCATTTTCTTCTTGAATCCCAAGTCCCTTACTAATTTTTTTCCTGAATGCCAAGTCCCTTGCTCATTTTCTTCCTGAATCCCAAGTCCCTTACTCGTTTACTTCCTGGATCCCAAATCCCTTACTCATTTTCTTCCTGAATCTCAAATCCCTTACTCATTTTCTTCCTAAATTCCAAGTCGCTTACTCATTTTCTTCCTGAATTCCAAGTCGCTTACTCATTTTCTTCCTAAATTCCAAGTCGCTTACTCATTTTCTTCCTGAATTCCAAGTCGCTTACTCATTTTCTTCCTGAATCCCAAGTCCCTTACTCATTTTCTTCCTGAATGCCAAGTCTCTTACTCATTTTCTTCCTAAATCCCCTTACTCATTTTCTTCCTGAATCCCAAGTCCCTTACTCATTTTCTTCCTGAATTCCTAGTCCCTTATTCATTTTCTTCCTGAATTCCAAGTCCCTTACTCATTTTCTTCCTGAATTCCAAGTCCCTTACTCATTTTCTTCCTGAAATCCAAGTCCCTTACTAATTTTCTTCCTGAATTCCTAGTCCCTTACTCATTTTCTTCCTGAATTCCAAGTCCCTTACTCATTTTCTTCCTGAATTCCAAGTCCCTTACTCATTTTCTTCCTGAATTCCAAGTCCCTTACTCATTTTCTTCCTGAATTCCAAGTCCCTTACTCATTTTCTTCCTGAATTCCAAGTCCCTCATTTTCTCCTGAATTCCAAGTCCCTTATTCATTTCCTTCCTGAATGCAAAGTCCCTTACTCATTTTCTTCCTGAATTCCAAGTCCCTTACTCATTTTCTTCCTGAATTCCAAGTCCCTTAATCATTTTCTTCCTGAATTCCAAGTCCCTTACTCATTTTCCTCTTGAATTCCAAGTCCCTTACTCATTCTCTTCCTGAATTCCAAGTCCCTTACTCATTTTCTTCCTCCCTAGAGCTCAAAAGTCTAGGCAGTTTTGTAGAGACAGCAGAGGGTCACTGAAAAGATTGTTGCGATATTAAACTGTTATTATGTACATTGAGTGTTTAACGGATATGTATAATAGCGTCTTGAAATGTTCAGAAAAGCTAACTAAAGTTTTGTGCGGCCTTGTGCAACGGTGAGGCTTGAAACGGCGCGCTGGGAACACACAGCACTGTAAAAAGAGGGTTGCTGAGGCAACTGCAACTTTAGACATGATTCAATAGACGTCGCACAAGATTTAATATCGTCTTTAGTTATCAACAGAGATATGATTCCACCCGTATCTACTCGTTCTAAAATAAGTCTGAACTCTATACACTTATGAACATTTTAAACATCATATGGTTATACTCATGAAACACCTTTTTCATAAAAAAAAAAATACTTTAAAATCCCGACAATTATTCTCCATTACACTATTTGTGCAGTTTGATTACCGGAAAGTTGTTACATTAGTAAAAGTAGGTAAAGTAAAGGAAAAAATTACACACGCAGGGGCGCATCGGGCGTATGAGACCAGACCCTGTATAAGTCAAACTATCGATATGTGATGTGATCAGCATCACACCTTTTTTTTTCCCAGGACTTTTCCTGGTACTCTTTCAGGCTGGTTTGACTTGGTAGCCTTACTGATATTTGTAGAAAAAAAAATCTGGGTCCTTGCGGATTGGAACCCACGGCCTTCGGATCCCCAAGCGAATGTCCAACCACTACACCCCGGCTGCTTCCTGTAAGATTAGTAAAAGACCCTTTCAAGTACGTGGCGTACTGGTTATGTGATTCTAGACCCAATCTTTTTTCTAGAATGATCAGCAATCGATAGTAAATAAAATAAAAAAATGGGACAAAAAAAATAAAGGAACCCTTTCGACGCCTTAAGGTATGTTGGGCATATAGGGCTAGACCTATGTTTTATAGACCAATCGGCACTCGGTGTATGATGTGCTTAACATCAGTCCGACCGCCTTCACTTCCAAAGATCTTTTTATTACACTCATTTTATCTGGGTCACCATGTGAGCTAAAGTCAGTTTTGAAGAAGAAAAAAAAAAAGAAACTTTCTTTAATGCAGATTCGAACCAAAGACCTTCGGGACAGCAAGCCTGCGTCTTGCCACTGTGGTACTGCTGCTGGCACCCGGAAGTCGTAAGTCAACTAAAATCTGTGGCAGAGGCTATTGGCAGGCGATTGCTCACTGAAGTAGAATTGACACCGGAGCTTTCTAAACTGGGTGTCGAGACACTTTAGTGTGTTGGCTGCAGGGTGAAGGTGTGTCGTCCGTTATTTGTGCTTTTCAGTTTCTTTGATTGTTATTACGCATACATTATTACAATGACATAAATTTTGGAAATATAATCCATTTCTTTTAAAAAAATGAAATGTTTTTTACGTGCAGATCCGAGGTTCCATTTTGGAAGCAACAAAAGGAGAGACGTAATGTCCTCTAGCAAATCACCTTGTCAAAGTCGACTCATTAGGTGATTAGTGATTAGTGAGAATTACCATCACAGCACTCCGGACACATCCATAGGTGCTCTGATCTCCTTCTCAAAGCTCCACATGTGTTCAACGACTGATGACGCCTGTTCTGTGTTGATTAATCAATTACATCGGAACCTGAAACACATACTTAAAAAGAGAGCCTACATACATTGTTAGAGTGGCAACTTATCTCCCTTGCTAATTTTCTGACGGTGAGTGCCTTATTCAATCTATAAATTATTGGGATTAATTAGGAGTTTGATTTATTCCAATGCTGGGACCAGAAGCGTAGATAGCGCTGCATAGCTGTAAACCACAACACAGCGTGCCACCAATCGTTTTAAGACGCAGCAGAAGAAGAGAGAAGCGCAGGACAAAGAGAAAATCACGACACTGAGCTACAACCTGAAGAAGAAGAAGAAGAGGAAGAAGAAGAAGAAGAAGAAGAAGAAGAAGAAGAAGAAGAAGAAGAAGAAGAAGAAGAAGAAGAAGAAGAAGAAGAAGAAGAAGAAGAAGAAGAAGAAGAAGAAGAAGAAGAAGAAGAAGAAGAAGAAGAAGAAGAAGAAGAAGAAGAAGAAGAAGAAGAAGAAGAAAAGAAGAAGAAGAAGAAGAAGAAGAAGAAGAAGAAGAAAGGATAAGGGGTGCAGGGGAAGAAGAAGAAGAAGACTGTATAGAAAAACATTGTCATGCGTACAGTTTATTCCGTGTTTGTATCTCTCAAAAAGGGATAAGTCAAACCTCTGGTTTACAAATAGACTGAAATACTGTGTCGCAAAATTATGTTTGCCCAAAAATTGTGTCAGCAACCTGAAAAGTTGGGAAAACCCTGATTGACACAGTTTAGAGTTTTCGTGAACCGACCCACCCGCCTTCAAGAGCTCTGCCCGAGTATCAGTTCCTAACAATCTGGCAGTGTTTTCAGGCAAGGTTGATTTAAAATGCGCCTGGTTTGATTGCTTTTGTAGCGAATGAATAGCTGTGCAGTGGCACACCAGTCTCAGAGGCGTTACGTCGTTTTGGTGTCAGGGGATTGACTGGCTGATTTTCTTTGGCCGTATTTGGAAATGTCCTTGGGTAACTGCAAAAGTTGGAAGCAAAGGCGCTAGAAGGCGGGGACCTTCTTCAGAGGAAATGAGAATTTCCCCCCCCCCCCCTTTCCGCAATCCTTGTGCTATGCTAAACTAAACTACACTGTGTTTGTTTACACTATTTACTCCTTTGTTTTTAGGAGAGTGAAGGACATTTGGAACAGAACTAAAAAAAAAAGTCCTTGTAAATCAAGAGGTGAAGAATAGACGGTGGCGTTGGATAGGACACGAGTTCAAAAAAAAAATTGCGATAACAATGTACCTGGAATAGACAGTCATTGGAGTGGAACCAACAGGGGCAGTGAAACAGAGACAGGTCTAAAAAAAATACATGGCAAGGGAAATAGAGAGTGAAGTCAAAAATTAAGGTAGGGCATATGTTGAACTGCATGCAGTAGTAAAGTATGGGACGACTTGGAGTTTGTTGAGGGCATATGCCCCATTGGAAGATAAAAGGCAGAAGAAGAAGGAGTGGGAGGACCAGAAAAGGTGAATTATTTTCAGGTTTATCAGAAGATGTCAGACTTATAAAACACACTGAAGGGACAAGTTGAAAATAATTTGGCAAGAGGGAAACTTTGATTAAGTCTGAGAATAACGTCCAGTGATGTACGATGGACAGTCAAAGAAAGTGTACACCATAGTGTAGTGAATCTCATTTTCTCCCAGTTAATTTATTACTGACTTCATCTGTCAGGCATAAACAAGAGCAAGAGTAAAGGAGATCCTCTTCTTCTTCTTCCTCTACTTCTTCTTCTTCTTCTTCTTATACTTCTTCTTCTTTTAGTTCTTCTTCTTCTTCTTATACTTCTTCTTCTTCTTATACCTCTTCTTCTTATACCTCTTCTTCTTATACCTCTTCTTCTTATACCTCTTCTTCTTATACCTCTTCTTCTTATACTTCTTCTTCTTATACTGCTTCTTCTTCTAAAACTTCTTCTTCTTCTTTATCTTCTTCTTCTTCTTTCTTTTCGTCTTCTTTTTGATCTTCTTCTTCTTTATCTTCTTCTTCTTCTTTTTTACGTTTTTCATCTTTTTTTAATCTTTTTCTTCTTCTTTTTCTTCTTCTTTATCTTATTCTTCTTCTTTATCTTCTTCTTCATCTTCTTCCTCTTGTTTATCTTCTTCCTCTTCCTTATCTTTTTCCTCTTCTCTTCTTCTTCTTCTTCTTCTTCTTTCGCGGACACCCTTGAAATGGCGATTGTCACGTGTCGTTGTGGTTTACAGCGAGGCTTTGATATCTGTGCTCCGCCAAACACATCTGATTTTCATTTCACAAACTCCCTTGTTGGTTGCCTTTTATGACACGTTTGTTAGAACGTATTACTACCAACAAAAACATAGGAAATGTTTTAGATCAGTTGCAAGCAACTTTCACTGCGGAGACGTCTCCTAATTTATTGAATCACTTAGATTGTTAAAATAATCTAAATAATAAATGTACATAATGCAATATGGGCTTGTGTGTCCACAAATGTAGCATTGCCCAACACCCGTGTCTACTATACGTTCCCATAAAAAGAAGGAAAAAAATAAACATTAAATTTAATGAAAATCATTTTTATTTGTATAATACGCTCTACATATACTTGATGCAAGATCACAGCAGCATAGTCTGAAAATCCATAAAGGAAAGACAAAGATAATGAGAATAAATCAGGCAAATAGTAATGTGGTTTCTCTTAATGGCATTCCACTCCAAGACGTGGAGTCGTACACCTATTTGGGCAGTAATGTAGATAAAGATGGAGGAACTGATAGAGATATTAAAATAAGAACACACAAGGCAAGAGGAGCTTTCATAGCACTAGGAAATTTGTGGAAGTCGAAAGAACTTAAAAGAAATACTTAACTAAAAATGGTTAATTCTAATGTAAAATCAATACTATTGTATGGGGCGGAAACATGGAGAACAACCAAGGCAATTACTAATAAATTACAGACATTCATTAACTGGTGCCTGCGCAGAATAGAGGGAATTAAATGTTATAATAGAATAATTAATGTAGAACTTTGGGACAGAACTAAACAGGGTCTAGTGGACCAGGAGTTGAGGAAAAGACGCTGCCGTTGGATAGGACACACACTGAGAAAACTGGAGAACAGCATAACTAGAATGTCTTTGCATTGGAACCCACAGGGGCATAGGAATAAAGGAAGGTAAAAAAAACACATGGAGAAGAGAGCTGGAAAATGAAGTTAGAAAGATGGGGAATACGTGGGGAGAGCTTCATGTAATGGCGAAGGATAGAACGACTTGGTGTGAGTTGGTTAAGGGCCTATGCTCCATTAGAGGGATAGAAAGGCTGAAGAAGAAGAAGAAGAAGAAGACGCTCTGCGTGATTACTAGTTTGAAAACGCATTTCGTTGGGTGCCCTCTACAAGACAGTCTCATTCAAGTGCAAAGAAACATCTGGCACGAAGCATATTCATTCAAACCCTATGATACCAGTGCCAGAACACGGTCGCTCACAGCAAACCATAAAAGAAAACTAGCACCGTGGAAATGAGATGTCTGAGAAAGGCATCAGGAATAATCCAAAAAAATCAGGAATGAGGTCATAGGGGAATAAGTTGGCACAGAACCTTATTACATACATTCTAACTTACATATAAAGACAACAGATCAAATGGTGTGCACACCAGGAGATAATGTTTTGTGACGCTATACCATATAAGGCGACAAAAATATGTGTCTGATTTTATTAGAATGCGTCGCTGGAATTACTTCGGTCACGTACTCAGAATGGACATACAGAGACTTCCCCACCAAGCCTTCATATGGTCACCAGAGGGTAAAAGAAAACAGGGAAGACCAAAAGAAACTCTCCGTAGAACCATCACAAGGGAGAGATCAACCATAGGTCTCAGTCGCACTCAAGACCTACATCAAGTGGCAAAGAACCGACAGACGTGGAAAGCTATGACCTCTGCCCTATGCGCCATCTTTGGCACAAGAGGAATAACTAACTAACTAACTAACCATATAAGGCATATATGAAGAGAGGACAAGGTAGACCCAGAACAAGATGGAAAGACAAAATCAAAGAAAAACACAACAAGATGTTTGTATGGTAGAGTCAGCCAGAAGAGCACGAAGCAGCAAAAGATATCTCCCTCGAAACCGAAAACGGTAACAGAGGAAGTGAAGAAGAAGAGGAAGTCTTCAGCTGCGGAAGAACACGTATATGCTCAGTTGGCGTTATGATTGTAATGAGGTGGCATACGCGGTCTCGAGGCATGGTGTCCGCCTCGAGTGCTAGAGGAACTGAATTCCATCCCCGATAAGGGCTGGGATTTTTTCACATGGACTTGGACTTCTAGTAATTCCCCCTGGTCTCTGGTCTCTGGTGAGATCGGATGCCCATGTGTATTGTTGCGCACGTAAATAATCCGTTGGTAGTTGGAAATCGAAAAGAGTAGCCTAACGGCGATGCCCGGGCAAAAATCTACCTAAAGTGTTTCAGGATCCTCAGCGGTGCTACAGAGCCTGTGCACTGTGCTGAGCTTCTTGGGACTCAGACTTATGGGTTACTACCCGTGTGCCACTATGTTGATCTATTGTTCAAGCCTCAAACCTATGTTTGTACCGCTATCACCAGTCTTATTCAACGTTTATACGGTGATGATCACTGAGCAGCAGTTGAATGGAAAGGGAAGGACTTTGTCATTTGCTGATGACATTTTGATTTATCGACGAGGGCGTGATAGACAGGAGATCGCCAGCACAATGCACAAAGAACTCGATCGAATTGCCGCCTGGTGTGATGGTTCCAATGCCTATGTCAATCCCTCGAAGGCAGCAGTGTCATGGTTCTCTTTGAACAATCACATTGTCAAGTCGGACTTACCAGAAGTGAAAATGCGTGATAATGTATTGATCAGAACCAACGTTATGACGTTTCTCGGGGTGAGGTTCGATCGCAGTTTGTCATTCAGGGAACACGTTGACCATGCGATAACAAAAGCACGCAAAGGTCTATCTGCAATGAGGATTATGGCTGCTTCCAATATCGAGCAAAGACTGCTGGTGCTTCTATTCTACGGTCTGGTCCTTTCCCCCATTGAATACGCTCTGGCCATCCTCACTGTCAGTGCTACCCAGATTGAACGACTCGAGAAGGTGCAAAATGAAGCCATGCGTATTATTTTGGGATGTACAAGAGACACATCCTGTGGAGCAATGAGGTATCTACTTGACTTTCCAACAATGAACCAAAGGATCAGGATGTGGAGAGCTCGGGCATACCTCAAAATATGTGCTGATAAGAAACACCCACTGCATCAAGCACTTTTTAGTGAAAAGGGCGACAGACTGAAGAGGGGAAAATCATGGCTAGGTCGGGCAGAAGATGTTATTAGGCAAATATGCAGCCTAACCGACATCATACCTGGTGCAGAATGGATACCTGTGCCTCAGGCGTTTATTTGTACATTTTCCTGTATTGTCACACTCAACAGGCGATGTAGAGAAGAGAATCCTGTTGCTGTTAATGCAGAGGTCAACGCTCTCATCGGTGAAAATTCAGACGAAGCAGATGCACTAATCTATACAGACGGATCCGTTATACGCCAAAGAAGAAGCGCATGGGCATTTACAGCACGCTCAGCGGGCAGAACAGTCAAAGAAGCCAACGGCGCCTTCTCCATGACAACCAGCAGCATGACGATGGAGGTGATGGCAGTGACGCAAGCGTTTGCCTGGCTTGAAACACAAAAATACACCCGCATATGTATACTCAGTGATTCAATGAGTATGATCCGGAGGGTTCAGGCAGGTTCAGTGCGAAGACAATGGCTTGAATCAATTCAGAAGTCCACTGTGCGAGGAGTCACCTTTATTTTGTTCCGGGACACGCAGGCGTCGATGGAAATGAAAGAGCTGACAGGCTGGCTGGATCCGCTATCACTACCGACGGTCGGCCTATGGATCATGCTGATATTATCAATGCCCTCAGAGAAATGGGAAGGATAGAGGACTTTGGTGGCAGTGAATCCACATCACTCGCCAGAATGGAAGACTTGGGAATTAAGATCGGCACAGCAAAAAACGAGACGCACACCGGACACGTCAGAAGATTTGTTAATCAACATAGAACTGGTACTATTAGCCATCGGACGTTGGGATTCATGCTGAGGGGAGGATCTGAGCACCTATGGACATGTCCGGAGTGCAATGATGATAACCCAACTAACTAATTAACTAACTAACTAACTAACCTATGTTTGTAATGGTGTTGTAATTTTGTTTGTAATGGCGGTGTAATAAACTTCATTGTTTATTTTATATGCACATATATGGGACATCCTGCACATATATGGGACATCCTGCACATATATGGGACATCATACACATATATGGGACATCCTGCACATATATGGGACATCCTGCACATATATGGGATACCCTGTACATATATGGGACATCATACACATATATGTGACATCCTGCACATATATGTGACATCCTGCACATATATGTGACATCCAGCACATATATGTGACATCCTGCACATATATGTGACATCCTGTACAAATATGGGATACCCTTACATATATGGGACATCATACACATATATGGGACATCCTGCACATATATGTGACATCCAGCACATATATGTGACATCCTGCACATATATGTGACATCCTGTACATATATGGGAATACCCTGTACATATATGGGACATCATACACATATATGTGACATCCTGCACATATATGTAACATCCTGCACATATTTGGGACATCCTGCACATATTTGGAACATCCTGCACATATTTGGGACATCCTGCACATATATGGGACATCCTGCACATATATGGGACATCCTGCACATATATGGGACATCCTTCACATAAATTTCGTTCGACAGATAATTCTTCACAGGTAAAGGGATTATTTTGTTTTTGTTTCAATTGTTTGGGTGTTTAATTCTTCCTCCCTATTTTCCAACACCAATTGTGTCCTTGTTTACGTACTCCCTGTTCAACATTGTTCTTCTCTTCCACATTGTTAACACTTTTCCCTTTCTGCGTAAAGAAATCGGAACCAAATGAGTCCCCGTGTTTTTGTCCTCACTGAGAACGCCAGGTTGAAACTAAAGTGGGCGCTATTCATGTTTTCGCCTGCTTTCAGTGGATCTACTTTAAAACGCCAAGTTGTTCACATGGAAATCGTTGATTAATCACAAAGTAATCACTTCACTTGTCATTGCGCAATCAAGCTGGGAACCGCAAGTCCAAGTGCCTGTTTGTGGGGGTTTATTAGTTATGTCATGTGTAGGTCAAAGGCGGTGACATGGTTTCGGGTAGTTCGCTTTGATCTGTGGTGTGGGGGAGTTGAGAGCATTTGTTGTCCAAAGTGATGCCAGTCTGTCGACACTTTATTCAGCTGGCTATTCTCTCTCTCTCTCTCTCACTCTCTCTCTCTCTCTCTCTCTCTCTCTCTCTCTCTCTCACGCACACACACACACACACACACACACGCACACACACACGTTCGTGCGCTGCCTCTAACGCCATCTCGCATTTCGCTCCGGGCTCTCTGTCTCTGCTCCGTCTCTCCCTCTTCCTGTGTGCCTTGCTCTCCTCTCCTCAAACCTCCGTCTGTCTCTCAGTCTGTCTCTTGGTCGGCCTCTCTCTATGTGCCTTGCTCTCCTTTTCTGAAACCGTTCTGTCTGTCTCTCAGTCTGTCTCTCAGTCTGTCTCTCAGTCTGTCTCTTGGTCGGCCTCTCTCTATGTGCCTTGCTCTCCTTTTCTGAAACCGTTCTGTCTGTCTGTCTGGTCTGGTCTGGTCTGGTCTGGTCTGGTCTGGTCTCTGTCTGTCTGTCTGGTCTGTCTGTCTGTCTGTCTGTCTGTCTGTCTGTCTGTCTGTCTGTCTGTCTGTCTGTCTGTCTGTCTGTCTGTCTGTCGGTCGGTCGGTCGGTCGGTCGGTCGGTCGGTCGGTCGGTCGGTCGGTCGGTCGGTCGGTCGGTCGGTCGGTCTGTCGGTCGGTCGGTCTCTCCCGGTGTGCATTGGTCCCCTCTTCTGAAACTTCTCCCCCTGTCTGTCTGTCTGGTCTGTCTGGTCTGTCTGGTCTGTCTGGTCTGTCTGTCTGTCTGTCTGTGCAACCTTCTTCTAACTGTGTCCTTCTCTCTCTTTCTCGCTTTGCCTGTCTCTTTATTATTTTATCCATAGGCCTTGTGTATCCTTCTTTCCTTCTCTACCCTTGCCCTGTTATATCTACCCCTCTTTCTTGCTCGCTCTCGTTCTCTTTAAAATCTATTTTATATAGTGACAATAACATATATCAACCTAAGTAGTCACAATAGAATGGAAGATGTGCACCAAATAATAGATAACGACACTACAAGCCTTTCTGCACATCCTGAAAAATTGTAGGGATGTTTCGAATCAAATGCAGAAAAATCCTCCAAAACTCAGCCCCGTGTGTACTAACCCAAGAAAACTATTCCGGACAGAATGTAACAAAGTCATTTCTGTCCCTCTGTGACATGTTATAGAATGACAAAAATGGTGGTCAAGAACAGAAAATAATGATCAAGTCCCGTAACTATTCTACTTCACTTTCGTGGATTATCTCCCTGCTTTCTTGGTCAATTCTTTGAGCAAGAGATTCTCAAAACGGATCCTGTAACAACCCTTCTCATAGTTTGGACACGTTAATGCAAATAAAAGTGAAATATATACATACATATATATACACACACACACACAAAACATATATATATATGTATATATATATATATATATATATATATATATATATATATATATATATATATATATATATATATATATATATATATATATGAACACAATCCAAAACCAAATGAGATCGAGACCAGAAAACGTCACCACAAATATAGCTGAAAGGAAAGTGAACAGAAATGTGAGCGGACCTAGCTGAAAGTGGTCAACGAAAGAGAATTTGAAATTAGGGCTGTACCGAATTTCGCTTCGTATTCGCTTCGGGGCCGAATAGTAGACAGTTGCGGTCGGGCCGAATACGAATAGTCGTTACCTTACATCCGTTTCTGGACTGGTGGAAAAAAAACATATCAAAATTTACCACTTTGGTTCATACTGTCAAGCGTTATCTTTGGGCACTACCTACGAACGTACCAAGTTAACGTCTGTTTAGTACAGCTGGAAATACCTTCAGTGAGACAAGAAGCTGCCTTAAATGCTGACAACATGAACGATTTTTTTTTTTTTTTGAAAGCTAATGCCGCTTTTATGGATTAACTAAACTGTCAGTGACAATTTAAAAGTTTATTTACTTGTTATAAAACTAAGAATACTTTCATTCCTGCATTAGTTACCACAGACTGACTGACTGGAGGATGCAAAACATAAAATGTTTTTAAATGTTTACTATTCTGTACTACATTTTGTGAAGTAGAATTTCAGCGTACATTTGACATTATGGATGTTTTTTTTTTTTTATTTTTAAGATCTATTTTATACACGAAAGTGGAAGAATGGGCCTCAGTTTGAATAGCGGGAAGACAGAGGTAATGGTGGTATCCAAAAAAAAAAAAATAATAATAATAATTCCTAAATGTGTAATAAAAGTCAATGGTTTTATTTTGGTACAAGTATAGAAATTTAAGTATCTCGGCACACGGATAACATCAGATGGAAGATGCATTACTGAAAAAAGAAACAGAATATGACAGGCAAAAACTACATTTTATAAAATAATAACATCTTATGCAATATATCTTTGTCATTGAAGGTTAGAAAAAGAATTCTTGCTTGCTACATACAACCCGTTTTAACATATGGCTGTGAGTCATAGACAATCGGTAGGCAGGCCAAACAATTTCTTGAGGCCTCAGAATAGTGGTTTTACAGAACAATGCTTAAAATACCTTGGACAGCCCAAAAGAACAAACAAAAAAAAAGAAGCAACCAAGAGGTTTTGATACAGGCGGGAGCCCGAAGACAACTACTCACAGACATCAGAAGGAGACAGTCATCATTTTTCGGCCATGTTATAAGATGAGGGAAAATGGAACATGTGGTGACCACTTGAAAGATCTATGGAAGGAGGGTTAGAGGAAGACAACGAGAGAAGATTCTTGACAGTCTTGTTGCATGGCATGGAGGTGTGTCAGCACACCAACTAATACATGGCGCAGGAGATCACAGATTGTGGCGAGGCATAATCTCCCATGAAAGTCGGCAAAGCACCTGATGATGATTATTCACTATTCGTATTTGTATTCGGCCGAATAGTTGGTTGTTGGCGGTGGCCGTTTGTGATTAAAATTGATCGCGTGGGCAACTGCTGATCTGTTGGCGCAAGTTCTACTATCATCAATGATGAACTGCATTTCTAATGTTGGACTGTTTGTGTTAGCACTTCGGATGGCTACCGTATGCTTTAATGCGAGTGTATGCTAGATATGCTGAGACAGCAGTCTGTCAATCTTTCCACAAGGGACTGTGATAAACATTCTGGGTGTTTTTCGTTGGCACAGGAGCGGAGCAAAGATGGGGCGACCCGTTTGCTATGAAGCTGAAACTAAGACTACCAGACCAGACCAGACCATTCGTATTTGGCCGAATAGTGAAAATCACCATTCGGTGCAGCCCTAATATATATATATACACACATACACATACACATACACACACACACACACACACACACACACACACACACACACACACACACACACACACATATATATATACTACCGGAAAAAAGTGTGTTTATGTGTTCTTGTTTACTTCTTGTGTTTCAAACTAAAATCTTAAAAACATGACACAAATTACAATCACCATGCAACTCTTGCAACCTGTCGTTACTGTTGCTACGGATATCAAGAAACTAAAGCACGTAACATTCTGGTGCAGACAACGCAGTGATGAATTACCCAATTTAGATGTGTACCAAAGAGGAGCAGCATTATGTTATCCTTTTTTTTTTATCGGTTTAGTGGGGCAAGTCGGCTCTGTGGATAAGTCGATGCGAACGCTTCGTAATGCCGAAGTGCCGGGTTCGATCCCAGCTGCGATGGCAAATTACTGGACGTAAATTTGCATAGAGAAACCATACAACAGCCAGGGGCTGGTGGGGTTGGTTCTGCTACGTCCTGTAAAGGAGCTAACCTAATCTAACTGGTGCAATCTACAGAAATTCATCTGATAATTAAGGCCCAAATGGTCACGCATGCCTACGAATCCAGTAAGTGTATTAGTGAAGAAGGGAATCTCAAAATAGACTGACTTCGGTAGCAAGCTGTATTGTTCGCCTTTTACGACACGTTTATTAGGTTTCAGTGTGTCTGTTCTTTTCACTCACCAAAATGGGCTCCGGAAAAACATACATACTTTTAAATCACTGATCCCGAACATAGTGATTAGCTGAGTGAGTAAGTACCCCACCAGGACATTACACAGAGCGATGAACACCCAGTGACACAAAGTGCCACCATGCTGATAAGGATCACCCGTGGAGAGGTCCCGGAAAGCCCGTTCAATCGTTAGTTTAAATTAGGACCCCGGCAACAGCCGTGATGGGAGCTTCAAAAACTTCATCCCACATGGGGATGCCATTGATTCACATAGGATTACCATTAGTTTTTGGTGACGTCTCGAACAGCCAGAGAACCACTGGTGTCAAAACTTCTACTCACCGATCAACAGTGGACGTGAATTCCAAAAGCTCTGACGCATTGTTAGTTCACATAGCCGCACAATGAAAGTTGTTTTCCCCGTATTCTGCTGTTGACTTTGACATTGGGAGGAACTTTGTGATCGGCTGTGGTCACAAATTTCTAATATTCCTTTCAAGTCGTTTGATGTGGGAAGACAACTTTTTGTTGATTGTGGCTTGTCGGTTAGTGCCCGTGTCCGGAATGTATTTGGGAATCAGTTGTAATTCTTTGATCCTTTTTACATCATTGTATATAGGTTAGTTGCGTATCCTTTACACGACGTTGCAGAACCAACCCCAACAGCCCTTCACTGTTGTGTGGTTTTTCTAGGCAAATTTATGTCCAGTAGTTTACCATTGCTCCCTGGACGGTCGGCTTTCTTGATACTACTGTCGAAACCAACGCAAGACGCATGGCCCGCAGCTGGGATCGAACCCGACATCCCGGCATTACGAAGCGTTCGCATCGACCTAGCCACAGAGCCGATTTCATTGAATATATGTGATACATTAAAGATGGATTACATAATATTATCTTCTTCTCCGAGGAGCGGCTGGACGAATGGCTGGGCTCTCATGCTGAAGACCCGGGTTCAAATCCTCGGTAAGGCTAAGTATTTTTTTCTGTCGCGGGCTAAAATAAAATCCACACCTGCACAGTCGTGACAGCACTGGCCATGCGGCCTTAAATACCCCCTTACCCCCCCCCCCCTCCCACCCCCTTTTTTCGCCTACACAGTAAAAGTGGTATATAAAGGTTAGGTTGCGTATCCTTTACAGGACGTTGCAGAACCAACCCTAACAGCCACTGGCTGTTGTGTGGTTTTTCTAGGCAAATTTACGTCCAGTAGTTTGCTATTGCTTGCTGGACGGTCGGCTTTCTTGATACCACTGTCGAAACCAACGCAGCTGCGATCGAACCCGGCATTCCGGCATTACGAAGCGTTCGCATCGACTTAGCCACAGAGCCGACAAAGTGGTATATAAAGACAGTAATTGGCAGTTTAATCTTCTCCTTCTCCTGCCTTTGTCTAAAAAATGGGTGTTCGAAACGCTACGCAGTGATTTACATCTAGGTTGCGATATTTGCACTTTTCTTTTAAAAATGTCCGACTTTATAAAATCCGTAATTAGTTGCCCATTTACGACATGCTTGTTAAACGACAGTGGGTCTATTTTTAACCAAAATGGAACCCTTGAACCCATTCGGTGACATTAGAGGTCAACTGGGTGCTTTAATTTTAGACGACCCCCTATCTCGTTGGCTTCGAGATTTTGTAGGAAAATCTTCAGAACGTCCCATAGTATAAGGGGAGTTAGGGTTAGAGTTAGTTGTGGTCGCTATTCATTTAACACTAACCCTAACCCTAACCTCCGACCCCCCCCCCCCCCACCCTCTCCCCCCTCCAATATGGAACAGTCCAGGGAAATCAGAAGCAGCAGTAGAAGAAGAAGAAGAAGGTCAACCGGACCAACATAAGCGAAATCCGCAGGCACACACTGTCCTTATACTTAGTCGCTGTTTTCTTTTTTTTTTTTTTTTTTAGTATCCAGAAGCCATGAGTTGTTAACCCTTAGGCTTGGTATTATGGATATCGCAACCCTTCGGCCTTGATTCCATGATAAATACCGTAAATCTGGGAGAAATGTGGCTTTTCTGCCTACCCCCGGGCGTGAACCCGGTCCAAAAGGAGTTCGTCACCCAGTCACTGCGCAGTCCGGTTTAGCCAACTAGGCTAAAGAGCCGGGCGAGTCGCTGTTTGGAAACATCTATTACTATTTTATTTTTAACTGGTTGTGTTAACCAAATAATAATTCATTTCTCTGTACTTAATGAATAAAGAAATGAACGACATCTTGTCCGAAACCTCTTTCTGCTTTACCTGCGATTTCACTTATCAATGTTAGGTGGGGGAGGGCTGAGAGGAATCAATAACAAAACAAAGGAATCCACATTTTGAATCAAGTCTATCACCAGTTCCTGGATACTTCATGAATCTTAAGCCAAAACAATCCAGGACAGAATCCAGCTCGTCTATCTCTATACCACTTGATCCTAAAACAACTTAAGAGAAGCTGGAAAACAGCAAGAAACCGCTAGAGTTGTTACCCTGTCTTCGGGTATTCCTATTCTTAAGTTTAACCCAGCTTCACAACAAGGTAAGCGGTAAAACGGACAAATAGTCCTACCTAAGCGCGAAAAACCCGCTTCTGATTGCGTCCGACTCCAGATTACGTTGGAACCGGGTCTCTGTGATGACATTAATTTCAATTATAATCATTGCTACTTCCAAGAAGGCTTTCTAACGGCCTGAAAGGGAATCAGAACCCTAATCCTTTCGGCTTAACGACCGCCAGGTCTTGGCACCCCGAACTTCATCCATGCATACGAACGACCACCTCGGCCCGGCAAGAAGGGATGAAACCTCCATCTATTTGTCGGAGGAGATGCCTTGTAAGCTGCAGTCCGTTACTGCTTTCTCCTCACAGCTTGGCGAATTAATATGGGTAGATTACGGAAGGAAATTGCCTTAGACCTCTTTGGGATAACAACTAGTCTGGGCAGGATTACAGCGGCGATACTCCCTCCATTTCGCCAGATCTCTCCCATTTCTCGTATGCCATTAACAGACGAACGGCAACAAATATGGCGGCTAATGTTTTTATTTTTATACCCGGGCACGAAGCAAGATTGAGAAGTGCAGTTTTTAGGTCTCCATTTCCCTTTCGGTTCCTATTTTCATTTCTGACGATGTCTTTCTCCTCGTTTTTATTTTTTTTTTTTTTTGTTACTCAAAACAGAATCAGGTCTTTTTTTTTAATAATTCGAGACAGTATTCCAGTTAGCTGTTTTTCTTACTGTGGTGTGTAAGACAGAAACAAGTATACAGGAAGGGTCCTTTTTCAAGTCAGTGTCGCATTAAATATTTGTTTTAAAAAAAATTTGTAAAGATCCCTTTTCACGTCTTTAGGCGTATCGGGCATATGGGAAGAGCTCTCATATTTTTACACACCATGGGCACTAGGTGGGTTATGTGGTCAGCCTTACGCCGGCCGTCTTTACTTCCCTAGGATATCCATCCTTGTACCCATTTTAGGCTGGGTAAACCTGCGACGCCCCAAGGCATGAAAAAAATCCACGCAGCCAGCAGTGGGTTTCGATCACGGTATGTTGGAATTACGAGTCGGACTCGCAAAACCTAAGCCACTGACTCCGCTTAAAATGTGGTGGTGGACTCAATGTGCACTGACTAGCATGCCAGTACTTATGTAATCATCCCCTATTACACAAGACAGTAACAGATTTTTAGCATCGTCATCCCTACTTGATGCTGTCAGTGCCAAACATGGACAGTGAATAGGCACTATAGCAGAAAATAACTACACCTGTCTCCATGTAAGGCTACTAATAACACAAGAAGAGAACAAGTTACGGATACCGGGATTAAAGACAAAATTGGAATAAGACCATGTCTGAATTATATTAATAGACCAAAAAGGAAATGGTTCGGCCATCTAGTGAGAATGCAGCCAGACAAAACTGCATTTAAGACTTCTATTTTTTTTTCAGCGAAACGTCTGGGAGATGGCCACGAAAAAAGTCCAAGAAACAGGCCTATATTTTCACTACTGGACACATGTGCGGGTTGCCCAATTTTTTTGTTTCTGAAGCCAAAAGGGAACCAGACATATTCTAGCAAAGAAGGAACACAGCGATAACAGAAAAAAGGACGAGCCAGTTGTTTGCAAGCAGGAGGCCAAATTGTTTGATCACTAAGGTAAATTTGCTCTCTCTGGGATGACTTGTGATTATTTAGCGGTTTTTGAAGGCTCGGTGTGCCTTTGATGTTGCTGTCTGTGATATTTGTTTCAGGTTTGTGATCTTGATGTTAGCAGCACACGTGCTTCAGGTGGGGCTCTGGGCAACGTCCAGTTGCAGCATTCATAGAGTCACGTTAGGCGCGGGATCAAACATGTGCTTCAGGGGGGAATGTGAGGGCAGGGAAAGGATGGCCAGAGGTGATGACTGTGGAAGAGGCAAAGGGAGAAATAAAGATGGAAAATACAACAAGAGAAAATAAGAGGCGGAGATGGAGAAAGAACGAGTGAGAGACAGAGAAAGGGAGATGAAAACGTATAGAAAGAAAGTAGTAAGTGGGAATGGTTGAGAGAGAAATGAGGAGGTTGAAGGAGAAGGGGAGAGGGAGACGTTGAGGGAGAAAGTAAAGAAAATAAGAGATAGAGGGAAACAGAAAAAGGTAGAGGCAGATAGACAGAAGATGTAGATGGATAAAGAAGGAGGTAAAGGGATAAAAAAAAGATTGAGGCAGATAGATAAAAAGAGATGCAGACGGATAAAGGAAAAGTCAAAGGACTAAAGGGAGAGGTAAGTCGTGAAAAAAAGAGGGAGATGGATAAAGGAAGAAATAGTTAGAGAAAGGAAGAAGGCGATGGATAGAGGAAGATGTAGAGGGAGAAAGGGAGAAGGAGATGGATGCAGGAAGATGAAGACGGAGAAGGGAGAATAAATAAACAGCACAATAAAAGAAGAATGTTTAGAAGTGAGTGGGCTAAAACAGTCTTAGAGATATTGTAATAACTTGAAACATCCAGTTGAAAACAGGGACTACTATTTCTACCACCGCCATTATATATTACTGCATTTACAAGACAGAAGAAACTTGTTACATTGTAAAACTTGTAACTTGTTCTATCAAACAAGTAACAATTTTTGTTCTATCTTGTTCTTTGCGTTCATTGGCTGTAAACTCCGGCAGAAAGTTCTCGATATTTGTCCACTACTGGACTTTAGTCTTTCTTTCAGAAACTGAGCTTTGTGTGCATATCCGTTTAACAAATCTGACTTAATTGCTTGCAGACTGTTTGGTTCCTTGCCTATCAGACAGATACACTCTAAGGAAGCGCCCAGTTAGGCGACGCTTACCACATGCTTTTTGGGGCGTTAGTGGGTTCATTCTGGTTTTTCCTAAAATGATGTTCTGAAACACGTAAGATAAGGGTAATAATAAATAACAGTCCTTGACATCCCCCCCCCCCCACCCCTACCTGTAACCACACAAAAGAAAACAGTTAATCGCGTATCACTAACAACTCATTAACAAGAGGCATGTCAAACCGAGGCCTTCAGATGGCGATATGGGTAACATTGTGTTGTCACGAGGGTGTCACTCGACAACTAACTGAAGTCATTTAATTTATAAAAAATATATTGCATGCAACTGAATACAATGAGGGGTATTTCGAAACTACAACGCGCGTTCTCAACGCCTAAACCACAGACGCTGGTGGCGCAAGTGAAATAGAAATCAAAAAGAGAATAGGAATGGTCACAAATCAACATGCAATAAGCGAAAGGGAAGGAGCCTCTGCTAAACACACAATAATGTTTGGCCTTCCCCATACGAGCACGATAGGAATCCTTTTGACTTAACACTTCAATCTGCCCAGCTGACCTGCTCAAACAACACTTTGCAAACTTGTGACGATCTGGAATTATCTGTCTCACCCCTGGCAGTTCTGATCCACTAAATTAAGAGTTCTTTTAAAGTGCAGAGATGATTATTGGTAATTCCATGTTTCTTAATGATCGTTTGCATGAATGAACATGGGGAAATATCCGGATAGAGGAAGTTAGGAAGTCAGAAATGGGTAAAGATGAAAGGAATGATATTGCTTTTGTCGTTGTTGTTATTATCGTTATGGTAATCGTCATCAGAATCCTCATGAATTTGAATTTACTCTTTACTATCCTTTAAGACACAGCGCCACACATTAACTTTTTCAGTCGTATTTTGTTTCAATTAAACTTAATTGATTTGACGTATTTATTCTCTACAGGCAGAGACACGACAAGAGACGTGTCGGGTGGGGTTGGGGGAGGGGCGATCGCACCAGGTGTCATCACTGGTGGGGGGGGGGGTGGTGGGGGGAGTGTGCTTTGTATCATAAAATGTTTGTGTGTGTTTATATGCTTTTACGTGTGTGTGTGTGTGTGTGTGTGTTCGTGTGTGTGTGTGTGTGTGTGTGAATGTGAGTGTGTGAGAGTGTGTGTGTGTGTGTGTGTGTGTGTTGGGTGGAGGTGACAGGAAATTTTCTGCACAGGGTACCAGCTTACCTGGCTACAACACTGCCGACAGCAGTACATTTTTAAATGCGGAGAGACTGGGGAGATAGAAATAAGACACAGTCTTTTACGGGACTTCCAGAAACAATGTTTAGTGGTGTTAGTAGCCAATATGATGTTGGGTTGTCTGTCAGAACGTCCATGAACGGAGGACATTTATGCAAAGCGGTCTGCAGTGAAACTTTGGTACCTGAGTGTATCTGAGTACGAGTTGTACAGGGTACCAGGTCAGGCTCGGCAATTGTCTGCACAAGAAAGGAGGCGAAGTCCAAGATGCGAGCTGGAGTGATGTGGGATAAAACGGAATTAATGTTTATGGTAGCATATTTTGAGAAGAAATTATTTCGAGAAGCATATCATAAAAGGAACCACTCCTCGTATGGGTTTTGGGGTCCTATTGTGGGGAGGGGGAGGGGGAGACAAGAGTAGACCCACTGCCTCCCCAACAAACATGTTATAAGAGGCAACTAATTTTTTTTTTTTTTTGGGGGGGGGGGGGGGGGGGGGGCGGCTTCTTAGAAGAAGTGCATCAGCAGTTCGCATACAAATCAGCAACGACCAACCAAAAAAAAAACGAACCGCCAATTACTGCCTTTATTATACCACTTGTGGGGTGTAAGCTGGGGAGGCGGGGGAGAGGGGTGGGGCTAGAGCTAGAGGATTTACGGCCGCATGGCTAGTGCTGTCAACCAGCCTTATCGAGGGTTCGAACCCGGATCTCCCGCTTGAGAGCACGGCGTTTTAACCGTTCGGCCAGCCGCTCTTCATACAAATAAGCCTTATCTGTAAAAACGGTCCTGGAACCAAGCCGAAGTCCAGTACTGGACGAACAACCCTGTCTTTCCGCTGGAGTTTACAGCTGACAAATGTAGACAACAACATATTATGAATAACCAATAAACATGTGCTGGGTTAGTCGGTATCCAGTGAGTTAAAATACTTTTCAGCTACAGAACACGATCGAGTCTTTAATCAAAGAAAGTGAGCCTTATTGTGCTCCCTCAAGGGACCAGTATTACACTGAAGTGCACGCCAACTCACGCTTCACGTGTAGGGTCGTCTATTTTGCCGGCACGTGTTGGGATGACCTCTGTACAGCGTGAAACAATCCATGGAGGCAGCCATGTGTATTCAAAGCACGCACACGTCGTTCACGACAGCAGTATCTTCACTGGGACCTTATGTCGCACTTGTTTCTTTTGTTCGGCTTTGTGTCATCCCGTTGTAGATGCATCCTTGGTTAGAATAGTGCCGGCGGAGTGATACAAATTCGATGCGCAGTACCCTGGAGTCAGTGAGAAAATACGACACGTGTAGCAAGCGTGGAACGTGAATCAGTTTTCAATGGCACGCTGTGTGAATTAAAGTACAGTATCTAATCTCGTTGGCATCTGTGGCTTAGGTTTTAGGAAACTCGATTGGTAATTCTGTGGTGCTGGGTTCGATGCCAAATGCAATAGATTTTGTCATAGGCCTCTTCCGCTGGTCTAAACATAGCATTGAGAGAAGACTGTTTGGTGAGCAATGGCAAACTATTGAAACTACAAGTAAATCTTTGTACAGGACACGTTGCAACTGGAAGTGAAACATGTCCCCCACAAGCAGAACCCTTATGGGTTCGTTCTTTTTTCCTGAGAATTAACCTAACAATGTGTGAGCCAATGAACGAACTGTATTATATATAATGGCTCAGCACAGTGAACCAGCCTCTGGGTAGCAGTGTCACCAGTGAACTAAAAGTTTTTGTGCGCAGCAACATTCACTGTGTGGGTTACACGTGGGGGTGGGGATTAATCATCTCACTACACCCAGACACACTAGGGAGGTTTGAGATTAACAACGGATAGTCATGTCCTAGTCAACGTGAAACAAACAGCGCACAGGCCCTCCCCAGCTAAATTTTACGTCTTACACCGGGCGTGGATCTGAACCCGACTAGAATTACCTAGTAGCCCCCAGCTCCAGGGAGCGAACACCATACCTCTAGACCACGCAGTCCCCTACATGTCGTGTAAGGGGACTGATATATGATGTTTTTTCGGAGTCGGAGTGCATCTGGCTGAGTGGCCGTCGACAACAAAGCAGCTGTGCAAGATGCCGGCATAAACGAAATATACAGTCTGAAAGGTAGCTGCATCTAGATTCAAGTTGTGATTCATCTAGATTCAAGTTGTGATGCGTCTAGATTCAAGTTGTGATGCATCTAGATTCAAGTTGTGATGCATCTAGATTCAAGTTGTGATGCATCTAGATTCAAGTTGTGATGCATCTAGATTCAAGCTGTGATGCATCTAGATTCAAGCTGTGATGCATCTAGATTCAAGTTGTGATGCATCTAGATTCAAGTTGTGATGCATCTAGATTCAAGCTGTGATGCATCTAGATTCAAGCTGTGATGCATCTAGATTCAAGTTTTGATGCATCTAGATTCAAGCTGTGATGCATCTAGATTCAAGTTGTGATGCATCTAGATTCAAGTTGTGATGTTTCTGAAGCAGTATTTGTAATCTGGCACTTGTGTTATTAACGAGAACACAGAACAGTGGCCAGACAGTACAGCTGTTGGATCGGCTAATAAAAACGATAACTGCTGATGGGCGTGTGTGTCATCTGATGTGTTTATACTAACTTTTTACAACAAGGAAAGAAAGAACTTATTTTGATGAGCCCTGATAAAACCTAGACAGATCAACATTGCACTGCTTATAAATAAGCTAGGTACACACACACCCACACCACATACACACCCACACACCAATACACACACACCCACACCCACCACACACAACCATACACACACACCAATACACACACACTCACACCCACCCCACACACCCATACACACCCACCCCACACACCCATGTACACACACCCATACACACCCACCCCACACACCCATATACACACACCCACACACATATACACACCCAGCCCACACACCCATATACACACACCCACACACACCCATACACACCCACCCCACACACCCATATACACACACCCACACACCCACACACATATATCCACAAGAGAAGATTCGACGGTCTTTTATCATATCATGGATAACATTGTTGGTGGCATTTGTGAACAACTGATCGTTAACGCCAGTCGGCACAGCATTGGATGGTAAAGATGATGATACAAACTACTAATCATTGTCATAATGAGAGGACGGTGCTGACGAAAGGATGATACGATAATGTTGATGATGAACAATATTATATATGATACTGAAGATGGCGGAGTAGTAGTGATGTTGGAGATACTAAAAATTTTTTTTTTTTTTAGCTGAAAATGACATTGTGGTGATATTGGTGATCATTATGATAATGATGGTGGCTATGACCGATAATGTTGATGAATACAATAATAAATATATTTTATTTAAAAAAATATAAAGTTAATAATAATAACGACGACAATGATGTTGAGGATGATTTAATAATGGTAACGATAATGACGACGAGGATGATGATATTGACGATGACATTGGTGATGATGTTGACAATGATGTTGACGATGATGTTGATGATGATGTTGACTATGATGTTGATGATGATGTCGATGATGGCATTGGTGATGATGTTGACGATGATGTTGATGATGTTGATGATGTTAATGACGTTGACGATGATGATGTTGATAATGACTTTGGTTATGATGATTTGATGATAGAGGTAGTGATGATGTTGACGATGACGATGATAATGATGTTCATGTTGATGATGATATTGACGATGACACTGATAATGATGATTATGATGATGCTGTTGTTGTTAATGATGATAATGTCGATGATGATGATGTTGATGATGATAATGACGACGACGACGAAGATATTGATTATAATGTTGATGATGATGTTATTGGTGTTGATGATGATGGCGGTGATGATGTTGATGACACTGATGATGATGCTGAGAGTGTTGATGAGGATGATGGCTATCTGGTAATCGTAGTTTCAGCTCAATAGCAAACGGGTTACCCCATAGTTGCTCCGCTCCAGTGCCAACAAAAAACACACACAGAATGTTTATCACAGTCCCTTGTGGGAAGATTGACAGACTGCTGTCTCGGCAAATGCACTATCATACACACGCATTAAAAGCATACAGTTACCATCCTAAGTGCTTGAATAATCGACATTAGAACTTCAGGATGATGGCTATGATGATGATGAAGATGATGCCGATGATGATGATAATAATAATGATGATACCGTTAATCAATGATGATGATGATTATAACGATGACAATACTGATAATGATATTTTTTTGGTATGCAACGGTACTCAGCACCGTTACCTTTTTTTATGCATCAATTTCTCTAGCACTCTGGCAAATGCACTTTGTGGTGAACACACCCGGGGATCTTTCTTTAAAGGCAGTTGGAGGAAAATACGGTTTTCAAGAAAAACAGTTACTGTCTTTATTAGACCACTTTTGCGGTGTAGTCTTTGAGCCTGAGGATTTACGGCTGCATGGCTAGTGCTGTCGCCACGGACTGTGCATGTGAGGGTTTTATTTTTCCCCCGACAAAAAAAAATGCTAGCCTTAGGGAGAATTCTAACATTATTCTCCCTCAAGACAAACAATGCTGATTATTTTGATAAACCTATTAATAAAAATTAAAATATAAAAATAATAACAACAGCAGCAGCAGCAGCAACAACAACAACACAAATAAAAGCGAAATGATGATGACAACGATGATGGCTACAATAAGGATTGATGATGATTGTGATGACGATTATGACAGTGCTAACGACTATGATGTGAAAGCGGACACAACATCTGGTCACGTAACGATACCCAGAGAGAGCTGACAATGCTGAAAATGTCTGTGTAACGGCTGTCATCCTTTGATGTCCAGGAGTCACACCGGAAGTCAGAATGCAATTGAGAAGTCCAGCCGCGATGTGTGCAAGAATGCGCCTCAAAGGGCCCATTTGTTAGCTCATTGGCGCGGCCCTAAGTGGAAGGTCAGATATGTGGCCAGTTCGCACACCAAAATATTCTTTGAAATTTTACTCTGGCGAGGGATGGTCAGTCAAATAGTTTTGACGCGAGGGATACATACACAGACATCCAAGAACACGCACGGATACGTACGCACAGGCACGGGACACACGCACACACACACTACTCCTTCTTCCCGTACATTTTCTTCTTCATCTTCTTCTTCTTCATCTTCTTCTTCTTCATGTCTTCTTCTTCATGTCTTCTTCTTCATGTCTTCTTCTTCATGTCTTCTTCTTCATGTCTTCTTCCTTATGTCTTCTTCTTCATGTCTTCTTCCTTAAGTCTTCTTCTTCATGTCTTCTTCCTTAAGTCTTCTTCTTCATGTCTTCTTCCTTAAGTCTTCTTCTTCATGTCTTCTTTTTCATGTCTTCTTCCTTATGTCTTCTTCTTCATGTCTTCTTCTTCATGTCTTCTTCTTCGTGTCTTCTTTTTCATGTCTTCTTCCTTGTGTCTTCTTCTTCATGTCTTCTTCTTCATGTCTTCTTCTTCATGTCTTCTTTTTCATGTCTTCTTTTTCATGTCTTCTTCCTTGTGTCTTCTTCTTCATGTCTTCTTCATCGTCCTTGCCGTCTTCTTCTTCTTCTTCTTCTTCGTCTTCTTCTTCTTCGTCTTCTTCTTCTTCGTCTTCGTCTTCTTCGTCTTCGTCTTCTTCGTCTTCGTCTTCTTCTTCTTCGTCTTCTTCTTCTTCGTCTTCTTCTTCTTCGTCTTCTTCTTCTTCGTCTTCGCCTTCTTCGTCTTCGCCTTCTTCGTCTTCGTCTTCTTCTTCTTCGTCTTCTTCTTCTTCGTCTTCTTCCTCTTCGTCTTCTTCCTCTTCGTCTTCTTCCTCTTCGCCTTCCTCTTCGTCTTCGTCTTCTTCGTCTTCTTCTTCTTCTTCTTCTTCTTCTTCTTCTTCTTCTTCTTCTTCTTCTTCTTCTTCTTCTTCTTCTTCTTCTTCTTCGTCTTATTCGTCTTATTCGTCTTCTTCGTCTTCGTCTTCGCCTTCTTCTTCTTCTTCTTCTTCTTCCTCTTCTTCTTCCCCTCCTCCTCCTTCGTCTTCGCCGTCTTCCTTTTCTTCTTCTTTGATTTTGTCTTCGTCGTCGTCGTCTTTTCTTCTTCTTTTCTTCTTTTTCTCCTTCTCCTTTGTCTTCTTGTTCTTAAATATCTCTCTCCTCAACACATGACCGAACAACACTTACTTAATTTTAAAAAAAAATATATTAATCTATTTGAAAACTATGGAGTGTATACAAAAATTTATAAACATAACTGTAATACTTGAGAGGGTTGGGGGAGGTGATGTAGGGTGCCCTCTCAGCTCCCTTTTCTAACAGGTTTGAAGTTTGAATAACGGATCGACATCATGGCACACCAGTAGTAACCCATCAGTGTTCTGTTCTACTTTGAACTCAAGTCCGAGTCCGAAGTAGATCAACGCAGTGCAGGAGCTCCGTAGCACCGGCAAGGGTCCTGAAATATTTTGGGTAGATTTTAACTCCAAATTTGTGCCCGGGCAGCGCTGTTAGGCTAGTCTTTTCGATTTGCAACTGCCAATGGATTTTTACGTGCGCAACAATGCACACAGGAACCCGTTCTCACTACCAAGAGACCAGAGAAATTACTAAAAGTCCAAGTGAACAAAAAACAAAACAAAATGACAGCCTTCACCTTGGCTTGAACCCGGGACCTCTAGCACTTGAGGAGGACACCATACCTCGAGACCATACAAATAGTGAAAGACGAGTTCTTAAAGATGAGCAGCGAAAGATTGCAGGCTTTTCGTTTTTATTCTTGTTAACTTGCTTTTACTTTCCTTTTCAATTATTTCACTAAAATCTTGTGCTGATGATAGCTTTTTAACCGCAACGTTAACTTGTTTGTGAATGTGATCGTGTAGAGCTGACTGGTTCTAATTCTCCTTTGGTTTGATATCATTTTATGATGGTTTCACTACAGAATTACCACAGGGGAATGGATTTTGTAATCGACAGAGACGACAGTTCAGTAGAATTAGGGCCTAGATTTTTCCACAGAATTGTCTGTTTTTGTAACTGACGTCTCTGTTTAACAAGAGATTAACGGTTATTAAAACATCTGGACTGTGCGAAATGAAAGCTTAAGTAAAGTTAACTTAATATCCAAATTGCTGAATAATTGATTTCTACGAACAACAATTTGTGGTTAGAATAATATCAAACATTGAATATTTAATGTGTACCTCTCCCAGTGTGGATTATGGGGCCCCATTGTGGAGCCCCATTGTGAGGGGGGGGGGGAGTTGGGAGGAGACAAGAATAGACTTACTGCCTCCCCAACAAGCATGTCGTAGGAGATGACTAATTGGGGTTTTTCTTCAAAGTCGGAGTACATTTGCCCGAGCTACAAGGAACAACCAACTGTAACACAAAAAAGTCAGTAAAACGGATGTACACGCAAAACTCAGGCCCTGGCACAAAGTCAAAGTATAAATGGACAAACAACCAGTACTTTTCACCAGAACTTACGGTCACTGAACAAGAAAAAGAAGAATGTGTTTAAACAAAGTTAAAGTCTAAATGGAAAAACAGCCAGGACTTTCTACAGGAACTTACGGCCAATGAACAAGGAGAAGAAGAATGTGTTTAAACAAAGTTAAAAGTTAAAGTCGAGATGATCGACTTAATTGCACCAGGTTTTATCCCATACGGCTCGGTATCTCTCCTCGAAACGGCTAGCCGCCTGCTGAGAGCGCCGCGCAGAGCACGAACTGTGTAGTTCTGGCAACGATCCACATAAAACTCGCGGACTCGCACTCGTGGACAAAGGTGGAACGAACCCATGAGCTTCGGAGCGCAAGGCAAACGACTTGACTACTTCGTCAGGAGAATGTCTACCTCGATATGTGTCTGTAGTTTAGGCGTTTAGGTTTAATAATCAAAGAGCTGGGTTCGATCCCATCTGCGGGCGTTTAAGCAGCAGGCCGCATTGTGATGCTTTCGACAGTGATATCGGGAACCGACCGGTTAGAAAACAATAGCTAACTGTCAGGACCCGAACCTACGATCTTCCGATCTTCCGATCCGCAGACGAGTGTCTTTCAAAAATTCTTGACAAACTAGATACAGATAAGGTTAGTTGCGTATCCATTACAGGACGTTGCAGAACCAACCCCAACAGCCCCTGGCTATTGTGTGGGTTTTTTTGTGTGTGTGTGGCAAATTTACGTTCTGTAGTTTGTCATTGCTTTCTGTACGGTCAGCTTTCTTGATACCACTGTCGAAACCAACGCAAGGCGCATGGCCCGCAGTTTGGATCGAACCCGGCATCCCGGCATTACGAAGCGTAGCCACAGATAAGTCGTCCTAGTTTTTTAGTTGCTTATCGTGACTTTGTACAACTAACCTTGACAGTTTGGGCTGAAAGTAATTTGAAATTTTTTTTAGTAAATTAATCAATTACTTTAAAGTAATTTTACGTTCAGTAGTTTGCTGATGATATATAAAAGGCCGGGAACGGCTGTGGTGCAGCGGCTAGACCCTCGCCAGGGGAGAAGAAGGTCGTTGGTTCAGATCCTGGCGGTGTCTGCTGACGCTGTTCAAACACGGTCTTTGCTCTCAATTTGACATCGGGTACAGTCCTGAGGGGGGGGGGTAGGGGGGGGGGTAAAGGCAGTCGGGGTGATACTGACCACATCACCCCTCAAAAAACGATTGTCCTATAAGACATAGCGCTAGTCCTATAAGACCCGAAACGACCGAAGGCGTGCAAGAGGGTCCTTCACTTCACCAATGAACGGTCGGCACTCCACGCCACTGTCAGAAGCAACGAGAAGGGTTATGCTACTACAACGCAGCAATAATCGAACCAGGTATTTCAGTACTACGAAGCGCTTTCGTAAAGCTAAGCCACAGACCCTGTCCGTTGGCTTTAAACAGTTATAAATTATACCTACCTCGGGAGTAATGGTAACATAACATAACATAACCCTTTACCCGTTAGGGTCGTGGTGGTGTATTGAAGGAAGCACTAACACATAAAACCCGTCACCTTTCTCTGTCTTCCGCTTAACGAATAAGCGTATGATAACTTAGTCCTGTCGATTTGTTGATGTTATCATTTGGGTTCGTCTTTGGGTGCTTCCATTTTAGCCTACCACAAATGACGTCACGGGACAGTCCAATATTTTATAGGATGGCAATAGCGGGTTTTCCCTGTTTTCCGTGCGTTCGGGCTTTTCTTCTAAGGCCAAGGTTTTCGCACGTTTACCTAACCCTAACCCTAACCAAAACTATACGCTTAATCTACCACCCCCTAAAATATTTGACTGTCCCGTGACCTGTGAATCTCCCTGCTTGTGTTAGGCTAATAAGAAAGTACCCTTCTTTGGCTTTCTTTTCTTCAACTATCCCCCTTCCCCCCCCCCCCTCCCCCAATTTTCCTTGAAGTACAATCTTTGCAATCGAATCATGTCCCACCACGTGCCCAAACCACGCTAGCTTGCAACATTTCGCCACTGTCAAGAGAGGCTTCTAATATGCTGCAAACGAGTAATGGTGCCCAACCATCAATCTGCCATTAAGCCATGTTTGTGTTACCTAGTGTGACCCATAATGTGATGATGAAAGGGACGGCCCGGTTTTCTGGATTTAAACTCATGCCATTAAAGAAACGATGTGGTCTGTTTTATTATAGCCCAACTGCTATCGTGTACATGGTAAGAATAACAGTCCAATCAATGAAGCCAATGATTGGACCATCTCTTGAGGGCACATCCCTCCAGCGGAACTCTGTGTTCACGGCAGGGCTACCGAAACTTGTTTTGAAAAAAAAGGAACCAATATACAATACTATGTACCAAATTTTAAATATAACAGGTACTGTTAAAATGTCTTTATACACACGCGCGCGCATGCGCGTGCACACACACACACACACACACACACACACACACACACACGCACACACACACCAAAGATTGCTTACCGTATATTTGATTCGATTTGAAATTGTTTGCCCATTACACAATTTTTGTACTATTTATTTCGCTTAGTTTGTTACAAAGCTGTTTTGGCGACTTACAGGTGGTGAAATTAATGTTCTGCAGCAATAACTTTGATCTTATCCGCGCATTTATTGTTAACGTCTTCAAAGAAGAGAAATTATTTTTTTTTTTTTTTTTTTTTTGTAAATGAATATTGTTAGGCAGGAAGTAAACTCTTTCTCAGCTGCTGAAGAAAGAGGCTTAAGTTTAGTACGCTCACCCTTGTTTCAACACAATGCCGGAATTTAACATATTGATACGAATTTTTTTTTAAAGTACTAACACACCGGGCGGGGTACAAAAAGTACAGTTTTGCTCGGCAACGGTCAGATAGTAGCTAACTTGTACGAAAGTACCAAATTCGGCAGCCCTGGTTCCTGGGCGTTGGTAGTGTCCGCTGTCGCCTGAAGATACCA
Source organism: Candidula unifasciata (assembly GCA_905116865.2). NCBI lineage: Eukaryota > Metazoa > Mollusca > Gastropoda > Stylommatophora > Geomitridae > Candidula > Candidula unifasciata. Next base: position 497,618 of record CAJHNH020008513.1, on the reverse strand, counting down.
CAGCCATTAGACCAGGGATTCTCATTTTCTGTGGACACATAGGCTCCAGAGGACGAGATTTTCTCTTGCTGTTTTAAATTTCACGTTGTTCACTCTCGCTTGGGAGCGGCCGTGTTATAGCGGCTAGACGCTCGTCTGCGAATCTGAAGGTCGAGGGTTAAGGTCCCGAAGGAGCCAGACTTTAAAAAAAAATAACCTTGGCTCCTACGTCGACCCACCCTTAAGTGGGTTCCAGGTAAAGTCCTGTAAAGCAAAGGTGGTCGGTGTAATATTGAACACAACACCCACTACACGTTAAGACTTAGAGAGGAGTCATTTACTTTCTTACTTGAAAAGACCAGAATGGGTTGTTTAAAAATTATCTTAAGAACTGTTGATATTGACAAACCTAACGTAAGGAAGCTGAAAGCTGTTATACGGACGCTCGACCACTTGCTAATACCTACGTCTCCAGGCAGTCCCACTTCAATGTCAGAGAAGAAACTGACGTGATAATTGCTGAGCTGGTGAAGTTAATTGCTGTCTTGTCAGCGTTTTGGTGCCCCAGGACAAAATTCGAAGGGCAAGTTATTTTTAACTGTCATGACATTCCCGTTTTACGTTAAAGATGGGACGACACGACCATCTATCTTCAGCACGGGCCAATGGTGGTTCTACATTTCTTATGTTTCTCAACATGTTTTTTAACAAGTACTCCTCTTCTGGTTCAGCGATCCGAGCCATTGAGGTTTATTGCTGCAAACATCCCCCGTCTCCACTCATCTCTCTTGTTGGTCTTCTCTTTCCAGTTGGTGACATCAAGTGTTTACAGGTCTCTATGGACATTGTCTCTCCATTGTCTTCCTGGTCAGCCTCGTGGTCTAAGAACATTCACCTCCCTTGAATATACAGTTTTTACCTCTGTCATTTGACATTCTCTTAACATGCCCCGGCCATTTCATTCTATTAAATCTTTTGATGCCAGTGATCAATGGTCATAAAAACAGATTATGAATTTCGTTGTTGCTTCTCACTCATCATTTCCCGTTGTTTGCATAACTGATGGGTCAAAGATTCGTCGTAATACTCTGTTTTGGAAAACCTGTAAAAAGTCTTTATCTCTTTCAGTTGTGCTCCAAGTTTCAGAGCCATATCAAACGACTGGTCTTATCGACGTTTGATATATTTTATCCAAGGTACTCTAAGCCTTTTAAATTGTGAATGTTAAGTTAGTATCGAGCTCGTCGTCAAGCAGTATTATGATTCCTTGAAAAACTAAATATCTTTACCATAACAAAGCCCGGAAATCGACGTGGTGTAGTGCCCAGACGCGCGTCTGCGGGTTCAAAAGTTGTGGGTTCGGGTGCTGATAGAGTCAGGCTTTAAAAAAAATGACCTTGACTCCCAGGTCGACCGGACTTAAATGGGTTACTAGGTACAGTCAGGGGAAGAAAAGGTGGTCGGCATGATGGACATATTCATTGTTGACGCTAACACGATTGCGTGACTTGGGAGTAAAGCTTCGCACAGCATGCCTATGCCATCATCAAAGCCAGGGCAGAAGATACTATAACCAACTCCTCGTGGGTAATATAAGTAGATGTATCTTGGATTGACTACAATCAGACAATTACTGGTACCATCGGAATTTTAAGTCTTCGCTTGCTGCTGAAGATGGGGACGGAGCGCTTATGGGAGTGTCCCAAGTGCTGTGATGTCGATTCTTAAATCAATATTCAACATTCGGAGTAGCTACGGCGCCAGAGCATCGAGCTAACATGCGAATGCCCAGCGTTCTCTCACGTCAACTGTGATAACATTAATTTACGCACTTAAACGAGGCTTGCATCCCTAGTACATTTACTGGCATGGGCTGTCCCACCCCCTCCTCCCGCAATATGTTTTGTGTGTCAGACGAATGCTAGGAATAAAGCCAGTCTTACAGCTCATCAAAAAACAATAAATGAAGTTGTTTGGACACCTAACAAGAATGCCCTAGTACTATCTGCCACAGCGAGTCACACTAACAAGTTAAAACGGGTATAGAGCGAGTGGAACACTCGGAAAATAGGGAGTGATGGCATTACAGCCTTACAGAAATGAAAATCGATCAAAATATAGGCCTAGCCCTATATGCCCTTTACGCCTAAAGGCGTGGAAAGGGGTCCTTTACTTTCTTTTTTTAAAATATATTTGTTATAATAATCTGTATTTTCAGCTTTAACAGTCATGAAAACAACAGCGTTGCCAGCTTGGTGTGGAGAGTGATTTTCGTTGGGCTGAGAACTCCAACTGCGCACATGTTTACGCACGATGTATCACCATCACGCGCCCTTTATATTTTATATTATCATATTTTACTGCAGTCAACGAGATCGAGTTAATAATGAAACTATCAGGCAAATTGTGGGAACGACACCTTGTACTAGATTCATCGAGAAACAGCAGATCAAGTGGTTTGGCCATCTCGTTAGAATGCAGCAAGATCAAATGCCATCACAAGCACTACATCTCAGAAGATCAACTACAAGAGCAAGAGGAAAAATGGATCGACATCATTAAAGACGCCTTACGGTATGACAATAGCCAGTGGCAGCCATTAAGTACTGGATCGCAAATTATTCCTTCCCACGCCGCTTAACGGCAGAAGTGGTTTATGATGATGATGATGACTGCAGAATTTCCGTGTTCTAGTTTATTATCAGTAATTTGTTTTGCGGTGATTGATGACAATCTTCGCCCGTACGTTTTAGCCAGAAGCATGCGGGATTAGTCAAAATAATCCTTTTTAATCCTAGGAAAAGTCTATATGTTTATGTGACATAAATTATGCGATGTACGTGGATCAAGATTAATCACGGCAGGAATGTGCAAAATTGTGAACAGTCGCGTTGTGGCTAGTTCTGACGTGAAGATTATTTTAGAATGTTCACATGAAGGTAAATGTTTACATGAGGGTAAATGTTTACATGAGGGTAAATGTTCACACGAGGGTAAATGTTCACACGAGGGTAAATGTTCACACGAGGGTAAATGTTTACATGAGGGTAAATGTTTACACGAGGGTAAATGTTTACATGAGGGTAAATGTTCACACGAGGGTAAATCTTTACATGAGGGTAAATCTTTACATGAGGGTAAATGTTTCACACGAGGGTAAATGTTTACATGAGGGTAAATGTTTACATGAGTGTAAATGTTCACACGAGGGTAAATGTTCACACAAGGGTAACTGTTCACATAAGGGTAAATGTTTACATGAGGGTAAATGTTCACATGAGGGTAAATGTTCACACAAGGGTAAATGTTCACACGAGGGTAAATGTTTACACAAGGGTAAATGTTCACACGAGGGTAAATGTTCACATGAGGGTAAATGTTTACATGAGGGTAAATGTTTACATGAGGGTAAATGTTTACACGAGGATACACTTTTTCCGATAATGATGATTGTTGGTGGTCTGCAACCTTTTTTTTTTTTTTTTGGTGGCATTCCTTTACCCTCTCTTGAGTATGCGCGGACTCAACCCAGAATTTTCAGACCAGCAGGCGAAAATTTACCCATTGCTTTACCACAATTAGTCAGTCGGGCAGGCAGTCAGTCAGTCAGTTATTTAGTCAGTGAGTCAGGCAGTCAGTCAGTCACTATGTCAGTCAGTCAGTTAGCCAGTCAGCCAGTCAGTCACTCAGTCAGTGAGTCAGTCAGTCAGTCAGTCAATTTGTCAGTCACTCAAACAGTCAATATGTCAGTCAATTAGTCAGTCAGTCAGTTAGTCACTCAGCAGGCAGCTGGCTCCTTCTTTTCACCCACGGGATGGGAGAGGGCGGGGGGTGCCATTTTGTTTTTTAATTTGTTTCCCTCTAGACTTACATTCTGTTAGAACATCATGGCAACGACGAGCATCACACCGGTACAAATCCCGGAAACACGTTCAGCCGTTCAGCCATACAGCACAGGTACGGGTATACTGGAGCAGCGAACAACTTTGACAAAGGGAGATGTAACCCAGTGTGGGTGGGTTGTGTGAGGGTGTAAGGGGGGGGGGGTCTAAATCTTCACAGTTTCGTGGCAACTGTGCTTATAATGAGGTCGTGATTAGTCTGGTTCGCGCCCATTACCCCACAAACACACACACACTCACACAGCACACACGGGGTATAGGGTGCCCATAATATTTTGAGCTGAAAACAGGACATCCCAGATTAGTCAGTGTACACCCCCCACCCTCCTCACCTCCTATTTTTTGGTCACCGAGAAAGAAGAAGTTGAACATGACATAAGAGATCATCTGTGTCAGATTTGACTGAAAGTACACGAGATAGAAGGTTGTGTACAGACGCGACGACCAACGCCAAATAAAAAGACTATAGAAAATGGTTTGTTGCGTATCCTTTGCAGAACCAACCCCAGCAGGCCCTGGCTGTTGTGTGGTTTCTCTAGGCAAATTTACGTCCAGTAGTTTGCCATTGCTCTCTGCATGGTCGACAACCTGATACTACTGTCGAAACCAACGCAAGGCACATTGCCCGCAGCTGGGATCGAACCCGGCACCCCGGCATTACGAAGCGTTCGCATCGACTTAGCCACAGAGCCGACAAAGAAAAAAAACACATTGAAAATACTGAAATAGATTTGTCACTGTTAAGGACGCGATGCCGTTATTTATTGTATTCCGTTTTCAAAATTTTATTTTGCTAATCATTGCCAGGTGACCCCCACAGCACAGCAAACCCTTTGGGATCCCATTTGGGGTCGCAAATTATGGGTTTGAGAACCCGTGGATTGGCAAAATGCCAGCACAGACAGAAACAGTTTTGAAGTGACAGTCAGCTCGCTTAAATCCAACCAATGAGCTGGCTCGGTGAATTCAAGAAGGCATGTGATTTTAGTGTGTTCTCTCCCTTGCATTAGTTATATTTCGTGTGGGGCAGTGTTCTTCAAGCCGTTGACACATGCACTCTTGGAAAATAGAAAAATTTCACAGACAGCTGAGGGTTAATAACATTTAGACATAATTTTAGTTTAAAAAAACCCGCATTCTTTTTTTAAACTTTCTGTTTACACAGCGATTTTCGCGCCTTTTGCCCTACTCAACCGTCTTCATTGGGCATTTATTCACTGGATATTTCACGGATATTTACTAATTCAAACAAGCAATCATGTACCGTCTTCGCAATAAAGGTTGGATGCAACGGATCTCATCACTGTTTGTCTCTTGATTTTTTAGGTTTTTTTTGTTCATTTCGTGATGTTGTACTCCCACCTGTATTGTTGTCTACTTTTCGCGCTCTCCTGCCTCTGACTTTTCTCTTTTACTAACTAATGGCAACCAGTTATTGCCCGTATTTACCGCTTTTGCGGTGTTGGTCGGGACATGGCTATTTGGATTAAGGACTGCATGGCGAGGGTATTCGACGATGTATTTGTCACAAACTGTGCAGATAATATTTTTTAAACCCTTCCGACAGGACAAAATCCCTGAACTTACCGATGTACCAAACTCGGGACTCCAAAGGCAGGGCCAAGCGTTCTTAGCCACTCGACCAGCTGCTCCTCTTGCTCTTGTACTAAGTATAATGTTATACAATTGCAATTTTCACTGTATGCGACTACCGTTGCTTAGAAAATCTGTTATACGCGGCTTTAAGTTGTTTGTGAAAGACGTAGCGCTGCAACGACAAGCATTCAATCCTTCCGTCTAGTTTGAAGCCTTGTCGTGCTACATACGTGAGTGGACATTTTTGGTGGACTGGGAATATTTCTGCAGGCCAGCATAGGTCAATGCACTGAAAGTTGATGAGCACTGATGTTCGGTATTATCTGCCATAGCACTAGGGTATTCGTGGAAGTCAAAAAAATTAAAAGTAAAACTAAACTGAAAATTATAAATTATAATGTTATACGAGTACTGTTGTATGGAGCTGAAACATGGAGAAAAACAAAGGCAATTACTAATAAACTAAACATTTTCATTGATTGGTGCCTGCGCAGACTAAAGGGAATTGCGTGTTATGATAGAATCACCACTGAAGAACTTAATGGAAAGAACTAAACAAGCTCCAGTGGACCAAGAGGTGAGGTAAAGACGTTGGCGTTGGATAGGACACACGTTGAGAAAACCTGAGAACAATATAACTAGCTTCTTTGCACTGGAACCCACATGAGCACCGAAATAAAGGAAGATCGAGAAACGCATGATAAAAGGAGTTAGAGAGTGAAGTTAAAAAGATAGGGAGGACATGGGGAGAGTTGCACGCCATGGCAAAGGATAGAACGACTTAGCGTAACTTGGTTGGAAGCCCATGCTTCACTGGGGGTTAGGAAAGCTTTTAAAAAGGGTTTATATACAGATCTCTTTGCTTTACTATATTTCATTTGAAATACCGCCCATTTTCCCTAGATTTATAACAACCACTACGGTTGATTGATTGTAGTTAGAAATGTAGACATTCCAGCGCTTGTACTGAATATTTTAATGCTTTTGATAATGTTTATTACTTGATGTGTGAATCAAATGATGTAAGAATGGAGGGAGACCAAAAGTGCAGAATGTTAGACGGGCCTGCGTGCCCAGTTCTTAACCATTGAAAAATAAAGTTTGCTCGTTCGTTCGTTCGTTCGTTCGTTCGTTCGTTCGTTCGTTCGTTCGTTCGTTCGTACGTACTTCTCCATAATTGTCTCTGTTAATTCTCTCCACCTTCTTTCTCTCTGAAAATTATGTTTCGCCAGCACTGATTTTTGTTTTTGTTTTCCAGTGCGCCATATTCTCTTCCTCTCTTTTACTCTCCGCCATATCTCTCTCTCTCTCTCTCTCTCTCTCTCTCTCTCTCTCTCTCTCTCTCTCTCTCTCTCTCTCTCTCTCTCTCTCTCTCTCTCTCTCTCTCTCTCTCCTTCCCTCCCTCTCTTTCGTGTTCGTCTGCTTTGTGCACTTATTTTTTTCAATTATATTCAAAGGCAAGCATTTAAAATCCGTGCTGCCCTGTGTGGGTTTAAATGGCCCAATTGTGGGAAAAACAAAAATAGACCCACCACCTCCCCAACAAGCATGTCGTAAGAGTCGACAAACTGGGGGCTTCCTTTGAAGTCGGATTTCATTTGCCTGGGAGGCAAGGAACCAGCAATCTGCACACGCAAAACTCAGGTCCTGGAACAAAGCCAAAGTCTGAAAATGGACGAACAACCAGGTCTTTCCACAGGAGTTTATAGCCACTGAACCGAAACACCAAACACAAATCCGTGCTTTTGTACTTTTACTTTACATTCATGTTATGAATTGTGATGCATGAACATAAAACGTTTGAAAGATAAATATTGTTGTCTTGCCAAAGATGAGTGCTAGAAAGGCTCGACCGTTAGTCGCCTGCGTACCCAATGTGTAATCGTTTGGAGATAAAGTTCGTTCGAACCCCCCCCCCCCACCACCCCTTCTTTCGAATCTCTATATCCTTATATATTTTACTGTCTGTCATCCCCGTGTGTCGGCTCTGTGGCTAAGCCGGTGCGAACGCTTGTAATGCCGGGATGCCGGGTTCGATTCCAGCTGCGGGCCACGCGTCTTGCGTTGTTTCGACAGTGGTATTAAGAAAGCTGACCGTGCAGTAGCAATGGCAAACTACTGAACGTAAATTTGTCTAGAAAAACCACACAGCAGCTAGAGGCTGTTGGGGTTGGTTCTGCAACGTCCTGTTAAGGATACGCAACTAACCACTTCCACGTGTGGATACTTTTGTCCAATTTACAGATACACAGAATTGACACACCGTTTTTTAATAAGGCATGTTGTTAAAGGCAACTAGTTGCTAGCTTGATCAAATCGTTTAATTTGTTGCTCTTGATGTTTCTTTGATTTTTCTTACTCTGTACTTTCTTTCGTATCTTTCATCTCTCTCTCTCTCTCTTTCATCTCTCTCTTTCATCTCTCTCTCTCTCTCTCTCTTTCTTTCTTTCATCTCTCTCTCGCTCTATCTAATCTCTCGCTCTATCTAATCTCTCGCTCTCTTTCGTCTCTCGCTCTCTTTCATCTCTCGCTCTCTTTCGTCTCTCGCTCTCTTTCTTCTGTCGTCTCTTTCTTCTGTCGTCTCTCTCTTTCTGTCGTCTCTCTCTTTCTGTCGTCTCTCTCTTTCTGTCGTCTCTCTCTTTCTGTCGTCTCTCTCTTTCTGTCGTCTCTCTCTTTCTGTCGTCTCTTTCTTTCTGTCGTCTCTTTCTTTCTGTCGTCTCTTTCTTTCTGTCGTCTCTTTCTTTCTGTCGTCTCTTTCTTTCTGTCGTCTCTTTCTTTCTGTCGTCTCTTTCTTTCTGTCGTCTCTTTCTTTCTGTCGTCTCTTTCTTTCTGTCGTCTCTTTCTTTCTGTCGTCTCTTTCTTTCTGTCGTCTCTCTCTAGCTGTCGTCTCTCTCTCTCTCTCTCTCTCTCTCTCTCTCTCTCTCTCTGGTCTCACTCTGTCGCCTGTGTCTGTCTCTGTTTTTGTCGTCTCTCTGTCTGTCTTTGCCTCTCTTGTGTATGTATGGAATGTGTGTGTGTGCATATATGCCCATATAAGTATGTGTGTGTCTTTTCTGTTTGTGTATATATGTAGATGTATGTATGTATGTGTTAGATATGTCTGTATATGAGTGTGCATGTATGAGAATGTGAGAGCATATATATATATATATATATATATATATATATATATATATATATATATATATATATATATATATATATATATATATATATATATGTGTGTGTGTGTGTGTGTGTGTGAGTGTGTAAGATTGTGCAATAATGATGTATGTATTATATTATATAATGTATATTTTTATTCTATATCTATAACATGCATTTTAGATAACAGGCATTGGTACTCTGAAAAACGAGTGCTTAGAAGGGCCGAATGTCAGACGGGCCTGCGTGCCCAATTTGTAACCCTTTGAAAATAAAGTTTGTTCGTTCGTTCGTTCTGTCATCTCTGTCTGTAGTCTCTCTCTCTCTCTCTCTCTCTCGTCTCTATGTCTGTCTATCGTCTCATCTCGCTATGCATCTCTACCTTCCCGCATTTATTCTCTCTCATTCGATTGTTTCCTTCTCTTACTGATCTTCCTTTCTCAAATTCTCTGCCACGTTTCTTCATCTTCCTGTATTTCGGTCACATAAAAAAAAAAAAAAACAGTGTTAGCTGATGTTGTCTATATTATAAAATACAATCTGCTGCAATATAACTTGGAGGAAAACGGCAAGAGATAAACAAACTTCAGCCACTTAGAGTGTTCATCTATTGCCAGAAGTGGTGTTAAAGTCTGTTTCAAAAGTTGTACCCTCACACTTTAATAAATATCTCGAAAACTCCTGAACGTATAAATCCCATGTTTGCGTATTGTCTTAGATTTCCCATGTGGGTATGATTTCATAATTTACAATTGCACAGGTGCTGCTGTGTTTTTTTTTTTTTTACAGGGACGAATTCCTTTGATCTTTTCCTGAGTGAATAATTTGTGTACACCTAAAGTACAAAATATACAGAATTTGACATAAATCGTGCTCTTTTTTATGAGCTAATCAACATGCATTATGGTAGTACATAATGTATTCACTTCACTGTTCAAAATAAGCATGAACCAGTTTCTCGCACGGATCAACTCCAAAGTGCGTGCATTCTGATGTTTTGTCAACGCCTAAAGACATTTACTGTTAACGTAACATGTCTATACTCAAGATCGGTGTCGTTTTTTTTTTTTTTAATATACCTCAAATATGGCAAAATAAAACCTAGATTATTAACAGGTTGCATGCAAAATTTCAGCAATTCACACCAAACGGTCACAGGGTTACAGATTTTTAATGTTGGGGACGACTTTAGGAACGGACTGTAGTTGTCCAGATACTTGGTTTGCAAAAGAACATCCCGTGTTCAAATCTCTTTTCATTCTTCCCTCTGGACGGACAATTTACTGTAATACCCAATTAATAATATTCTAGGAGAATAAACTAAATATCACCGCTTCATCTCAGGCTTCGTAATTCCGGGACGTCAGGCTCGATCAGCTGCAGGTGATTTGACAGCAGACCGTCTTGCTTTCGTTTTGACAGTGGTATCGAGACCCGTGTTCAGTAAGTAGTATCAAACTGGTTGACTTACATTGCATCATGAAATCACAAACACGCCATGTACTGACGTTCCCACGTGGGACGCGACTTTTAGTTATTTGGAAGCCCCACTCTGGCTTTTGTCAGGACCTTAAATACAGCCGGGCCATGAATTTGGCCTAGTGGTTGAACTGGGTTTCTGGGGCCTCTTCACGGGTGATGCTCATCCGCATGGTGGCACTTTGTGTCACCGGGTGTTTATTGCTCAGTGTGATATCCTGGTGGAGACTTACATACATAGATACACAAAACCGCAAATATGCTGGGGTTGGGTGTGCAAAATTATATACTGGAAAGAATATACTACTAATTGAGAAAAGAAAATCAATCCCAGAGATAAGTCAGAATTGATAGACAAGTGAGTCAGTACTCTATCCGCTGTACCACAATAGTTGTTTAAATATACAGTAGGTTTAAAGATAAGATTAGTTAAGAGGGAGATAGGAGGCCGGATTAATCTCCTCGCGCGCCGTTGAGGCAGGACCAGCCGCCGTGTATGCCTTATAGGCGGCGCTATCGCCCTCGAATACAGGCTGGCGGGCGACTTAGGTACCTCCCTCGACGCCTGGACACCTCCCCCATGGCGACATGCACACGGTCGATCCAGGATCTGCCACTACCTCAGCAGGCACACAAAATAATCTGCTTGTCTGCGAGTTGGGCTGTGTCGTACTTTCTGCAACGTCTACTACCCAGGACTACCGCTTCTGCATCTTGTTTATTCACCTACCTCGGCGTTTATCCAATGACGTATGGTTGAGAAGATAGCTGTTGGTCACATTGTTGAACTTACACGGTTTAAATCTAAATAGCAACCTTGGTTTGGATGTGTCATTTCGGTGTTTAAAGTCAAAGCGACTAGTTTTATCGACATTAATCAAAGGATTACTTTTCAAACACTAGGCATGTTATTCCCTTCAGTATAACAAGTGGTGCATATACACTGGTAGGCTGAATATAATTACTAATATACTATTGTACTCCATTTTCGACCGTACTCTGGTTTCTGCACCTTTTGTCGGTCACTTTTAAGTTAC
>CAJHNH020008513.1:466481-481481 GCA_905116865.2 Candidula unifasciata | reverse complement strand
CTTCTTCTTCTTCTTCTTCTTCTTCTTCTTCTTCTTCTTCTTCTTCTTTTCTTCTTCTTCTTCTTCTTCTTCTTCTTCTTCTTCTTCTTCTTCTTCTTCGATCCTTCTGTCAGAAAACTTATATCAGAAGGCCGGTAGCCTTTATGAAAGCTATCGTACAATCCATATCTTCTCCTGTATCATACAGAGTATCATACGTAGAAAGAAATTCCGAGGACATAATTTGTGAGGACGGGTCTGTCACTGAAATCCAAGAGGAATGTTTATCTTAGTTTAAATACCTGTTGGGCTTTTACAGCTGATAAGTAGTCGTAGATTGTGTGGCTATGTGATTTCTATGAAGCACTCAAGTAAACTCAGTTGTAAGACAAATACATGTTACTTTGATCTGGCGTGAGTAAAACTGAGGAGTGTCTGCGGGCGGTTTGGTATCAGGTCGCTTTGCGTCGATGTCGACAGTGATATGTACTGCTGGCCGTTTAGAAAACAATGACAAACTATACTGAACGCAAAATTTCATATAAATACCACAAGCATTCAGAAAGTGAGCTAGAAAATGATAGGGTTGGTTCAGCAAAAACACCCCTTTACAGACACGAAGTTAAAACAGAACATCGGTGGTAGGGGAAAAAGGAGGAAAAAGAGGGGGGGGGGGGGAATGGGTCACCGTTATTGTAAATGTTTAACCTTGCATATATGGAACTCCTAGCTAATATTTCGTGCATCTACGGTGCTTTATTAATATCCTACTCTAAACAGGGGAAATCCACAGGTCAGGGACTGTCTAATATTTCAGGGGATGGTAGATAGGAAGCATGCAGTCATGGGACCTAAGCTGCACTCTCTCGTGGGACATAGGTGGGTTGGGGTTAGTGCCAGTTCTAGATGTTTTAGTTTCGTTAAAAGCATAAGACAGCCGGGAAACCCAGTCTTACCACCCTCTAAAATGTTGGACTGTCCTGTGATGTCATCTGGAGGTAGGATATTGATTAAGGACCGCATCTAGAATAAGGACAGAGAAGTTAAGACAACATATTTGATGGCATGTGTGTTGGTTTTCCAGCCGTTAAGTCGAGAGACCATCGACTTTATTGGTGAGGGTATAACTTATATAGCTCGGTCTCTCTCCACAACGCTTGGTCATACAAAAGCGCGAACTCGATAGCTTCGGTGGCGATCCATAATAGGAGAATAAAATAAATAGCACCAATATAAATATAACAAATTGACTAGTGAGTAACTACTATATCCGTCATATCATACTAGATGCTGCTGTTGCTTCTTGTTCTTGTTGTTCTTGTTGTTGTTGTTGTTGTTGTTCTTTTTCTTCTTCTTCATCTTTTTCTTCTTCTAGTTCTTCTAGTTCTTCTTCTTCTAGTTCTTCTAGTTCTTCTTCTTCTAGTTCTTCTAGTTCTTCTTCTTCTAGTTCTTCTAGTTCTTCTTCTTCTAGTTCTTCTAGTTCTTCTTCTTCTTCTTCTTCTTCTTCTTCTTCTTCTTCTTCTTCTTCTTCTTCTTCTTCTTCTTCTTTTCTTCTTCTTGGCTTTCCATGGGCTGCAAACTCGGGCGGAAAATCATGATTGAATGTCCACTTCTGGGCTTTAGTCTTGTCCCAGAACTTGAGTTTGGATGCAAGTCCCTTTTACAGATCTAGCTCATTTATATGCCGGCTATTGGTTCCTCGCCTCTCAGTCAAATACACTTCGACTAATTAATCGACTCTCACGGCATGCTTCTAAGGGGGCAGTAACTCAGTTCTTATTCCCCCTCCCTAACATACACACACTTACGCACATGCACAAATACCCCCACACACACAAGCACACACACACCCATACACAGACACACACACCAAGACTTCGAAGAGCTAAATGAGGAAATAAAGTATAAATTTATAAAGAATCGACTTTTGTGCATCGGTGTTACACCCTAATTGATGGCGCCTTCTCTCCACAAAACGCCTATTCGCTTGCTGAGTATGTCGTACAAATATCAGCCTCCTTAACTCAGTCGACGATCCCAAATGATCTCCGTAAAACTTCAGGACCAAACTATAGACCAAACTATAGAGTCTGCGAAACAAATTCACCACCTTTGGAACTAAAGGAAGCGGCTTACGGAGATTCCCCTTGATTTGATTGTTAGTGCCAGGGGTCTGACTAGCTAACAAGTGCCAGAGGCTTGGATCTCATGTTTGAAATGCTCTTAAGGTGAGATAAACGAAGGGGCAGACAGATTGGCTGGTGCTGCACCAGCGGGTGATGAATTGATGCATGACACGCTAGATGTGGTTAAGGCCCTTTGGGAGTACGTGTACAACAACAGGTACACAAATAGTGCATTATGTTTTGGAGAGCTGGGCAGTGGCGTAGCAAGGTCAGAGGGGTACCCGGTGCGGAAATTTCCTATCGCCCACTACACACACACCACACACACACAGAGGGAGAGAGAGAGAGAGAGAGAGAGAGAGAGAGAGAGAGAGAGAGAGAGAGAAGACTAATGTTAACAATGCATATGTTTGTACTTGTTTCACCCCCTGAGTGATGACACACGGTACGACCCCTAAGCCCCTTCCCCACGCACGCCCCCTGCTACCCCTCTGTAGTCAGGAGTAACCAGGAAAACTGGTCGACGCTCTACACACAGAGGGAAGGCAAGAAGGGTACATAAAACCGACAAACTTATACCGGCGCCATCAGATTTGGAACTCTGTGCTCGCTGCTGAAGATGAGGACGGATCGCTTATGAGAATGACCTGCGTGCTGTGACGTCGTTCTTACTCAGCTCATCACTAAAGCAAAATTATTTAGAAACATAATTAATCTTATCTCTCAGACAGACCGAGCCTAAATGATACCAGGAAATGTCTTGGAGAGTAAAGGCGACCGGCGTGATATCAAACACATCACACTTTGAGTGTTGGTGGGTTTAATACGGGGCAGTATCATTTATACCAGGGTTTTTAAACTGGTACATTCACTTCATCTGCGACTGGGTCTTCCAACGGCTCGCCGGTTGACAACTTCGTCGCCGGTCAGGACAATATTTGGGTCTGTCTCCTCTGATCGCATCAAGACAGCAGGAGTCTTTTTCATGGCTCTTGGTGGCGTGCAATGCTAAGCCATTTTATATGGCGCACACAACCTAGTCACAATTATAACCTGAAGCGCCCACTTCGGGGATGCTTGTTGAACGTAACGGTTTTTTTTTTCTTTAGTAAAGCACCTACCTATCTTCTTCTTCTTCTTCTTCTTCTTCTTCTTCTTCTTCTTCTTCTTCTTCTTCTTCTTCGTCTTCGTCTTCGTCTTCTTTCTTCTTCTTCTTCTTTTTCTTCTTCTATGCGCTCGGTTTCGTATGCTCATGTCCGAACAACGGGTGGGTTGCATCTATGTCAGAAGCAGGTCCTGCATAGTTCCCCATAGCTTGCTCTGCTCACTCTGCTCTTGAGGCCAGGTGTCTTTTCGAAGTTGTAGCTAGAGTGTGCAGGTCTGCAGAATATGCTCAGGTGTTTGTGGTTCGGTTTGACAGGCACACTGTGGGGACTGTACAATCTTTATTTTATGCATGTGGTAGTTGAGCCTGCAGTGTCCTGTTCGTAGACGGAAAATTTTTGTGTGTTGCTTTCTGTTTAGTCTGCTGATGGGGTCTTGTTGATGTTTACTGTTTGTTCTCTCCACACTTCCTTTGTTTTCCCTTGATAAGTGTTCTGAATCATGGTAATGACAATGCGTAGATGTGTTCTTTCTCCTTTGTTCTATTTTTTTGAAAGTCTGCTAACTCATTTCCCAGTATACCATAGTGCCGGGCCTACTGAAGGACGATTTGTATGTTTCACATACCTATCTAAATGACGGTCTGCGAGCCGAATGCGGTCAGCGAAGGCCTAGAAAGTGGCCTGCAAAACTTAATGATCTTTCTATGCTGGAGCTAGGACCTCTGGCCCACGATGATCCCCATTTTTTAGTATGGTGACCCTTGAGTGAGTTTAGCTGAATATTGTGTGTTGACACTTTCCCGTCTGTCCGGACGACAGTGTTTTGTGTGTGTGTGTTATGAGGAGGCATGCGACTCATGGCTAAGTAAGGCCAGGTATGAAGTTCATCCTCTCCAAAACACAAAGCCTGGACGTGTTCTAGAGATCATATGATGGCAATACATCATGCTCCCCCACCTGCCTTGTTTACTCCAAAGGAAAAGTAAAACCAATACGTTGGGAACAAAGCAGGCTGCAGAAGCTGCCGGATTAGAAGAGCAGCGCTCGGTCTATCCGCCTGAGGAAACTTACCTCCTTGACCAGCTGCCAACCAAGGCTAAGGGTCTGGTCTGGCTGCCTTAACCAAATGCATTTCCAAGTCCTATGATAAGTCAAGTATCCTCCCCAAAGCGCTCCTCCACCCGAAGCCTTTGGCACAATATGGTATGTAGGGTTTGGTTTACGCCGCCGAATATTCGGGGTTAACAGACGACAGCTAGTACCGGCTGCATAGCCGAATAGCCCCGTTTTCTACCGTATCCACAGCGAGTCGTGAACTTACCTGGATAAGAATGCGGGTTACTCCTGGTTGGTGTGTCGTAACTGGTGCCCTAATTACTTGCGTAATTGTTTAAGGTTGAACCGGGTATCTGTTTACGGGTGCAGTAATTGTAACTTCTCTGAATGTTAACGTGGTATGTAGGAATCGACTTTGTTGTTCTATCGTCTAGACTGAGATGTTTTAATTGCGGGCTGCTATTGTAAACATGTCCATAGCAGCCCCGAAGTGGGTATAATTCCATCCTTCGTCTTCTTCTTCGTCTTCTTCAGCATTCCGAGCCCTTGAGGTTCACTGCTGCAGATATCACCCGCCTCCGTTCATCTCTCTGGTTAGCCTTCTTCTCCCTTGTGTATACAGTTTCCACTTATCTGTCAACTGATATTCTCTCAATATGCCCCAATCATTTCAGTCCATTACCTCTCATGATGCCAGTGATCAATGGTTTTTTAAACGGATTATATATATATATATATATATATATATATATATATATATACAAAACACACACATACACACATATATATAATCCGGCCCTCCAATATAATTCCTAATTATATTATTCACTACTTGTGTGAAGAAGCGGTTTAGTGGATAGCACTCTCAAAATACCAGCCAGCTAGCTATCTTATTGAATCTCCAATCAGGTTGCGACCCCAAACCCTTAAAAACAAAATTCCAGCGGGCTCATTCCCCCTTCCCTTTTTCAATCCCCGGTCCTATTCACGTGTCCGGGCCCATCCAATTTACTTTCTCAGTCTGCTCTAGGTGAGAGGGGTGTCAGGTTGTACTTTTTTTTTCAAAAACAGTCTCTCGTGGGACTTTGGCTCAGGCTGTGGGTATGGGGTTTGGGTTAGAGCCAGTTCTTGATGTTTCGGGGTCGTTGAACGCTGTGTCGTCGTGTAGTATAGAACACGCGACATAGGCACTGATGTAACTGGAGCCAAAACAACATGACACCCCTCCGACGTGGAACAGTCTGAGAAAGCATGAATGAAAGGTCAGCCAATGTGTAGATAGGTCGCGTAACGTGAATAGGACACCCCCGCCCCTTTCCCCCCTCCCCACCCCCATCCTGATAATTTTCTAAGGACATTTAGAGGGTATCTTTAACCACACATATACATTTTTTTAAAAAGAATATGTTTATGCATTTCATATTTCTTTTCATTATAGTATTCTATTTATGTGCCATTTTTATAATAATAATAATAATAATAATAATAATAATAATAATAATAATAATAATAATAATAATAATAATAGTAATAATAATATGTGCTGGGTGTCAGTAAATGTAACAATATACTTAAAATAATACGAAATCGACATTACTTCAAAACATATTTTATTATACATGTTTAAAGAGGCCATTTTAACACCATTTCATAATCAATACTAAACTTCTTTTTTTTTTAGTTTTTGTTTTCTTGTTGGGGAAAAAAAGGGGGAGGGGCGGGCTGCGGCACTTCCCACCGCCCTGAATATTTCATAGGCAAATAATCGGATGGTGGAGAGGGACGCACTCATATCCTCCTCTAACCCCCCCCCCCACCCCCTTCTTCCCACCCTAAGAAAAAATGGGGCGGGCGGGGGGTTAAGCATTATACGGGCCTGACCGCATTAACTATGAAATGGTGCTAAAATGGCTTCTTTAAGCATGTAAATAAATTATGTTTTAAAGTAATGTACATTTCGTATTATTTTCATTATATTAATACATTTATGGACGGCCAACACATTATTATTATTATTATTATTATTATTATTATTATTATTATTATTATTATTATTATTATTATTATTATTATTATTATTATTATTATTATTATTATTATTATTATTATTATGCTGGGATAATAATAGGGAATTAAATACAGTGCTATACATGTAACAAACGTACCGCGATCGAAACCCACTGCTGGCTGCGTGGATTTTTACCATGGTATTGGGCGTCGCAGTTTGAAATGGGTACCAGGATTATCTCCAGGGAAAGTAAAAACGGACGGCTTTATGTTGACCACATTACCCACCTAGTCCCGATAAAAATATGGGATGCTCTTCCCATAAGCCTGATGCAACTAAATGCGTGAAAATGGATCTTTACTAATAGAGGAAACAATATGTAATGCAGAAACATATAATTGTGAAGAAAATTTATAAACATGGTGTTTGTCAGTGTAATTGAGGTGATCTTGTTCCAGCCTTGTCTTTAATGACAGTATTCGCAATTATGTGTCTTTTTTGATTGTTGTTGACCTTTCTGTTCCGATGATGTGCTCAATGTCCATGACTGGCACTGATAACACACGACGAGGACGAAGAGGCTATAACTAATTTGCTATTTTGCTGGAAATCTTTTTCTTCCTCGTGTTCACCGGCTGTAAACTGGCGGAAAGCTCTGGATGTCTGTTTGTCCACCTTCGGACTTTGGTCTTGCCTCAGAACCTGAGTGAGGCGTGCACATCCGTTTCACAGATCTGGCTTATTTGTATGCAGACTTGTGGTCCCTTGCCTCACAGGCAGATATACTCCGACTTCGAAGGATGTCCCCAATTGAAACATTTGGGTGTATGAGCGGAGTAGAGGGCCGCAAGTGACAATGCTGGGCGCTCAGATCAGTTTGAACTGAAATATACCTTCTCCCGTGGCTAAGTGTCAAGAATTTTGCCTCATCCTCTAAAGGTTGTAGGTTCGTTTCACGGCTTTGTCGTTCAGTCCACACGAGCAGTTTTTACGGAGATCCGGTATCATCGCCGGAGCTAGGAAGTTCGTGCTTTTGTGCTTTCGGCAGGCGGCTAGCCGTTCTGAAGTAAGAACACCCCGCCATATGGGATAAAACCCGGTGCAATGAAGCCGATCCTCTCGACTGTCAACTAACATTTAACGAGCCGATGTTCAAGAGTGTAACCAACAGAACTATCGCCGGTCCATAGAGTTACGTTACAAGGGGTATAGAGCGAGGGGAAGACCTCGGAAAATATGCAGTGATGGCATTGAGAACAGCCTTACAGAAATGAACATCAGTCTTAATAGTGCTCTTGACAGAGCTCATAAACGAACATTACATCTCCTCCCGACACTTCGATGAGGTACAAGATGGAAGAGAAGAAGAGAAGATACAGTTACGTGTGTGAATGAAATAATCTGTAACTTTTGAAGCTTCAGGAGATTCTTCTTCTGCTTTATGTCCCCCAATGGAGCATAGGTTCTAAACCAACTCACCCCAAGTCGTTGCTTCCTTCACTATCGAATAAAGCTCTCATCATGTCCACCTTAATTTTGTAACTTCTCTGTAGCTACTGTCTTCACTCGCGTGTGTATGTGTGCGAGTGTGCGTGTGTGTATGTGTGTGCGTGTGTGTATGTGCGTATATGTGTGTGTGTGGGCGGGGGGGGGAGGTGTTTCATGTCTGCCTTTATTTATATGCCCCTGTAGGTTTCAGTGCAAAGGCATTCTAGTTAAAGTGCATGCACTTGACAACTCATGCTTTTGTGTTCTTTTATAATATTTATAATATGCATATCATCATATGATCCCAACACGCTTTATTAGTAAAATACAACTGCTGTACGAAAGATGGTGGACTAGAAGAGCCGAATGTAAGACAGCACTGCGTGCCCAATTTGTGACCATGTGAAAATAAAGTTCATTCGTTCCTTCTTTCAGGAAATTAATGAACATTAAATTCCAGGAATTCACGAAAGGTGACTAAATAAGAGAAGTGTTTGGACAACCTCTGGTATCAACGGTTATGCGACAAGGAAGATGGTAACATATTAGGGACTTCCTGAGAAGAAGAAAAACAGAGAATCACAAAACAGGCAGTGCAATGGGAAATAAATAAATTGAGGTAAAGAGGACATTCAAAATAAACATTGAGACAAATGAACGAACGAACAAACGAACGAACGAACGAATGAATGATGACGAGGGAGGCTAATGGTACCGCACTGGAAGTATCTTAAGTGTTGCACAGGATAAAACATAAAGGAGGACTTGACACTGAGCCCCATGTTATGCATATCGAAATTACATGATGATGATGATGATAATGGCAATTTTGATGACGACGGCGAAGAAGATGAAGGTCCTAAAGTACAGTTCTTCAGTCTAGACACACACGAAATTATCAGAAGCCAGTATGTATGTAATATGTAGATCAAACAATTTCAAGCTACCCTTACTCCAGTTGTATCGTTAATCGTATTGTTTTGTTTTAATATGCTGATGAAGCATTTTTAACCGAAACGTTAGCTTCTTTTTTAGTGATTTATCAGAAGCTGATAAGGCTTTTGTCTTAGCTGAGTTGATTGTTTTTTTTTTTTTTTTTTTTTGTAAGCAGAATGGTCAGTCTGGGAAAATAATGTTCCACGCTTTCATGCCTATAGGGCTAGGCCTAAATTTTACAGATTAATCGACACTTGGTGTGTGATGAGGTCGACTCCACAGGACCCTACCTAACACCCATATAAGATTAGACCGACGGAAAATTGCATCCCAAGAGGCGATGACTAGTTCTAGAAATGATCATCGTCATCATCATAAGGTGCCTTGCCGACTGGCGTGGGCGATCATGCCTCTCCATAATCCACGTTCTCCTGCAGCATGTATCAGTCCGTGTGCCGTCACACCTCCATGCCATGAAATAAAGACTATCAAGAATCTTCTCTCATTGTCTTCCTCTATCCCTCCTTCCACAGATCTTTCCAGTGGTCACAACATGTTCTATTTTCCCTCTTCTCATAACATAGCCGAAAAATGGTGACTTGTCTCCTTCTGATGTCCCGCCTCTTTCAAAACCTCTTGTTTGCTCTTTTTGCTGTCCAAGGTATTCCAAGCATTCTTCTGTAAAACCACATCTCAGAGGCCTCAAAAAATTGTTTGGCCTGCCTACCGATTGTCCAGGATTCACAGCTATACTAAAAATGATACAGTTTCTAAATACACGATTACATAACTTTTGAATAATCACACTTCTAAACACATATCAGCTGTCTAAAAATAAAAATAATTATATCTTTCAAACAATTAAATTTATGAATATTTAATTACGATATCTAAAGAAAAAATCATTAAATATCCAGATATATAATTGTTATCAGTTTTTAAAAAAAAATCACAATTTTGAAAATCTAATTTTTCTTTCTTTTAAATAATCAAATTTATGAATACCTAAATATTGCACGCATTATTAAATAATTATTTTTTAACACTTTTTATACATTTTAACTAACCAGATGTCTAAATATTTAATCATTATCCATTTGAATGATAAAATTTCAAAATTTGTAATTATTATAATTTTTAATTAATAATGTTTCTGTACACATTATTATCTTTTTCTTTTTAATAATCACATTTTTTGTCACACATTAAAATTGACCGTCTGTAAAATCCGACGAAAGGCTGTGGTTGTTCGTCCACTTCTGGACTCTCCTGGTGTTCCAGAACTTCAATTCTGGGCGCACGCCCGTTTTACAGACCTAATTTTTAATTCAGACCTGTGGTTCTTTAAAATGACCTTGGCTCCCAGGTGGACCCAGCCTTGAGTGGGCACCGATTGCAGACCCGGGAAGTAAAGGCGGCCGGCGTGATGCAGTCCACATCACCTATCTTTTGTCGATTGGTCTATAAAATATACGTCTAGCCCTATATGCCCTAGACGTCTAAAGGCGTGGAAAATGGTCCTTTAATTTTACCTTTTTTAAACTGGTTTTTTTTGCCTCTCGTGCAGATTCACTTCCACTTCGAAGGGTTAAAAAAAAAAACTAATTAGTCGACTTTTTCGACATATCTGCTAGAGGAATCAGTGTGTCTACCCCCTCCCCCTCCCCCACCCCCAACCCCACACCTTCCACTGGGGGCCAGGAACCGATATAGAGATAAAGATATAAATTGAAGAAGTTATGCTGGCACCTGGGTCTTGGGACCCTGTCGACATCGCGGGGTGGGGGGGGGGGGGGGGCTTATTTATTATTTTAAAGTACAAAATGCAGCCATACATTTACTAGAAGCTAAAAACCTTTCACACAACTGACAGTGATTCACACCGTGGAAACGAATGAGGTCCCAGAAAGGTAATATTTCTAAATACACCAGCAGATGCACCTACCAACATCCACGTGGTGATGACTAACAAATAATATGTTTTGGGCCAAGTGGCAAATTGGTACTTCATTTTTAGTTCATCACAAACAAAGCAAATCCCAGAGTTCCCCGAAAAAGTCCCAATCTTCTAGGGGTGGTATGGGTTGGGGTTATGGTTAGGAGCTTTATCAGCCCGACCGCCTGTGCAGACTGTTGGTTCCTCGCCTGTTCAAGTGCAGCTCCGACTTTGCAGGAAAAGTTACAGATTGGTCGACTCTTACAACATACTTGTTAGGTTGCAATGGGTCTATTGCCCCCCCCCCCCGACCCCCATCCCAAGAATGGGCACCCGAAACCCACATAGAGAGTCTTGCTAATATAGGTCCATACTTATGTACTAGAGCCACAGAGGCAGGTTTCATTGCAAGGCACACGCTAACAGTTTCTATGTTTTGTTATATGTGCTGGAAATTAGTTAGAAAAAGTTATCGCTTATTGAGTTATTCACTCAAAAACGTTACTGCTTGTTAGGTTATTCACTCGAAAAGGTTACTGCTTGTTAAGTTATGCACTACTAAGCAACGTACCATGCGTTCGCTGGGCTTTACTAACATCATACACCAGACGCACCAACAGATAAATCATTGGTTTAGGGCGTTCAACGCCCACTACCCCGTTGTCATACATATTTTCTGAGCATAAACAAGTGGGCTGGCTCACGGGACTGAATCCAAGTTTAAGAGAGTAATAATAATATAGATAACGCTGGGGAAACTGATATAGATATCACAATGCGAATACAAAAAGGCAAGATAAGCTTTCATAGCACGAGGAAACGTGTGGAGGTCAAAAGAAAAGAAATACTTAACTTAAACTTTGTAATTCTAATGTCTAATCAGTACTTTTGAATGGAGCGGAAACATGATGAACAGATAAGGCAATTAATTACTAATAAACTACAGACATTCATTAACTGATGCCTGCGCAAAATAGAGGAACTTAAATGAAAAGGTAGAATCACTGAAATAGAGCTTTGGGAGAGAACAAAACAAGTACCAGTGGACCGAGAGGTGAAGAAAAGACGCTGGCATTGCATAAGACACCAGCTGAGACAACCTGAGAATAATATAACTAGAATGTATTTGCACTGGAACCCACAGGGACACACATAAAAGTAGACACCCCTCTCCCCCCACCCTCAAATCAAAAAAAAAAAAACCGTAGAAGTGAGCTAGATAGTGAAAGTTAAAAGTGATGGGGAGGAACATGGGGTGTGAGCTGCATGCAATAAATATAACAATATTTGGCTTGAGTTTTTGGAGGGCCTATGCTCCACTAGGGGATGGGGGAGGGTCGAGTAAGGGCATAGGAAAAATAAACATATGGTGCTAAATGGGAACTTTAGTATATAGGATCTCCACCTCAATGTGAGACGCCTTTTTTCGTTATTTCAAAGCCCCACCCCGGCTATAGTTGGGCAGGGAGGATGCGTCTCTAATATAACCTAATGGTTGAACGGAGTTTCTGGGGCTTGTACCCGGGTGGTACTCATCCGAATGATGGCACTTTGTGTCACCGGGTTTGGTCGTTCGTTGTGTGGTCCTAGTGAGGTTGAAGGACACACACACACACACACACACACACACACACACACACACACACACACGTTAGCCTGTTTAAAAAAAATGGGGGGGGGGCGCGAGGCAGAAAGGGGCGGGGGGGGGGGCAAGGGTGTGTATACTCTTCAGTTGTACCTAGTTTGGATCTCTCTGTTATCTGCCAGTCTCTCCATATACCCCCCTCCACCCCCCCCCCCCCCCCCACCCAAAAAAAAAACAGATTCTTTTACAACGATAAAATTACTGTAAAATATTAATATTAAATTATTATCAGAAGTCTCTGTGGCGATATGGTCAAGCCTTGTCTCTAGTGCCCTGAACATCATGAGTTCGGACTTGTCGGTCCTTTCAAGAGTGCAGTTTATTTTAACATGTTCCTGAGGATTGTTCCCGGAGCTACGGAGTTCGTGCTCTGTGAGACGCTCTCGACAGGTGGCTGGCCTAGACAGAAACTAAACCATGTGGGCTAAAACACGGTGCAATGGAGTCGATCCTCTCGAATTTAACTCATCTTTAAATAGATTAGGAATTTACTTGTAGGGTGTCACTCTGTCTTAGAATATAACATGTTAAAATAGCTTTCATTTGTAGCAAAGTTAACTTGTATGAATTTGCAATCTTTTTTTAACAGAAGACCATTTTCTGCTTCTGATGCTTTCATTCTATTGAATACCTCAACTGGAAGCATCCATTTCAGGAGGGGTGTCGTCTCAAAGAGTGGATACTGTTTGAGCTAACGATTCCTGGTGCCTTCTATAAATAGATCCTGTGACCCCTGTGAGATATTAAATATCGATGAACTCTATAAATGATCCGTTGTACATAGAAGAACTTGTAGCAGCCAGCCACCTCAACCACAGCTTCAGCCACCACAACGGAACAATGACTATGCACCATCACCACCATCACTCCCATCACCTCAGTGACTCCAATCCCATTTTGTCAGGATCTGAATCTGCGCTATCGTCTCCGCCACACGGATCCGGCCATAACACGACAATCGCCCACAGAACCGTAACTCCTTGTGATGTGGGATCTGACAGATCAGGTGAGTTGATAACATACCTGTCTACTTACCTACCTGCTTACCCAACCATCTGTTTACATACCCTTTAAACCCCCCCCCCCCTCTCCCTTTTTTACCCATCAACCTCACAACTAAACCAAGCTCAAATCTAAACGTCTAAACACATACCTACATACCATGTTAATTAACGTACAAAATACCAATTCTATTTATCTATAAACTTACTAACCTATCTAACCATTTGTAATAATCTGTCTATCTGTCTAACAATCTGTCTATCTGCCTGTCTAACAATTTGTCTGTCTAACAATCTGTCTGTCTATCGGTCTTTCTGTCTAACAATATATCTGTCTATATGTCTGTCTATCTGTTTAACAATCTGTCTGTCTATCGTTCTAACAATCTGTCTAAAATTCTGTCTGTCTGTCCGTCTAACAATATGTCTGTGTGTCTAACAATATGTCTGACTGTCTGTCCAACCATTTGTTTATCTATCTATCTGTCCAACCATGTGTCTGTCTGTCTGTCCAACCATTTGTCTCTCCAACCATGTGTCTCTCTGTCTGTCCAACCATTTATCTGTCTGTCAATCTGTCGGCCTAACCATCTGTCTGCCTATCTGTCTGTCCAAACATGTGTCTGCCTATCTGTGTGTCCAAACATTTGTCTGTATCTGTCTGTCCAACCATTTGTTTGTATCTGTCTGTCGGTGTCTGTCTGTATGTCTGTCTGTCTGTCTGTCGACCAGTAAATGTACGAATCTTTGTATGACTCTATATACGAATATATGTGCACAGCTGTTTATCAACCTATCTACTTGTCCATCTACCTGTCAGTTTACGTGTCTGTCTACGTTCTATCTACCTGTCTGCCTCCCTGCCTCCCTGTATATCGGTCTATCTGTGTGTAGGTATGTATGTGAATATATATGTCTATATGTCTGTTTAACTGCCTAATGTTTGTTTGTCTACCTATTTGTTTGCATCTCTACCTGTTTACCCGTCTTCAGTCTGTCCACCTGTGTGTCTACCTGCCAGTCTGTCTACTTACCTACCTGTCTGTCTGTGTCTCACTGCCTGTCTAACTGTATGCCTGCCTCCTCGTTTTCCTGTCTGTCTGTCTGTCACATATACATTTAATTGCCTGTCTTTTATCCACATTATCTTTCTGTCTACCGCATAATGCACAGTAACACGAGACTCAGATATTTTCTGTCTACCACATTATGCACAGTAACACGACTCAGACATTTTCTGTCTACAGCATAATGCACAGTAACACGAGACTCGGACATTTTCTGTCTACCGCATAATACACAGTAACACGAGACTCAGACATTTTCTGTCTACCGCATAATGCACAGTAACACGAGACTCAAACATTTTCTGTCTACTGCGTAATGCACAGTAACACGAGACTCGATCGTTTTCTGTCTACCGCATAATGCACAGTAACACGAGACTGGGAAATTTTCTAAATGAAATAACCGATGACACGTGAGAGCAGTGTTTCGTCATCTAGCGGTTCTGATTGTGAAGTTGGGAACGTTTCAACATAACATCTCTAACTTCGATAAACGTGTTTGTCTACCTGCTTCTTAGTTCAGTATGTATGTATGCATGTATATGTGTTTGTATGATTGTACGTATGTACGTATGTATGTATGTTTATGTTTGTATGTGTGTGTATGTATGTGTGTGTGTATGTTTGCGTGTATATGTGCGTGTTTATGTAT
>CAJHNH020008513.1:436481-463981 GCA_905116865.2 Candidula unifasciata | reverse complement strand
ATGTATGTATGTATGTATGTGTATGTATGTATGTATGTATGTGTATGTATGTATGTATGTATGTATGTATGTATGTGTATGTATGTATGTATGTATGTATGTATGTATGTATGTATGTATGTATGTATGTATGTATGTATGTATGTATGTATGTATGTATGTATGTATGTATGTATGTATGTATGTATGTATGTATGTATGTATGTATGTATGTATGTATGTATGTATGTATGTATGTATGTATGTATGTATGTGTATGTATGTATGATGTATGTATGTATGTATGTGTATGTATGTATGTATGTATGTATGTATGTATGTATGTATGTATGTATGTATGTATGTATGTATGTATGTATGTATAATGTATGTATGTATGTATGTATGTATGTATGTATGTAATGTATGTATGTATGTATGTATGTAAGTATGTGTGTAAGTAATGTGTGTAAGTAATGTGTGTATGTAATGTGTGTATGTAATGTGTGTATGTAATGTGTGTATGTAATGTGTGTATGTATGTAATGTGTGTGTGTATGTGTGTATGTATGTAATGTGTGTATGTGTATGTGTGTATGTGTAATGTGTGTATGTGTAATGTGTGTATGTGTAATGTGTGTATGTGTAATGTGTGTGTGTGTAATGTGTGTGTGTAATGTGTGTATGTGTGTATGTGTGTATGTGTGTATGTATGTATGTATGTAATGTATGTAATGTATGTAATGTAATGTATGTAATGTATGTATGTAATGTATGTATGTATGTATGTATGTATGTATGTATGTATGTATGTATGTATGTAATGTATGTATGTAATGTATGTATGTAATGTATGTATGTA
This sequence comes from Candidula unifasciata, assembly GCA_905116865.2. Lineage (NCBI taxonomy): Eukaryota > Metazoa > Mollusca > Gastropoda > Stylommatophora > Geomitridae > Candidula > Candidula unifasciata. The sequence continues at coordinate 463,140 of CAJHNH020008513.1, read as the reverse complement.
ATGTATGTATGTAATGTATGTATGTAATGTATGTATGTAATGTATGTATGTAATGTATGTATGTAATGTATGTATGTAATGTATGTATGTAATGTATGTAATGTATGTAATGTATGTATGTATGTAATGTATGTATGTAATGTATGTATGTAATGTATGTATGTAATGTATGTATGTATGTAATGTATGTATGTAATGTATGTGTGTAATGTATGTATGTTATGTATGTATGTAATGTATGTATGTAATGTATGTATGTAAGTAATGTGTGTAAGTAATGTGTGTAAGTAATGTGTGTAAGTAATGTGTGTATGTAATGTGTGTATGTAATGTGTGTATGTAATATGTGTATGTAATGTGTGTGTAATGTGTGTATGTGTAATGTGTGTATGTGTAATGTGTGTATGTGTAATGTGTGTATGTGTAATGTGTGTATGTGTAATGTGTGTATGTGTAATGTGTGTGTGTGTGTAATGTGTGTGTGTAATGTGTGTATGTGTGTATGTGTGTATGTGTGTATGTATGTATGTATGTAATGTATGTAATGTATGTAATGTATGTGTGTATGTGTGTATGTATGTATGTATGTAATGTATGTAATGTATGTGTGTATGTGTGTATGTATGTGTGTATGTATGTATGTATGTATGTATGTATGTATGTATGTATGTATGTATGTATGTATGTATGTATGTATGTATGTATGTGTGTATGTATGTATGTATGTGTGTATGTATGTATGTATGTATGTATGTATGTATGTATGTATGTATGTATGTAATGTATGTATGTATGTGTGTATGTATGTGTGTATGTGTGTATGTATGTATGTATGTATGTATGTATGTATGTATGTATGTAATAACAGAAGAGAAAATTATTATTATTATTTGCTTTTGAAATCGTATAAGACAAGAATACTGAGTGACCTTGTCGGATTTTGTGACCATAGGTTGAGATGTCAGAATATGAAAACTCTTGCGTTTATCAGCATGTGTATACTGATGATTCCGGTGATGATGATGATGATGATGATGATGATGATGATGAAGTGGCTTCTCTACACATTTTAGAAGGGGGAAACTCAAGAGACAATACAACATGCAGAAAAATAGGCACAAACAAATTTAAAGAAGAAAAAGAAAGCAACATGGAACAAACGTCACAGTTCTTTCATCAAAACCACCCACCACAATGACAACAGACAGACAGACAGTTTAGATCCTCAATCCATCATTCCAGAATCAACGCCACTTATCGGAAAATCCCTGCCCCATTATGGAATTTCCCTACTCCCGACCAATCATTACCTCTGATACAATTTATGAAAGCTGTGGACGGTCTGTCTCAGGAGTTCAGTCTGACAGAAATCCAGGAGATCGATAGTGCCCATCAGATACTACATACGATCAAAGGATTCGTGTTTTTAGATCGTTAGGTGAAAGGCCTTGCCAGTTTGAGAATCAACATCAGAGCTGATGTGTAGAGGACAGAGGTAAGGGCAAAACACACAGGGTCCTACTTTCAGTAAATCAACAATCTTTCTCAATTAGTGCAAAGGACCCTTTTCCACGCCTCCAGGCTTTGGGCATATAGGGCTAAACCTATATTTTATAGACAACACGGCATCCAGGGGGTGAAGCGGTCAGCATCGCGCTGGCCGCCTTTACTTCACAGGACTATATCTAGTTCCCACTCAAGGCTTGGTCGACCTGGGAGCCAAGGTAATAAACAAAATTGGTGCCATCTCCAAATGAAGATTGGCTACAACTTTCCTCTGTTGTCTTGAAAACAGTACAGCGTCAGGTCCCCATCTCTATTACGGTGTGACTCTCGTACCTGAAAACCGTCCACTTTGGGAGAACGAGCCCTACTTCCCAAAGATCGTGAAATTGTAAAACACGCCTAAACAGACTAGCCAGGGGCGCCGGGACAGGGAAATCCAGGCACATTCAGACTCAGAACATTTTTTAAAGGTCGGAGATTTGTAAAGGAAAAAAGTGCCCCCCCCCCCCCCCTAAGCCATGTGTGCGTGTGTTTATGTGCCTACCTTTCCTGCCAACTTGTTTGTGTGTTTTTATCTACTTTCTACATGAATACCTGTCTATATCTGTATGGACTGCATGTTGCTCTGTAACCGTTAGGGGCCCGAATACAACATTAACTTTGAACCAGGTTTCTGGAACTCATACCTGGGAGCGTTCTCTCATCCGGGCAGGACACGTTGTTCTTTCTGTCATCATCGTCATCATGTAGCAGGTCCTTTGCAGAACGTCGCTCTCATTACGGCCTGCCTGAAAGAAACTCGGTCTCTCGCCTGTTCTCCCGCCTCGTGTACTTTCATATTCAAGAAGTCTCTTATATCCTGCACCCATCGTCGTGTTGGTCGGCCCCTGCCCTTCCTCGATGGTACCATGCCGTCTATTGCTACGATTCTTTTAAAAATCCGCCATTGCTCTTGAAATGAATAAAATATTGTACTTTGCGACTCTGGGTGTTAATGGTTAGGTGTCCAGTGCTACTGGACTTCAACTTCAGTCAGTCATTTTTAAGTATCTGCTTGTATAGTTCATATTATTTTGAAATATTAGTGTGTGTGTGTGTGTATATATATATATATATATATATATATATATATATATATATATATATATATACATATACATATATGACGGAAAAATGACGGTAAGTCAGCAACAGGCAGACAGCGATATAAATGTGTGATTAAAGTCAAGGGAGTGATAAAATATACATTTAGGGCAAAGTATAGATTTGAAGATCCATTGCAACCAACTTTCATTGTAGAGACGGCAGCTGACTGACTGATTGATAGCAGTGCCACTAGTGGGAAAACCTGTCAGTACCGGCAAAATCCTGAAGCTTGCACGCGCAAAGAAAAAATGCACAAGGCAGCTGTCAGACGTGCCAACACTAATAGCACCACCCACAAATTGCAGCTTACTGCTGGCGGTAACGGACAGTCACAAAAACTGGCATTGCGTCCAAAAAAGTACGCTCTGTTCTGAACGTAATCGACCATTCGTCATTTTACTGCCGTTAACAACACGTCCGTGGGCACGGGAAAAAAAATGCTTGAACAAAAAACTTACAAACAATAGATTGCAAAATGTATTGCCTAGCATACTTTCATGTATCTCGTTATGTGCATTCTACAGTGACAAATGAAACAAATGAAGTGAATTAATGAATCCTTTAGAAAAGTAACCCTTTAAAAAATCATTTCCCAATAATTCCAGGCTCACAGTGTCCCTCCAAGCACTCAACTAATTTGCTAGGCCGACGATAGCTTAACCAACATAAATACATTACTACAATGGGGTCGAAGAAATAAAGTACTGAACATGACAACTTGTCGATAAAAACGAAGAAAAATAACGAATATCAAAAGAAGAAATGTTCAGTGGAAAAAAAATTAGCGAAACAAATTAACATAAATGTGCAGTGCAAAGAAAGGAATACAGTAATGAACAGTGCAAATGTTTAAAGCAACGAAATAGGGGGGGGGGGGGGGTGGTGGATGAACGTAACAGATCCTGCATTAAAAAATTTGAGGCAACAAAATTTGAATATAAGTTTTTTTTACAAGATATATATAATATATATAATTATTAGTCCTATATATATCAAATCTCAGTATATTATATATGCCCGTCTCTCTAGCGACACACACACAACTTCTTGTGGTCCGGGTTCACACCACATTTCTCCCAGATTTACGGTACACAAAGGTTGCATATTATACCGAGCCTATTAACAACTCATATTCTATACATATATATATATATATATATATATATATATATATACACGTCGGCGTCTATGGCTAAGGCGTTGCGCATGCGTTACGTAATGCCGGTGTGCCGGGTTCGATCCCAGCTGAGGGCTTTGCGTTGGTTTTGACAGTGGTATCGAAAAGCTAACCGTCCAGAAAGCAATGGCAAACTACTGGATGTAAATTTGCATAGAAAAACTACAACAGCCAATGCTGTTGGTTCTGCAACGTCCTGTAAAGTGATGGGCAACTAAAAACATATATACACACGCACAGGTTAGTGATATAAATAAATGTTAGTTTTATAACATGTAATGTTATTATATATTGTTACATAACTGACAACACTGTATACAATGTTTAATTCGTTTTAAAACGTTAATTATAAAAATATAAAGAAAGAACACACCAAAATAAACATAAATTTTTCAGCGCAAAAAAAAAAAAAAAAAAAGGAGAACCCAAAATATTGATCCAAACAAATGTTTAGTACAATGTGACCCCACACAAATTAAGAACAAACCACTGCACCGGGGTTTATTTTTAAATTGTCAAACCCTGTCAGTAAGAAACACTAACCCCAGCAAACACAAAAACCCTTCTCTGCCGCAAAAACGTATCTGATGTTTTTAGTTCATCCCAGAGTTGTCAGGGAACAGCTTGACATTTTCAGTCATGCTCGGATGACTCTAGCCGGAAACACAGTCTCGGTGTTCTTATGTCTTTGTTGGTGCTGATGGCAGGGTTGAAACTCGAGCTGGCCTCTTCGTTTTCTTAGCCCCACACATCAGGAAACAATTGCTGAGCTTGGATGCATGCAGTGCCACACCGGGTGTCACAAAAAAGGTTGTATTTCTTATATTATAGCAATTGGCAGCGGCGATTTTTTTTTTTTAAAGGATGCAAAGAATATGAAGGTATGATGAACAAAATATTTAACAATCCTGTTCGAGACAGAATACAGTAGAGTAGATTTTTACCCAACCAGGACATCACACAAGCGATAAACACCCGATGACACAAAGTGCCACCATGTGGATGAGGATCATCCGTGTAGAGGGCCCACAAACCGCGTTCAGCCATTAGACCATATTTCTGGTCGAGCTATATTGCGGCCCCTTGCAAGAGCCAGGGTGGAGCTTCAAATAACGAAAAATTGCATCTCGCAAGGAAATGACAGGAGAATTAACAGCATATACAGATCTGAAACTTTTGAAGAAGTTTGAAGTTTTACAACGGACTAACATCATGGCAAAAGAATAACCCATAATTGCTCTCTTCTTCTAACTCAAGTCTGAGTCCGAAGAAGCTCAGCACAGTGCACAGACTTTGTAGCACTGGCGAGTATCCTGAAATAATTTGTGTAGACGCTACTCTTTGCGATTTCCAACTGCCAAGGGATATTTTTCCGTGCGCAACAATGCACACGGACGTCCAAGAGACCATGGGAAATTGACTACAAGTCTACGTCCACGTGAACAAATCCGAGCCCTTACCAGGGATTGAACACGGAATCTCCAGCACTCGAGGCGGACACCGTGCCTCGAGACCACGCAGCTCAACCTCCAACTTTTGAGGAAGAAGAAACAGTTAACACACACACACACACACACACAATTTGACATGTATTCATCGACATTTAAAACAGACATGTTAAACAACATAAAAACTGAGTTTCAATGCCAGGATTTTCCTCTTTGCCTTATTTGCCTTCGACGACTGTAAACTCCAGCGGAAATTTCTGGTTGTTCGTCTACTTTTAAACCCTAGTTCTGTTCTAGAACTTGAATGTTGCCTCCGCATCCGTTTTACAGATCTGGCTCACTTGTATGTAGATTGTTGGTTTTTGCCTCAGGCAGGTGCACTCTCAATGCGAAGGAAGCTTCCAATTAGTCGACTCTTACGACATGCTTGTTGGGTAGTCAGTGGGTCTATCTTGTTTTCCCCATAAAGGGGCCAAGAAACATACACGTGGATGCCTGAAGTCGAGGCTGTTAAATGCTTTTGCTTGGCACGGACGTATTTCGGTACAACAATTGTATGTCACCCCAAACAAAAATACGATAGTGTGGGTACCTAACAAAACAAATAAAATATACACGGACATGGGGGTGAAATAACAAAACTAACTTAATATGCATAAATTCAACAACTGATACAGTAAAACTCTAGTTGAGTTGATACCTATAACAAACACTTAGGTAAAGAACAAATATAACAGAATGTATAGCTGTAACAACAGATCGGGGTAGAGAGACGGGATGGAGGTGCAGTTAATAAATAACAAATATGAAGGAAACGGTTATTGTAACAAGTGGCTGCCCTCGTAAAGGGTTAATGATTATTCTAACCGGTAACTGCTCTCAGGAAAGAATTAAATTTTAATTTGACATATTTTATCCGCCGTCTCGCCTTTCACTCCAACCGGCAACCCATCACGTGATATGCCTCGCCCGTCGCCCCACTGCCGCCAGTGGCTGGTTATCAAAAATAGGTCTAACATTACCTGAAGGAAATCTCTGCCTGGGATTGTGCCGAAAAGCCATCACAACAGCGGGACTTGTTGCAAATTGTTTTCACATCTATACCTTCTTCTTCATGCTCTTGTAATTCTAGGCGGCGCCATATTTGCTAGCGCAAGGGTACATTTCCTCTCCCGCCAAACTCGTCTGTCTGCCCAGACAAGCAAAAATAGTGCCTACACATTACATTGAAGTCGCATTACAACCGGAAGTGAGTGGATGTCTTATGGCGGCGTCAGAAATTAGCCTCCTGTCATTCAGGTGCAGACTTTTGGGTGATTATTTTTTTGTTTAAGTAAACATTTCTAACTCGTGTTCTGTTTTTTCACCACCCTTGTTTGTTCATTAGTTTATTGTTATTTTTTTCTTTCAATCAGAGGGATCGTTTATGTTATGGTAATAATAAATATAAATCCAGAATAAGAACAATAATACTCTTGATTCTAGTGAGGACGATGATTATGAGGATGATGACAAGTAACGTCCGGCTTCTTACTCTTCTAGCCGCCTAGACATTAATAGACATAATGTACTGTTATAGAGTGTCTATGATGTTACCTTTCCTTCTTGTTCTTGGTCTCCCACGTGACAGCGTCTCCGCTTTTGTTGTATGCCTTGCATGGCATGGCGTGTTAAGGCACTCTCCAAGTGGAAAACCCGTTTGATTTGCTGTCTTCGTAGGTATTTTAGAATTTGCTCGGTGCCCTTTTTTTTTTTTGATGACATCCAGCTACTTATCATGAACTGGCTCACACGGCGAGAGTTCCTTCTCTTGCCATTCATGACTCGCCTGGTCGCACAGCTTGTCCTATGTTGTGGTGCTGTAATGTATTCACTTTTTCTGTGTTTTTCAAACGGTCTCACTTGAATGAATATTTCTTCGTTGTGCTACTTGCCCGACGGTTTGTGAACATCGAAACTGGGATGTTTTTGTATTTCTATGTTCCTTGTCAGTGACTCCTTTTTTCGGGAAAAAAAAGGGGGGGGGGGGGGGGAGGGGAGCCACCGCGAAGAAACATAGAAAGACACAAACATCAAAGTTTCGATATTCACGAACAGTAGCGACTTCGGCGCTTCCCACTGCAGTACTCCTTACTTGTACACAGGCGCATGCTGCGCCCCTTGGAGACTAACGATAACGCAGCCTACCACAAACATTACATACTACAAGCAAACGCTGAACGAAGCCATCTCATAACACCCCTACAACATAGGACAGGCCTTGCGATGCGGCGTGGCAATAATAGAAGGGAAAGGAACTCTCGCCGTGCGGGCCATTTCGTGATAAGCTCCGACTTCCATCTTGATTTTATCTCTTCTGGTCACTCTTGCAGCCCTTCTCAGACAACTCCATGGTCAGCTTCCCTAGTCAGCTACACATTATGGTAACCACGATCGACAAATGAACACTTCCAATGGATAGCTTTTATCAAGATAGAATACCCCGATATTGTGATTATCTGTTTCACTGATTGGATGGCTGTTCGGTTAATTGTTTGATTAGTTGGCTGTCTGGTTCGTTGATTCATTGATTGGTTGTTCGGTTCGTTGATTCATTGATTGGTTCGCTGTCAGGTTCATTGATTCATTGATTGGTTGTTCGGTTCGTTAATTGATTGGTTGGCTGTTCGGTTCGTTGATTGATTGGTTGGCTGTTCAGTTCGTTTATTGATTGGTTACCTGTTTAGTTCGTTCACTGATTGATTGGCTGTTTGGTTCGTTGATTGACTGGTTGGTTGTTAGTTTGGCTGGCCAGCTGATTGGTTGGTAAAGCTTTCGTTCAAACCCAATTATTTGACGAGCTTCATTCTTCTGACTAGAAACGGAACTTGCAATACGTCGCTGTCATCAAAATCTGCCTCAAGAACCAATTGGTCTCTTGCCAGCTGTCCCGCCTCGTGCAATTTCCTACCCAGTGTCTTAGTTGTGTCCTGTGCTTATCTTCGTGCTGGTCGGCTCCTGCCCCTTTCCTAGTACCGTGACTTCTACGAGTAGTTAGTTTCCTGTGGATATTTTCTCAAGGTTATGCCGGTGTGTTGGGAAATGAGCAGGCAGATAGACTGGCTGGTTGGTGGTGAACTGATGTATGGCAAGCTAGATATTATGAGGGCTCTTTGGGAGCGATTGAACAGTGTGGAAGCACAGATTGATCATTGCGGTCTGGGGAGAATAGCGCTGCAATGAGCTACGGATATACAATCAGACCGTTACTGGTGCAACATAATTAGAACTCTTCGCTTGCTGCTGAAGATGGGGACGGAGCGTATATGGGGGGAGGGGGGGGGTCCCGAGTGCTGTGATGTCGATTCCTAATTCAACATTCGTTTTTGGCTTCCATGTTAAATGTGGTGCCAGTATAATTTTCTGTTGACTTCCACCACATAGTGGACCACAAAAAACTATTAAACGGTCTCAGTGTCAGTTCTCAGAACATGTTGCCAGTTTTGCCGCTCTAGCAATATTCACGACCAAAATAATTATAATCGTATTCGTGTAGCCAAATCCTTATTAGTTTGGCTCCTTGGCTCCATATCGTTAAATTTGCTGGCATTGTATTTAGTTCATAATTTATCTTTTCGTCAAACAGGCGCTGATCTTGTAGTGATTGGCGTGTTATTTAATTATGCCTGTCTCTAACCGGCGATTTAGTTGCCATAGCAATCACATTCTTTATATTTTTAAATAATTCTATTTCATGCTGACATAAAAGGTGGGTGTGGTGTCTACCTGTCTGAGTGTGCGGTTGTTAAATTAATTTTTTTTGACAGTTAACCTGACTTTGAATAAATCTTCTTCTGCTTCTTCTTCGTTTTAATTTCCAAATCTTCCTTTTTCCTCCCTCCTTCTTCCTCCCTCATTCCTCCCTCTTCCTCCCTCCCTCCCTCCTCCTTCCTCCTTTCTTCTTCCTTCTTTCTTCTTTCTTCTTTCTTCTTTCTTCTTTCTTCTTCTTCTTCTTCTTCTTCTTCTTCTTCTTCTTCTTCGCGTTTAGCGGTCTGGACTTGAGTGTTGACTGCAGAACCTTAGTGTTGCGTGCAAATCCATTTTACGGATGTAGCTTATTTTTATGCAGACTGATGGTTCCTCGCTTAAGGAAGTAAGCCAAAGTAATCCTTCCACCCCCACCCCCACCCCTCTTCCATTAACTGACTCTCACGACATGCTTGTTAAGGCACTGTTTTTTTTTTTTCCACAAAGGGGCCCCAGAACCCACACAGACACTTTGAGTAAATTTGTTTTCTTAAATAGCGTTCTAAGTGATGTAACGGTTAGACGTTAGTCTGACTGCCCGAATGTTTTGGCCTCGAATCTGCAACAGATAAAATTATTTATAATAGACGGCTTCCATGTCGACCAAGCTTAATACAAACATTGTCCGCTGGCCCCGGGATGGAAAAAAAAAGGGGGGGGGGAGGGGGTGAGAGACATCACTGTCCACTGGGCGTCGAAAGAGGAGGTAGGGGGAAGGGGGATAACTGCCTTTAATTATCACTTTTGCATTGTAGTAGAGGTGGAAAGGGGGAGGGGGTCAGGGTGTTTTTAAGCCTGAGAATATAGGGCCGCATGGCTAGTGCTTACGCCAAAGAGTGCAGGCTAGGATTTGATTTCTGCCTCTCTAAAACTGTCCTGCGATTCTACTTACTTGACACGAAATTGTCACCGAAATCAGCTAGGTAGGTGCTTCGTTGGCAAAAACAACAACAACAATAAAAAAATTACGATGAAACTTTCTGTTATTTGAAGCCCCACCCTGGCTTTTGCCAGGGGCCGCAATATAGGCAGGCCATAAATATAGCCAATTGTCTAAACGCGGTTTCTGGGACCTCGCCACGGCGATCCTCATCCACATGGTGGCACTTTGTGTCATCGGGTGTTTATCGCTTGTGTGATGTCCTAGTGGGGTAGAAAGTCAGTCAGTCAGCCGTCAACAATAACAATCGCCACCTTCAACCAGCTTGCCCGAAAGAGGAGCTTTAGGTTATTATTATGACTAGGTTATATGCGCCCTGAAAAGGACTCCTGCAGTGTTCATGCGACCAAAGGAGACAGACCCAAATACTGTCCCTACCGGCGACGATGTCGTCGACCGGCCAGCCAATAGGCGGCCCAGTGACTGATGTCGTTTCAATCAGCGAATCATCAACAGATAAATGTCAGTCTTCTCTCTATCTCCATGACACCTACTTCACTGCTACGAAGGGCCCGGGTCAAGTTCCTACTGGCGACACTGGCCAGGGTCATCTGATCAAAGTGGACAGGCTATCAATCCCCTTCTTAACGTGGTGGTCATGTAAGTAGCTGACCCTTTCAGACCATCAGTGCATCGGTCATAGGGTGCTGTGCATATGTTTTTTTTTTCTAGACCGATGGTAAGGTAAAGGTAAGGTAGAGTCCGGAGATGTGAACCAGCGTTATTGCACACGGTTATAAACCAAAAGTGCTCTGCCACGAGTACGGACAGCTGATAAGAAATTGTCCACCTGCGTCGCTGTCCGCACGTAACCCTGTAGCTATAGCGACGTTCCTCCATATACCCTAGAATGTCAACTCTAGTACCCAATTTCTAGAGGCTGGGTCAACCCCGGGAACCGTCCGGTTTCGAACATCGACCGTGTGCGGCAACGAGTCGCAGCTGGCTTTGAAAGCGGGTCTCCTATCAACTGCTCTAACGCGGCTCCCCGATGGTAACTTAAAAGATGTTATTAACATCACGCCGGCCGCATTTACTTCCAACAAAACATCCGAATACCTATGTGAAGCTCACATCGGGACTGCAGGTTGCTGCGTAACATTTGTGTAGTGTCCTAATACAGCCGTGCTTCAGGGAGCCGTCGTGGTGTAGCGGCATGAGGCTGGTCTGCGGATCCGAAGGTAGTGGGTTCAGCTCCTCACGGGACCGGACGTTTAAAAAAAATGACCTCGGCTTTTAGGTCGACCTAGCCTTAAATGGTTACCAGGTAAAGTTCTGGGAAGTAAATGCAGCCAGCATGATGATGACCACAGCATCCACTGAGTGCCGATTGGTGTATAAAATATATGTCTAACCCTATGTGCCTAATACGTATAAGAGAGAGTCCCTTACGTTTACTTACTGTATATGGGTGTAGGGTTGAACAGGAAGGGCTAAGCTAATTTGTAGCTGTTCGAGTGTTATCGCTGTTCGAGTGTTATCGCTGTCCGAGTGTTATCACTCTTCGAGTGTTATCGTTGAGATGTTAATGATGCAGACTACAATCTTAAAGGGAGTTTTACAACAACAACAACAACAACATGGTGGGGGGGGGGGGGGGGGCGTACTTACCCAGGAAGCTAAGATCACATTTTTTAAAAATCCACCCACCCATCCATCCATTTATGAAAAACAAATCGACCACGTTTAATCAAGGCGAGCAATATCAGTTATAACTGTGGTCTGGTTTCTGTGTGCCAGTTATGTTGGCTAAAAAATGTTAATTTCACCAAAACTAGTGGCTTGGGCCGGTACTCATAAACCTAGTGAGGGTTGTTTGTTGTGGAGGGGGTTGGTTTGATATATACACTCTCATACACATACGCCTAGAATCGGATTTGAACACAACACAGTCTGGCCGAAATGAGAGCTTCTAGCAACTACGACATAACACAGTTGAACGGAAATGGTCAAAAGAGTTTAGGACGAACCCGTTCTATCTCTGTCCTAGCCGGTCCCAACCCGGGATGAGAAAGAAAGAAGGCTATCATACCATTTTATTCCCTCTATTATGCGCAGGTACCAATTAAGGAATGAATGTAGTTTATTGGTAATTGCCGTTGTTGTTCTTCCGGTCCATTCAACAGTACTGATATGACATTAGACCTTGTTTACCTACTTAAAAATAATCTTAACGAATGTGTGTGTGTGTGTATATATAAATATATATATATATATATATATATATATATATATATATATATATATGTATATATATATATATATATATATATATATATATATATATATATATATATATATATATATATATATATATATATATATATATATATATATATATATACTGTGCTGCATGGCAAACACAAATTGAAATAATATGATAGGTAAAAGGGAAAATATTTTTTAAATATTCAAACATGTTTTTTTTTTGGGGGGGGGGGGGGGGATGATGATCTTTTTCCCCTTTACATCATTTTTTATTTACTTTGGGTGTGTGAGAGGGGGAACGGGTGTATAGCACGCCTCGAGAAATACTGAGCTCCCTATCTTGCCCACTCCAGCAGCTTGTAACTGTTGCTGTGCTGGCATAGATCCCCACTCCCACCCCAAACCATTTGAACCTTATGCTATGACAAAAGGCTGTCTTTTCTCTTCATCTTCCTCTATGTTTTCATTTTTTTTTTTTAGATCCACAAATCGTTGTAGTTATCATCAAGTGCACCAGTTTTGTTTTTCTTTTTTCTCCTCAAATAACATACACAATTTAACCATTGATAAGTTAGCGCGGCAGTTCTCAACTTATGCGCCTCGCCCCATTTTTGGATCGAACGACTCTTTCCCTTGGCCCGCCAAAGACCATCGCAAAGCAAATATTCACTGAAGTTATGAAATAGCGACGAAAATAATTGTGTTGCTGGGGGTAGCTACAATATGAGGAACTGTCTCAAGGGTGACGGCATTCAGAAGGTTGAGAACCACTGCGATAGGGTCATGGAGGTGTATCGATGGAAGCACTAACGTAGACAACCTGCCACCGTTCTCTGTCTTGCACTTGAGGAATAAGTGTATGATAACTTAGCCATGTCCATTTCTTGATGTTGTCATTCCAGTTCTTCTTTGCCCTTCTCTTCTTCTACCCTTCTTCATTTTGACTACCCAAGAGAATGAAAATAACAATATATTCTCTCAACAGATTCCAACGACGCGACCAAGATTAAATCTGATGACGGAGCAGACGATGATAAGAAGAAGAAACGTCAAAGACGCCAGAGGACTCACTTTACCAGCCAGCAGCTCCAAGAACTAGAGGCCACTTTCTCCCGAAACAGATACCCCGACATGGCCACTCGCGAGGAGATCTCTGCCTGGACCAACCTCACCGAAGCTCGTGTGCGGGTGAGTCTAGTCTGAGTGTCTTAGAAACAGGGGCTGTTTACTAAATATCATAGTACGGTGGTTCTGAATTAGCTCAGATCTGAGAACCTCTGAGGCGAAGATAGGTAGATGGATAGACACGAGGGCAGGTAGATATGTAAAACACACCGGACTGGAACAACTCATGCACAAAAAACGTCCTAACACTAAGAGTGATCGAGAAGCACTGCTGTCGCTGCTTCTGCCTTTGCGGCTGCTGCTGCTGTATTTACTTCTTCTTCTTCTTCTTCTTCTTCTTCTTCTTCTTCTTCTTTTCTTCTTCTTCTTTTCTTCTTCTTCTTTTCTTCTTCTTCTTCTTCTTCTTCTTCTTCTTCTTCTTCTTCTTCTTCTTCTTCTTCTTCTTCTTCGTCTTCGTCTTCGTCTTCGTCTTCGTCGTCTTCTTCTTCTTCTTCTTCTTCTTCTTCTTCTTCTTCTTCTTCTTCTTCTTCTTCTTCTTCTTCTTCTTCTTCTTCTTCTTCTTTTTCTTCTTAGTGTTCACCGGTTTTAGACTCCGACGAAAAATGTTCGTTGGTGTCTCTTCTGGATTGAGACTTATTTCAGAAAGTGCGCATACAGGCGCTCTACAAATCTGTCTTATTTGTATGCAGACTGTTAGTTCCTCGCCTCTCAATTAGATGCACTCCGACTTCGAAAGAAACACCCCTAATTAGTCGACAATTACGACCTGATTGTTAGGAAGCCAGTGGTTCTACGATTTTCCCCCAATACTGGACCCCGAAACCGACACGGAGAAGACATGGTATGCAGACATTCAGTACAGTGTTGAAAAGCGTCGCCCCATGTACACAACCAGCACTTGTCTCCAGGCAGTCAGACTTACATGGCGACGACAACCTTCTGTCGTTGACCGCCCACCGGCTCTATGCCCACTTCAGACCTGGACAGCTGATCCAGGTATCTGTCAAACTGATGTCTAGCTGACCACTTATCTGATACAAGTATCCGAGTTTGACACCGAGTGGTCAGTGACACGGCTCCTCTCAAATGCCCACTATCATTACAAACATGCTAAGTGTACCCTCTTTTTCCTATCGCTTTTCTCAGTAAATGACCTTGCCTGCCAACGGTAATGTTGCATTTCCTTGGCTTGAATTAAATGTTTGTTTTTCTTTAGGTTGTAAGGGTGACTAGGTTATGTGCGCCATAAGGTTTATGGTTTATACAACGGATCAACATCATGGCACACGGGTACAACCCATAAGTGCTCAGTTCTACTTCTAACTCAAGCCTGAGTCTGAAGAACCTCAGCACCGTGCATGAACTCCGTAGCAACGGCGAAGGATCCTGAAATACTTTGAGTGATTTTTAACTTCAAATTTTGCTCGGGTAGCACCGTGAGACTACTCTTTTCGATTTCCAGCTGCCAAGGGATTTTTTTTTACGTGCGCTAAAATAGACACGGGCGCCCGATCTTACTACCAGGGACCATCGGAAATTACTAAATGTCCACGTGAAAAAATCGCAGCCTTTACCAGGGCCTGAACCAGGAATCTCCAGCACTCGGGGCCATTCAGGCCCTATACCCCCCCCCCCCCCCACCCGTGCGCCATATAAACCGGCTTAGCACTGCACGCCACCAAGAAGGTCTGAAAAAACTCTTAAGACGTTGATGTGATCACATGGAATCAGGCTGCGTATCCTTTACATGATATTACAGAACCAACCGCAGCATTGTTTTTTGCTGTTGTGCGGGAGGGGGGATTCTAGGCAAATTTTACGTTTAGTAGTTTGCCATTGCATCTAAACGGTCAGCTCTCGGTACCACTGTCAAAACCAACATAAGACAAATGTTCGTCACTGAGATCGAACCCAGCGCGTTCACACTACCTAACCCACATACGCCGGCTGATCAAAGGAGACAGACCAACTACTGTCCCGACCGGCGACGAAGGTCGTCTACTGGCGAGCCAATGTCGCTGAGATAGTTAAATGAGTTAGCTGGAGTTCCACTTATAGCAGCGGTTCTCAACCTGCGGATCACGACCCCTTTTTCGGGTCTAGCGACGATTTCGCCTGGGTCGTCTAAGACCATCGGAAAATACATATTTATTGAGGTTATAAAGGACAATAACTGTTTGTGGGTCGCCACAACATGAGGGAACTGTATTAAAGGGTCGCTGCATTAGGAAGGTTAAGAGCCACTGACTTATGTTTTCACAAGCCAGTCTTACCACTCGCTAGTCGTTTGAAGTTTTATTAGGTAATTTTAAATCAGCTATTATCTCTGTGTCGGCTCTGTGGCTAAGTCGATGCGAACGCTTCGCTTCGTAATGCCGGGTTTGCCAGGTTCGATCCCAGGTGCGGGCAATGCGGCTTGCGTTGGTTTCGACAGTGGTATCAAGAAAGCCGACCGTCCAGGAGCAATGGCAAACTACTGGATGTAACTTGCCTACAGAAACCACACAACAGTCAGGGGCTGTTGGGGTTGGTTCTGCAACATCCTGTTAGGGTTACGAAATAAACTATTATCTCTGTAGGTTCCAGGGCTCCGTTTTCTTGGAAGGGGGGGGGGGGGGAGTAGAAATACATACTTCTAACAACCATGTCATAAAAGGCGATTAATTGCGGGTGTTTCTGTCAAAGTCAGTGTGCATCTCGCAGGACCAACTGTATGCAACCAATAAGCTGTGTCTGTAAAAGGATATGCACGTGAAAGTCAAGTTCTGGAACAAGGTCACAGACCAGAAGTGGACGAACAACTAGAGATTTCAGTCAAAAGTTGCAGCCGGTGAACGCAAAGAAAAAGAAAAAAGAAGAAGAAGAAGAAGAAGAAGAAGAAGAAGAAGAAGAAGAAGAAGAAGAAGAAGAAGAAGAAGAAGAAGAAGAAGAAGAAGAAGAAGAAGAAGAAGAAGAAGAAGAAGAAGAAAAAGAAAGAAGAAGAAGAAGAAGAAGAAGAAGAAGAAGAAGAAGAAGTTTTTCTAACATACAATAATGTTTTTTTCTTTTCCATCTTCCTTGTAGATTCTATATTATGTCTTCTATCTTTCATCTTTTGTCGGCATTCTTTATTTTTTTTTTCTTCTTTTTCTTCTTTTTCTTCTTTTTCCTTTTCTTCTTCTTTCTTCCCTTTCTTCTTGTTGGAGAGAAGGAGGAAAGGGGGAAGGGGAGGGGTGGGTGTTGTAAGCCCTTCTGCTCCTCCCCTTCTCCATGACTGCTGTCTGTAAAACTGACACCTGTTGACACAAAGCATCATTATTCGGGTGCGAGTACAGCAGCAGAAATCTCAGAAGCCCGGTTTAACCGTCTAGGACAGTTATACCGAGGCACCGTATAGTTGCCACGTATTTTTGTCCTCTGTGTCCTATGTTTATGGATGTGGCTTTTTTCCGATTGAATAACTAACTGTTCTCTTGTTTTCCCCTTTCCCAAATAATTTCAGGTGTGGTTTAAAAATCGGCGAGCGAAGTGGAGGAAGCGAGAAAGGAATATGGAAACATTCAAGACCAGCTTCGGGCCTCAGTTTAACGGTCTCATGCAGCCACCATTCGATGATGGTCTTTACACAGGATACTCCTACCAGAACTGGGCCACTAAGGTGCCATCTCCGTTGAGTTCCAAGAGCTTCCCCTGGGGTCTCAACATGAACAGCCCGGTCAATCATCACCTCCCTTCTGTGGTCTCCAGTCAGCAACTCGGTGGATTTTCGTCTTCCCCTGGACCGATCAGCAGCATAAACTCGCCTATGATGGGAACGGGAGGGGGAATGAACTCCCACGGTGCTGCCTGCCCATATGGACCTCCAGCCCCACCTTACATCTACAATCGGGATCAGTGCTCCAACAGTATCGCAGCTCTTCGGCTCAAGGCTAAAGCTCACTCGTCTCCCTTCTACCCCTCGATGCCTCCTCGACAACCAACTCTATCTGCTTGTCAGTATGCTAGCGTCGGCAACAGCACCGCAGTTTGACATACGTCGTACTTTCAGCCCTTTGCACATTTTCCTTTCCCTTGTGGTACGAAACTCTCTGGCCGCGCTAGAAGACAACAGCAGCACATGCGCCAGAAGTCCCAGAATCCTCACAATGGACAATGAGTTCCTGTAAATGAAGCCAACAGTTGTGTTTGGATGATCTACCAGTATAGAAGTGGAAGGATTATACCAGCCTGCACGCTCTGTTGTTTCCTCTTACTGTGAACTGTGTATATATGTATGTGATTGTGTGTGTATGTACAAAGATATGATATAAATCGGGGCTATTAAACTGGCGGTCCGCGAGCCGAATCTGGCCCGCAGAAGCCTAGCAAGTGGCCCACGGACAAGTACCAGCTGTATAATATTAATGATCTTTCTACTCTTGCGCTCTCGAATCTGTCACATGACAACAACCATGTTCCACATTTTAACCCTTAAACAAACTTAGTTGAATAGCCTTGATATAGATAAATGATAGAGACTTTTCTATGATTTCCATATGTATCCAGTCTCTTACAGTCTGCCAACAAAACAAAACAAATCATAAAAAGTAAAAAATCTTTAGCAAAAGAAACTAACACTGTAAAATAAGCTTCTGCTTCTTCAGCATTCCGAGACCTTCAGGTTAATTGCTGCAGATCTTACCCATCTGCACTCAGTCATCTCTCATCGCCTTTTCTTTCCAGCTGGCGACGCCAAGTGCTTGCAGGTCTACATTTCAATTATCTCTCCATCGTCCTCTTGGTCTGCCTCCTGGACTGCTTCCATTCAACTCTTTTATGTACTGTCTCTCTTGTAGGCCATTCTTCCTTTATGCTTCCACCATTAGTTAGTCTTTCCTCGTGAGCTAAGGCAGCGCAAAGGGCAGAGGTCATAGCTCTCCATGTCTGCGGGTTTTTTGCCACCTGTTTTATGTATTGGATGTTTGTGAGGCCCATTGCTTAGCCTTCCCTGATGATGTTTCAACGCTGAGTCTCTTTTGGTCTTCCCCTATTTTTTCCCCCCATTTGGTGTCCATGTGAGAGTTTGATGGGGGAGTCTTGTCTTATCCATGGATGCATGGCCGATTACAGTATATTATGTCATATCATGCCAGTAATTATAGTGATTGAAATATATTACGCATGTCGTTATAGCATCTGTGTTCCCATTCTCCGCTGTTTGCCGCTTACGGTGGTCCACGGATTATAAAATCCTGAAATATTAAATGGAGTTTAACTCTTTTAGTCGTAGTTACTTGTTATTTAAACTCTTTTTTTTCTACAGATGTGGTGCCTTGAGCAACAACCGCTAAAATGTATGGGTTAACTGTTTTGGTAAAGTAGGAGTTAAAATAACAAAGGATAGACGGGGTTTAAAAAAAAAAAAACAGAATAACAGGACAAAAAAAGTAAAGAGAAAAGTACCATACGCAGAAAAAAAAAACGTATTGCAAGTTCCTTAGAACTGAAAGTGGTAAAGAAACAGAAGATTCTCAAAAGAACTGTAATGATTGTTAATGACAATCTTGACTGAGAGGACTGGGCCGCACCACTAAGCAGAGACGCACCACTGAGCAGAGACGCACCTTATTGGAAAATTTTTAATCTGACTCTCTTTAACAACAGTAAAAACAGGGCAAAATTCAGCGATACGGACATGTAATAAAATCTCCTGGCCATCTCCCTCCATATACGATGGTATAGGGTAAAAGTAGAAGAGACAGTAGGACAGTTGGAAGGAGAAGAGAGACAGAGGGAGACGGGGAGAAACGATGCTGTACACCTCATGGCATGGAGGATCATCTGTGTCAGAATAGATGAGGAGCACACGAGACAGAAGGTTGTGGATAGGACATAATACCAACGCCACACGGGATGAACTTTAAAAAACAAAAAGAAGCAGACAAAAGGTCAACGAGAAAAGACCTAGACTCAGAATTTGGATGCCTGGAGTGGCCTCAAACATAAAATTAAGAAAATCAATTTCACTGATCCGGATTTTGTACCATATGGCTCAGTCTCTGTCAGCGGAACGACTAGTCACCTGCCTAGAGCGTCGCAAAAAGCACGACCACCATAGCTCCGGTGACGTTCACGAGCGTCTCCGTAAAAACGGTATTTGTGACCTAAACAGCACAGCCATGAAATGAGCCCACAACTTTCAGACCGTGAGGCAAGCGGCTTGCCCACTTCACCACGAAGACCCATTCCTCCCCCCCCCCCCCCCCCTCCACCCCCCCCCGCCCCCTTCCCCCCCCCCCAGAATTGAAACATACAACATGATGTCCATTGCCTCAAATTGAAAGAGCTGGAAGGAGTTGACCAGAAAGTCAACAGTAACTGGTCAGCCAAAGACACTCCATGTTATGGGAAAATGATAATTTTTTGTTTAATTCGTTCTCCATATGTTTATTATATACAACAGTATTAATTTAACATTGCAGAGATATATACGTGCAACAACTGATGAATGAAATATACTTGCAACAACTGATGCCAAAATAGAACTGTTCAGCACTGCTACTCAACAGTCTTGTTCTTCAGCTTCTGCACTTCCTCTTTGTCCGCTTCAGGAGTCGCTGGTGCCTTTTGCTTATCTGGCGGCCTCGACCACAGACACGTCGTCTTGTTGTAGAGTTTCTCTGATGTTATCTTTTCATATCTTTTTTTTTTTGGTCTGTCTCATGCTCTACGTCCTTCTCCACTTTTTAATGTATGCCTTGAATAATATGGCGTTGCAAAGAATTCTCTCCAAGTGGGCAAACCATTTGATTTGTTTTGTCTGTGCAAATAATTTAGAATAGGTTCTGTGCCGACATTTTCTCGTATGACCTAATTCCTGATTTTATGTTGTTAAATGTTAAAGCACTAGGGACACCCCCATAAGCGCTCCGTCCCCATCTTCAGAAGCAAGCAAAGAGTTAAAATTCCGATGGCACCAGTAACTGTCTGATTGTATATTCGTCTTGGGGTTTTCCCCTGAGTGTTGAGCGGCAGCCATTTCCCCTTGTAACTCCTCGCAGTGCCAATCTCCTCAGACAGTAATGATCTACCTGTGCCTCGGTACTGTTCACTCGCTTCCAAAAGCCCTCACAACATCCAACTTGTCATGCATCAGTTCTCAACCAAGTGGTGATTTTATCTCTTTTGATTACTTCTGCAAACCTTCTAATACACCCCCCCCCCCCCTTTTTTGCCATATAGTTACTGTATGTTCTTATCTAGGTTGTTTGTGAGTGACCATGTTTGGCACTGGTAGCATAGGGCCGGAATGAATTTGCTTTGTATGAGATGGTTCTTTGCGCTAATTAGGGTTGTTGTGTGTTGTAAAAGGGGGGCTAGTTGTCACAATACCTGGTTCAAAGAAATGTTTCCTCGTTGTGAATTTGAACAAAGAAGAGACACACAGTATTTTGCACAATTTACGGCCTGACATATTTCGCTGTATCTCGTCAGGTGTATGAGATGTATTTCGAATTATTTACACTTCAGCCAAATGTAGATTAATTAGATTTGTAGAAGCGACCGTTTCAAACCGGTTTAGTCCAGAATTATGCAGACAAAAAGACAGTCTCTATCTCGCGTTAGCCCTGGTGAATCAGTTTTTAAATGAAGTCGATTTTGTGTTTCAGTTCCAATGAATCAATTAATTGCACCATTTTTTAATCACTTGTTACTGTAGTGTGCACCTTACGAGCATTTGCGAAGTGGGTCAGGAAATAAATTGTGCAATCTATTGTTTTGTGTCTTTTTTTTTTTTCCCCCTAAATACTTGGTTTGCTTTATTGCACCGATGTTAATCCCTCGTTGCGTTACCATTGCTAAATTTAGACCATAGCAACAAAAGGTGTAAGAAAGTACGAAATAATAATCCTCAAGTCCCCCGTGTGGGTTTCGGGGCCCCATCATGGGGAAAACAAGAATAGACTCACTGCCTCCCCAAAAGCATGTCGTAAGAGTCGACTAATTGGGTAGCTTCCTTTGAAGTCGGAGTGCATCTGCCGGAGAGGCAAGGAACCAACAGTCTGTATTCAAAGAGAATGAGATCTGTAAAACTGATGCACATGCAACACTCAGGTTCTGGAGCAGGACTGCAGTTCACTAGTGGACGAGCAACCAGAACTTTCCGCTAGAGTGTACAGCTGGTGAAGGCGAAGAAGAAGAAGAAGTAATTCAAGTCGTTTCCTTGTGGGAAGCAATTTTTCGTTATTTGAAGCCCTACTCTGGCTTTTACCGGGAAACCCTGAGCATAGCTGGGCCACAAATATGGCCATAACTGCTGAAAGCGGTTTCTGGGACCTCCCCACGGGTGATCCTCATCAGCATGGTGGCACTTTGTGTCACCGTGTGTTAATCGCTTGTGTTATGTCTTGGTATGGTACAACAAGCAAGCAAGCAAAGTCCGAAATAACAGAATTGACAACGAAGAATCTTAAATGTAACAGGAAGAGACAGAACCCGACACAGTCATGCCAGGAAAAAGTAGGGACAGAACCAGTGCTAAATTACATTAAGAGACAAGGGGTCAAATGGTTCGGTCATGTATCAAGACTACCATAGGATCGTGTAACACAAACGGCTGTTCTCCCTTTTAAGTTTCGTGAGGAAAAACAAGAACATACACACTGCATCCCCAACAAGCATCTTATAAGAGTCGACTAATATGAGGCCTCCTTTAAAGTCGGAGTGCATCTGCCTGAGAAGCTAGGAACCAACAGTCTGCATACATATATGTCAGATCTGAGAAAGGAATATGCATATAAACCATTCTGGCTCTTCTGTATGCAAATTGTTGGTTTCTCGCGTCTCAAGCAAAGGCACTCTGGCTTGTAAAGAAATATCCCCAAATCTGTGGCTTTTACGACATGCATTCGTTCCACCCCCCCCCCCCCCCCAAAGGGGTCCGGAATCCTTAACACCGGGACTCACTCTCGGGCTAGGGGCAAGACTGCAGGCTACAACAAGCTAGTGTAGCTGTTACACACCCCACAATTATAACTTCAATGGGGGTTGAATAGTTTCTGGGATTTGCCCCATTGCTTTACGATCCTAGAAGAAACTGTCTGATGTCTCATGAGTGATCGCACCCTCTTGCAGCAGCGCGGAAAAGAGACTCCGCTGACGTTATTGTGAGACTAAGCCAGCTATAACTATACCCGGAGCACTTTTTAACTCTGTGTCCGTGTTTTAAATATAATTTT
Source organism: Candidula unifasciata (assembly GCA_905116865.2). NCBI lineage: Eukaryota > Metazoa > Mollusca > Gastropoda > Stylommatophora > Geomitridae > Candidula > Candidula unifasciata. The sequence goes on along the minus strand of CAJHNH020008513.1, from coordinate 440,607 downwards.
TTTTTTCCTGTCTCAAAAAGCTGCCTTTGGTAAGGTCGGTGTTATATGACCCAAATCTAATTAATAGAACAAAGGCGGCAAAAACTGTCCTTTTTTTAAAAAGTAAAATGTGAAAAAACTACTGACAAAAGAAGCAGATGACGACGAGACGAAAACTAAAGCCTAGTGCAACATTACAATTGTATTTTGTTCCCCTTAGTTCTTTCGTAGTTCTATTATTATCATTTCTTAGCCAAATCCTGGATGTCTTTGTTCCAAGAGCTTACAGAAACGATCAGAGACCAGGAGATAGGGGCACGGACTCATCGGCAAGCTTCCGATTACGTATTCGAATAAATCCCACTCGAAACAAACAAGAGCAGTGAACAATCATGAAACTTGACAAAAATTGATTGGGGATTTAGACTCAAGGCTTGTGCAATGAAAAAACTGTAAGGATTTGTCAACGGTAAAGGAATACCGTCATATATTCGAGTTATATTTTTCTTTCTTTCTTTTTTCTGTGAGGAAACTTACTGCGGTTATTGTTTGTAGTCGAAAATTCATGCAATTTTCGTTCATTCGATGGCACTGAATGATGATCAATCAAGACCATGCCATTTTTACAGGCATTATTGCCTAAAAATTGCGAAAATTACTTGGGGAAATGTTTTGATTATGTCGTATTTTTTCAACATAGAAAACTAAGCATACATAATTTATAACTTCTAAGTTATTTGTGCTAATGCAGTTTCAACATATGGACAAAAAAATCTGTGGCTTCGTTGTCAAAGCTACTAAGTTAAGTGCTTGGTGCAGCCGTGTGAGCTGTGTTCTTCAGGTGGAATGCCTTTCATTTGTGCAGCGGCTGTGTCATGGCATTCAATATGGCCGGTAACTGGTTTACGTCTAGGCTGGTATAAACCTTATGTAATAATTCTACGGGTGTATAGCTAGCTTATCGTGCCCGACTACTTCCATCAACGACAAACTGCATTTCTAGTGGCTTTTGTGTCTCTAGCAACTGCCATATGCGTTTACTGCAGGCGCATATTTCTGGATTGTTCCGAGACTAATTGTTTGTTCAATACTTTTTTTCAAATGTGACAGTGAGGGACATTTCATTTGATTTTCACTAGCACAGGAACGGAACATTTATGGGGAACCCCGATTTTAGTGAAGTTGTAACGTCGCCTGAGACTAAGTATTCTTTATAGCAGCGGTTCTCAGACTGCACTGTATGTGCATTAAGGGCCCCGCGTACATACACAAGGGGCTATACTGTCGCTCCAGTTGGGTTATGAATGAAATGAAAGATCAAACAAGAAAAGTAGAATCAACATCAGAAAACTAGAAATGTTCTTCCTGAGGGGACATTTGCCAGTTAAAAAGTTTAGTTTTAGAATTTATTTCATACTATCTACTCATTGTTTTTTCGCTAAAATCATTTACATTCACCATTAGCTTGTGAAAGAAAGCTCGTATACAGGAGGCCTTAGTGTATCCAACTGATCCCACATCAGCTGCGTTGGGTTGATCACCTAACCCGCATGCCAGAATATCGCCCCTCAAAGAGTATTTTATGGCGAGCTCCAGGAAAGGAAGAGGTCCCTAAGAGGACAGAAAAAAAGAGCTATAAGGACATTCTCAAAACTGCTCTCAATTCTTTCGCTATCAACGCAGCAACGAGGGAGGCGGCTGCACAACACCGTTCCGGATGTCGTACGTCCCTCAGGCATGGTGCCAGGCAGCGGAGGTTGTACAGGCAGGAAAAAGGAGGCATACTATAAAGAATTGTACTTCTAATCCAACACTTACTGCGGCTTCCATCTGCTGTCCGCGCTGATCAAAAACTTTCCCGGCGCATATTGGACTAATCAGCCACCTTCGTACTCAAAATCATTGATCATGACTACTTTGGATGAAAGAGGTCTGCATCACTCGAGATGGACGAACAACAACAACAATCTCTCCGCCATAGAGATTGATTTTAACAAGTGTTCCGCAATTCAAGATGGTTAGGGAGCCACTGATTTTTAGTATTCGTCATACAGACTAACATGAGTTATTTCTTGTACTCCCTACGGAATATTTGTTTTGAGATTATAGAAAGAAATATTTAAACAATGTTCACAAAATGCAGTTCTCAAGCAGCCCTGCGTTTGGCCTTAAAATGGTGGTTGGCACTCTGTCGTTTTTTACAGCTAGACAGCGATATCTCTACACCTTTCGGCATACACATCCGATTTCCACTAACCCTTGTTGCCGCCTATTATCACACACATACTCGTTTTTAACTCACAAATTGGGGCCCGAAATCCACACGACGGAATGAAAGACAACTTGTCTCAGGTTGGCTGAGGATGATGATGATGATAGTTCATCATCCTCATCAGTTTCCACTGTTGAGCGTTTTGGGGAGAAACAGTTTGCGATCCATTGCTTAAGGGGCAGCACTGGCTATTGTCATTGGCTATTGACGTCATCAACCCATGTTATCCTAGGGAGGCCTCTTGATTCACCTCGGATCTTTTCACGTGTCACGCCTGCACTGGTAGTTGTTCTGGCTGTATTCTTACTAATGACCAAACCATTTAATCTTCTGTGTCTCAAAGAATTTGCTGCATGGCGTTGTCCCTACAGTCTGCCTGATAATATCCCCCTAACTATGTCTAGCGTGGTTAAGTTGGCGGGTTTTCTCTGGCACCTCATTTCACAGGTGTTAATTTTACATAGGTTAGCCTTTGATAAAGTCCAAGTATGGCACTAGTAGCACAGTGTTGGTATGAATTTGGTGTTTATAATCGGTTTCTTGGCGCTCATACTCACGTTTGGGTGTCTTAATAACGGTTTCATTTGGTATATAAGTGCATAAAAATAGCAGAGAGCAGATTTAAAAAAAAACATGTTTAGGTGAAAGCATATGGAACATTAATTCCTGCTTGCTTCGGGGCGGTGTTAAATGAAGGAATAGCATAATTCAACATGGAATAGACTGTTGTGCATGAGGTTAACACCACTGATCCAATAGGAAATCTTCTTTTGTGTTGTCCTTAACTCATTTACTACCGAGCCACTCGTTTTCTAGGTCTAACTTACACTATGTTTTCTCACAGCTCCCACATCCAGAAGTTAAACGAACCGACTCTGCTCCAACTGATTCACCAATTCCTCCTTTTAACAGTTAATCAATGAATTAATGATCGAGAATTCCCATTACTGCACTCAAGAAATTCCCACACGTGCTCCGTCTAATTTCCCCGTAGCCAGCAAAGAGTCGAAACGCCGAGTCCCAGTTGTAACCCGACTAAAAAACCGTCTAGTTTTCCCCTCAATGTTGACCTCAAAACATCCCACTCTGAATTATTCTTTCAGTGTAAAGATTCTCTGTCTGTTCTATTGCACTGTCTCCATTTGATCTCAGAGAGCCTTCACTACGTCCGCTTTATCATAAAGTTGCTCAATGTCAGGAGATCGGCAGCAGCCAATCGACCAAGCCTGTTCATGACCCCTCACTCCTCCTGTGTTTTTCAGCTCTCACTTTGCAGTGAGTAAGGCATCTTTTTAAGACACTGTGGCGAGTACCGGCACCTTTGCTTCTAGAGAATTAAAAGAAAACGCCTTCGAAAAATAAAAGGCATACAGAGAAAGAAGAGAAGCACAGTACTTAATCATGTACATAATTTGAATGCAAAGGATTTGTTGGTTTTTCTTGTTTGTTTTAACTTTGTTTTTTTTTATGTTGTTTGCTGCCATAAATTGTACAACACGGCAGATGTATGAGATGAGAATCAATAAATCATATGTATTCAACCTCTTTTTTCTTTACTTCACTGTTTCAGTCTGTTGTGTTGCAAACAGGCATAGTTTCTAATAGTGCTTTATTATTATTATCCGACATCCAGAGGACGTCACAGAAGAGTCCATCATTTTAGAGGGTAGTAAGACTGGGTTTACCGGCTTTCTGATGCTTTGAATGACTCCAAAACATCTAGAACTGGCCCTAACCCCAACCCGCCTACGTCCCATGAGTGAGTGCAGTCTAGGTCCCACGACTGCATGCAGCCTAGATCCCACCATTGCATGCAGCCTATCTGCCACCCCTTGAAATATGATACTATCCCGTGATCCGTGGATTTTCCCTGTT
>CAJHNH020008513.1:418981-433981 GCA_905116865.2 Candidula unifasciata | reverse complement strand
AGGAAAAGGAATAGACAAGGCCGGCATTCTCAATGCTCTCAAAGAGGCGGGATGAGAAGAGGCTGTACAGCTTGACATCGTACCATGGAAGATCATCTGTTTCAGAACCGACTGAAAGTACGCGAGACAGAAGGCTGTGGGTAGACATGACTACCGACGCCACATGGCATAGACCATAACAAAGAGAATTTTGTTTTAATAAATAAAAATAATATTGCGCACTTCAACAATGCTTAAAAACAAGGCCACCAAAGGAGAAGGGGGGATTACGTGGTGGGGGGGGGGGATTACGCACTGTCTGTGTTCTTAGAAGTCAGAGTGCATCTGCCTGTCAAGCAAGGAACCAAAAGTCTGCATACAGATAAGCCAGATCTCTCAGATGGATATGCACGCCTATCTCAGGTTGCGAAACAAGACTGAAGCCAGAATTTGATAAACAACAAGAACCATTTCCCATAGTTTACATCCGCTGAACGCGAGGAGGAGGAGGTGAGGAGGAGAAGAAGAAGAAAAAAGGAAGAGGAGGAGAAGGTGCAGAAAAGAAGAAGAAGAAGAAAAAAGGAAGAGGAGGAGAAGGTGCAGAAAAGAAGAAGAAGAAGAAGAAGAAGAAGAAGAAGAAGAAGAAGAAGAAGAAGAAGAAGAAGAAGAAGAAGAAGAAGAAGAAGAAGAAGCCCGTTGAAAAAAAAAACGGTGGGGGGGGGGGAGGGGCGCTAGGCCGCTTCAGATGTTTCTCCGTAGCGGCGCTTCTGTTCGCAAGTACCAGAGTACATGCATGCGTACTGGCTGTAAGGATCTGTTTTGCTCTAGAATCTCTAGACAAACATGCTTGGTTTTTGTTGTGACATCGCTTTGACATAGGAAAACATCGCGAAATCGTTCCACTAGAGAAGAAACGAACAGGTCTCCTTTCACGGCCAGAAATCCGATGGGAGTAGCGGAGGTGTTTCAGACGAGATGATTTGAGACAGGGCTACAGCTAATTGCCCGTCGAGTCGACGTTGCCTTCAGACTTTGGCAGCTTGGCGCTCTTCTCCGAGTTTGTTTTCTGATGGGGGTTTTAAAACTAAATGCTCGTGGCTCCTGAACAGATCTGCTGTGGTTGTGGCGAGTTAACTCTTTCTGGCCGGGTAGAGCATCATGTATCGCTGGATATAAGCAGGAGAAGTGACTGGCCCAGGGGTCAGAGCGCTGGCTTATCATACGGGAGACCCAGGTGCGATCCTGGGTAAGTGACGTTAAAAGTTAGTTGCGTATCCTTTACAGGACTTTGCAGAACCAACCCTGGAATTTTTCTGTGCCTATCGTAGGCTTTCTACCCAAATTTTACGTTTAGTAGTTTGCCATTGCTTCCTGAACAGTCAGGTCTTGGTACAACTGTCGAAACCAACACAAGACAAGCAGTCCGCATCTGGGATCGAACCCGGCACCGCGGTATTAGGAAGCCTAAGTCACAGATGCCGGTTACAAAGATGAACACCACCAAAAAAAATAAGAATCCCCAGCTGGTATGTATACTTACCTCTTCCGTGTGGTGAAAAACTTGGAAAATGAAAGCAACTAAAAAGCAACTAGAAAATGGATATGCGTCTTTCTGGAACAAAACAATTCTTAACGGGGGTTCTAGTGGCCAATATTTCTGGGTTGGAGGGCAATCTTTGATTCCAGAAAGCAGCCATGGTCTATTTTTGAGACTTTAGAAATAAATTCATAAAGAGAATCTGAAAAGAATACAAATAAATTCACAGACGACTGTGGGCTACCTCTCACGGCTCGCTGCTGGACTAAAAGACCACAGTCTACACGTTAGTCAATAATGTCTCTAGTACTATATAAGTGCTTTCAATGTGTGTGTCCTTCCAAACACGAATACTATTTTTCCGGACATTCCTGAGAATCGTCTCTGGAACTACGGGGTTCGTGCTTTGTGCGACGCTATTACTAAGCAGCGGAGAGAGAGACCGAGCTATTTGGGAAAAACACCTGGTGCAGTGAAGTCGATCTTCTCGACTTGAAACCTCAAATAAATGACTGCACCTTATGTCTAACCTGAGATTCTAAAGATCGCTGACACTGTTCGTTTCTTACAAGGGTTGTATGTTTAGTCCATGTGGATGTAGTAACCCCATTTGCTGGCTGTTGTCGTCATTGCATCTCCGATGTTAGTAGGGACTGATACACTTTTGTGTAACTCGCGGCGTTTCTTCGCCACAACATATGGCCCATGTGGAATCAGTAAATAGTTCGCTGCTGTCTCTTAGACGAAAGCCGCTGCCATTTATCTCAAAGAATTCTCTCTCTATCGATCCAATTGTTCGTGCTTTCAGATTACCGTTTGTCCATCTTTTGATGTAATCCTCACACTTATAACGCTGTCTGCCTTACTCGTCTGTCTTTTACCTTTTTAAATACAATAGGTTTTCAAAGAATGTTGAAGTTAAATGTTGCTGACATTTTTCACTTGTAATTTTTTTTTTTTTTTTTTTTTTTTTTATAGAGCCCTCTTTTTAAAAAAAATCCTCAATGGCTTTGAAATCTGGAAATCAAATAGAAAGAACGAAAACTTATAACAAAGTTTGAGAACAAAGTCTTACGATGAATCCTTTGACCCATCAAACAGAGGTTTAACGAAATTCATAGTCTGTTTAAATCACCTCTAATTACTGGCATCACAATGGCCGAATGACAGATTTTTGGGTACATTAAGCGAAAGACAGAAACTGCATACACAGAAAAATTAAATGGTAGAAGACCATGAGTTTGACCAAGAGGTCGACGGTAAGAGAGTATCCTAGCTGACCTGTACTCACTTCGAGTCAGTAACTTGAAGGAGAAAGCCGATCTACAGTACGAAGGAACCAACGACCTTTATTTCTAAGGGGTCACAAATTGGTCACGCAAGTTGTGGTTCTTCAGAAAAATGATGCGGAGTGCCTTGGACTGCCAGAATAACTAACAACGATTGCCTGGAAAAAGCTGATGAAAGTAGAACATTATATACAACAATGAGAAGGAGAAAGACAAAGTTCTTTGGTCATGTCATGGGAAAAGGAGCATTGAATATCGTGACGACTGGAAAGATCACTGGCAGAAGAGGCAGAGGCAGACCAAGAGAAAATTATGGTGGATGGTTTAGGACAGGGGCACAGGGGAATATAATTTTTGGAATTGATTCAGAACACCAAAGATCAAGATATGTGAAGATGAATGAACGCCTACGCTAGCCGGCAAGACATTTGATGATGATGATGATACTGAAGTTCGTCTTAAATTCAGCCCTTTTAATTATTTATCTTTCACTTGGGCAATTGTATTTTGTATATCAAGCATATTGTGTTATATATAAAAATGCATTGCATACGTGTAAATTGAAAAATACAAAAATGTTGATCGCAAATGCGTAGTTAAAATGTGCATGCAAAAATACGCACAAAGCGCAGACATATAGGAAGTAGAATTTAAAAAAAAAAAACCAAGGCAGTAAAACAGACACAAACACACACATATGTAGATAATTTTCTAAAATCCTAGGGGATTGAACTGCCTACACAGTTTTATCAAAAACCCTCCAGTTGCAGCACCTAGCATTCCCCATCAATATTTATTCCCCTGTCCCACGTGTCTCGCCAATCTACTGACAAGACATCGACCCGGCTGCTTCGAAATACTAAGCTAAGTGATTTTGTGTATTTGTGTGGTATTGTTTGATTTACGTCTGCGCTGATAAAGTTCCTTAGCCGCCACGTTCTCGTGTTGTTTGTGATATCTTGAAGTTTGCTGGTATACTTTTCGTTGAGATTTATATCTGTTCTTTTATATCTTTTCTTGATATCGTTTCCTGCATATTTACACAAACGCACTTACGTATATGGAGACGCACAAACGGACATAACATACACAGGCATACACACACTTACGGAAACAGTATTAAATAGTAAAGTAAATCAGATAGGAACCCTTTTCCGCCTTCATGCGTACTAGGTATTTAGGGCTAGACCTATATTTTATAGACCAATTGGCACATGGTGGTAGATGTGGTCAGCATCACGCCGGTCGCTTGTACTTCCCATGACTAATGATAAATAGAGGTGGGTGACGTCTGCAGCAATGAATTTTTAGGGCTCGGAGTGCTTAAGAAGAAGAAACGGAATGTTTCTAAAACCTCGGTGTTTGAGTAATATTGTTGTTTCAAGTTCCGGGTCCCCATTGTGGGGAAAACAAGAATAGACTCACTGCCTCCCCAAAAGCATGTCGTAAGAGTCGACTAATTGGGGAGCTTCCTTTGAAGTCGGAGTGCATCTGCAGGAGAGGCAAGGAACCAACAGTCTGTATTCATGAGAATGAGATCTGTAAAACTGATGCACACGCAACACTCAGGTTCTGGAGCAGGACTGCAGTTCAGTAGTGGAAAAGCGACCAGAACTTTCCGCCAGAGTGTACAGCTGGTGAACACGAAGAAAAAGAAGATTGAAACACTGTCTATTCTTTGGTGTATTCACATGTCAAAATCTCCAGTTCGATTTTTTAATTTCTTTTTAATTTCTTTATTACTGAAGACTTATACGTAGAATCATCATGAGGGAAGGCTCAACTAAGCATTAGGAAAGAAAAATTAATTTTTAGACTTACATTAATTACAGCTGTTTCTTCCCTTTTAATTTTGTTTAAAGACGAATTTATTTACTGCTTTTTATAAGCATTATTAATACTTACTTAATTAGGAAATTTAAAGACGAATGTATAGTAGGAGAATTAACTCAAGAGTTACATCCCCCTTTTCAAGACTTCCTATCTTTCATTTTCATACCAGGCACGGTTGGGAGAAGAGAGACAAGAGTCTGCTCTCCTCAGCTGACTCAGTAATAGTAAAGGTTTTAGTCAGTACTGTAGTCTTAGTGTCTGAATTCCCTACCAGGGGTCCAGGTGGTAGTTCCAGGTGGTAGTTCTAGGTGGTAGTTCTAGGTGGTAGTTCTAGGTGGTAGTTCTAGGTGGTAGCTGTAGGTGGTAGTTCCAGTTGGTAGTTCCAGGTGGTAGTTTCAGGTGGTAGTTTCAGGTGGTAGTTCCAGGTGGTAGTCCAGGTGGTAGTTCCAGATGGTAGTTCCATGTGCTAGTTCCAGGTGGTAGTTCCAGGTGGTAGTTCCAGATGGTAGTTCCAGGTGGGAGTTCCATGTGGTAGTTCCAGGTGGGAGTTCCAGGTGGTAGTTCCAGGTGATAGTTCCAGGTGGTAGTTCCAGGTGGTAGTTCCAAATGGTAGTTCCAGGTGGGAGTTCCAAAAGTAAATCCCAGCGTAGCTGCAGATGCCCGATTGTCTGGACTGGACTAGAAGATTCGGCCTACCAAAAGTGTCTCCGAAGCTTAGCTAGAAGCTGACCAAAGGAACCCGAGCTACAGACAAGTGGACAGATTTGTCTACTATCCACAGGGACTAATTTTATCTCCATAGCCAGTCTGATTATTAGCTAGAATTTTCCAAATAAATGTTTTAGTTTTAATATTTTTTTCCAGTGTTACGGAGTTATTTTAACTGTAATCATTTATGTCAGTGAACAATAGTCAGTGAACTTTAGTACATTTAAATATACAATTTATTATTTGGGAATCAGATGTGCGCAAACCCCGAATCCTCTCAACCAGCAAGGCTAGGAAAAATATAAATTCTTAGGATGTTCAAAGTTTGTGATTCCCTCTGTAGATTGCACATAGTGAATTCGCTAGATTAAAGTGAATTTGCCCGCAACACCTGCACAGGATAGGCATAAAAGAATCTGCTGCCTGTGATTGTAGAGCAGAAAGACAGACCTTTGAGCACATACTGCAGTACTGCCCAACTTCTTCCAGCAAAGACTGTGGATTCGGCCCAAGGAAGCTACATTGCAAGAGAAGCTATGGGGGACCGGTGGCGATCTTAAACGCACAATCCTATTTGTGACCCAGACGGGACTCAATGTTTAGCATGATTGATGTCAAAAGCAGAAGAAGAAAAGAACGGGAAGGCTCAACCATGGACCTAATGAACATCACAGATCTTGAACTATTGGCAACGACCCGCCAGACATGCAGAGCTATGATCCCTGCCCTATGCGCCGCCCTTTGTTGAGGAGTATAGACAAACTAACCAACTGTAGTCTGGACATTCCCACACATGCGCCGTCTCTGTCATCAGCAGCTAATGAAGATTTTCCACAATTATGGTGTCCTTGAAAAAAAAAAAAAAAAAAACACTGGGCCATCTCCAAAATTAAAGTTTGCTACAATGTTCACCCACTGCTGCTGCGCGGCGAGGTCCACATTTCTCTCACGGTGTGATTCTCGTACTACAGTATGAAAACTACGAGAACCATAAGCCTTCAACTGGGAAAGTCGAACACTTATACTCGAAGATCATGACATTGTTAAACGCATTCACTAACCTGTCCGCTGCAAAAGCCACAGTGGTGCGAGTTGTAACCTAATACAAAGTCCATCTGAACTTTGCTATGCACGTTGAACATCGTCCAGACTTTCTGTTAACTCCCACTTGAATCAGTTCTCTCCACACATAGACACTCTTAATCTGTTATCTCCACATATAGACACTCTAAATCTGTTCTCTTCATACATAGACACTCTAAACCAGTTCTCTCCACACATAGACGCTCTAAATCTGTTCTCTCCACGCACAGACACTCTAAATCAGTTATCTCCACACATAGACACTCTACATTTGTTCTCTCCACATATAGACACTCTAAATCAGTTTTCTCCACATATACACTCTAAATCAGTTCTCCCCACATATAGACACTATAAATCAGTTATCTCCACACATAGACACTCTAAATCAGTTATATCCACACATAGACATTCTATTATGTTGCATCGCCGACTTAATTGAAGAGAGCCTTCACCGTATCAACTTTATCTCAAAGTAGCTTGCAGTATAGAAGAACGGCAGCAGCTAATCTATCACCCTTCTCATTAGCCCGCACACCCGAAATCCATAATCTAATTATTGTCTGCAGAATCCATTTATCTTTTAATCACAGACTCAAATCAGAAATAAGTTTGTGTTGGATATTATTTGTCAACGGAAGCAGCCGACTAAAGGAAAAGGTGATGCCAGAGATAATTACAGGCTCCAGGGAGGAAACAGAAGTAAGTCAGACATCTTAAAATCATGGCGGTTTTAAGGTCATAGGTCACGGCGGTTCACGTAATATACAGAGCCGATTGCCATACCTGCCACGTATTCAGACTGTACAGGGGCGCCGACAATTTAAAGACTTTAGCCCCGTCAGAGCACCTCTTCAACAAAAATGTTTAGGAATCCAACCCCCACTTACCCCATATTTTTTAATGCAAAAGGGTTTTAATTTACAAGCGCCTACACCTGCCCACCCCCCCCCCCCACCCTTTTTTTTTTCTTGCCCCCTCTTACAAACTTAGAACATACGTAGAAGTTTTCTTTCTTATGTATCTGTTTTACACATTTCACATTACTTAAAAATACTGTTATACTTATTGCCATTTAGCATATACAAATTACTATTATTATTGCACACTTAACTAAGGCTCAAACCCCCCTTAAACTGCATCCGCACCTGGAAAATTATAAAAGGACTAACCTACACTCAATGATATCCTTGTGACGGGAGCTCCTGTGTCTCGGTATGTTCTGTTATGTGTTTTCTTGGCTGGTTGGTTTTCCGTGGTTGGAGTCGCCACAGCCTGGTTGTGTATACCCTTTCCTTATCAGGCTAGGGGTCAGTTCTTAGAGATGTTCGGATTTACGCATTTCCAACCGAAACGGTGCCTAGCTTGTGTTAAAAAGAAAAGTCTCCAGCCTAGACTGTGAAACCCTGTTCCTGTATAGCCGAAACAATGTTACTGTATAGCCGAAACAATGTTACTGTGTAGTCGAAACAATGTTACTGTATAGCCGAAACAATGTTACTGTATAGCCGAAACAAAGTTACTGTATAGCAGAAACAATGTTACTGTATAGCCGAAACGAAGTTACTGTATAGCCGAAACAATGTTACTGTAAAGCCAACTTGTTTATAGAACATCTCTCGATCGATGCAATTTTCAGCTGCAACTTTGAAGTCAAGCCCCATTTGTTTTAAAGAATCCTGGTACTGAAAGTAATTCGAACACATGATCATAAAATCTGCAGATAAGGGAAGAAAAATGAACAGAAAGAACCTCACAGGAAGGAAAACAATTAGGCCGTCAGATACAAATTAAGTAAAGAGAAACAGACAGACAGACGGCTGAAGATACCGCCGGACAGACAGACCATAACATAACGCACTAATCGCCACAATTTATGGCGACACAGACGATAACAGTAATAATAATAACTGTCTTCTTCTTCTTCTTCTGCCTTTCTATCCCCCAATGGAGCATAGGCTCTCAACGAACTCACGCCAAGTCGTTCTATCCTTCGCCATTGCATGGAGCTCTTCCATGTCCTCCTAATCTTTCTAACCTCATTCTCCAGCTCTCTTCTCCATGTGTTTTTTGGCCTTCCTTTATTCCTATTTCCCTGTGGGTTCCAATGCAAAGACACTATTACCAGGTGCCAATTCTGGAGGTTTTCCTAGCTGAAAGGAGGTACGTCGACGATCCGGACTCCTTAAGGCTTTCTCAACACCGTGCATACTTCTTATATTTGAAGAGCCTCCCATTATCTTGGTTGGCTGGGTTTTACTTACTTCTCTTATGACTTATCCATGGTTGGTTGGTTTTTGTGGCTATGGTTTTTATAGGATGAGGTAGCCAACCTCAAGCCTAACCCTACCCTTAGTCGCCTCTTACGACATGCCTAGTAGAGTGCAGAGTCACTATTCTTTGCTTCCAGTGAGAGCCCAGGGACACACGGGTGAATAATTGTGTGCTGAATGTCAAATACATGTAATGATATATTTTAAATCATATGTAATGTTTTTGTATCCAGAAACCATGAGTTGTTAACCCTTTGGCTAGTGACTATGGATATCGCAACCCTTCGGCCTTGATTCCATGATATGTACCGCAAATCTGGGAGAAATGTGGCTTTTCTGCCTACCCCCGGACGTGAACCCGGACCACAAGGAGTTTGTCACCCGGTCGCCGCTAATTCAGCTTCGACCAACTGCGCTAGGAAGCCCGGCTATATGTAATGTAAAATATATTACTTAAAATCATAACGTCTACAGATGGTTCTGGGAGCAAGTTAAACCCTTGCAAATTTTTGGGGTAGGAAGCGGAGAGGGGCCCAATCCAGTCCTCCCATTCTTTATACACACAAACGTGAGGGTGGTAGGGAGGGGAGAGGGGTCCAGCCCCATTCTCCCATTTTTAATACACATAAAATGGGGGGGGGGGTGTTTAAGGTACCTGAGCCCCCCCCCCCTCCCTTCCACCCCCTTTCTGTTCCCGGCGCCCAGGCGGCACACGTCAGTTACCCTCCAGTTCTCCAGACTCGTGTCAGAAACCCTCAGTTTGACTCCGGCAGTGATTAAATTTCCTTCCAATCACTTCACCGGGTTGCTTAATTAGTGCAAGTCCTGTACCTCAAGACTGACGCCGCCATCGTTTTGACATGCCCGGGTGCTTTCCATCCACCCAATGTTTTGTTTCAGGCCTCCCAACCCTCAGCCAATTAGCACATACTGTAAATGCGGACCTGTTTATGCCGCATTTGCGGGAATATCCCGTATTATTTTTATAAATCTCTTCGACCGCAAAGGAAAATCCTTCAGCCTGGGGATCTTTCACTTGCTTGGAGCGTTTAGCAACCAGGGGAACGTAATATGAGGAGACATGAATTTGTGTGGATTTTCCTGCCAACAGTACCAACACACAAGATGATATGTTTCAAACAACAAGTAAAATCACCGAGTACTTCGCTTCGTGGAAAACGTTAATATGCAACATAAAAAGCCGTGTCAGAACGGGCCGACGGAGCACTGCAGTGCTTTCTGGGTGAGTTCCCAAACTGGTCTAATTAAAGACTTTTCGATTTGCAGCCAAATCTTGTTTGATGCCACCTTATTCTTCTTCAACTTCTTCGCATAAACGCGGAAAGTTCTGGTTGTTCGTCCACTTCTGGACTGCAGTCCTGTTCCAGAACCTGAGTGTCGCGTGTGCATCCGTTTTACAAATCTGATTCATCTGTGTGCAGACTGCTGGTTCCTTGCCTCTCAGGCAGATGCACTCCGACTTTGAAGGAAGCTCACAATTAGTCGACTATTACTACATGCCTTTGGGTAGGTAGTGGTTCTATTCTTGTTTTCCCTATTACAGGGCCCCAGAACTCATACGGGGAGTGCTACCTTATTGACTTGGTGTATACTAGGAAATGATACGTTGGTCGGTTACGACGGAAAAAAATGGGGAGGGGTTTGGGGGATGTCTAGGTAGAGCAGTGGTCTTCAACTTGTGTTTCAGGTAGCGCCCCTTGTGTATATGGCAAGACCGTCCCCCCCCCCCCTTTTTTTAAACACACGCACACACACACACACACACACACACACACACACACACATAACAAAATGTGGTTTTAAAACAAAAGGATTCAAAACAGAACTACAAGTACTATTAACAAGAACTTAAAGAAAAACATGTGCAAAATTAAAATTGTCAGATAACAAAAGAAACAATCACAGATCCCTGGTAATGTAGTCTCCAAATATCAATGTAATGACTGACACAGTTTTGTCTTGATGATATCTGCTAATTCTGGTTACTTACAATCATCCCCTTTTGGGGTGCAATTTTGAAGCCCCACCCTGGCTCTAGCCAGGGGCCGTAATATAGCCCGGCCATTAATATGGCCTAATGGCTGAACGCAGTTTCCGGGACCTCTCCACGGATGATCCTCATTCACATTATGACACTTTGTGTCATCGGGTGTTTATCGCTTGTGTGATGTACTGGTGGGGTAAAAGTACTACTAGGTTAGTTGCGTATCCTTTACAGGACGTTGCAGAACCAACCCCAGCAGCCCCTGGTTGGTGTGTGGTTTCTCTTGGCAAATTTATATCCAGTAGTATGCCATTAGCTGAACGGTCGGCCCCCTGATACCAAAAGTCCTACTACTACTGCTAAATTTGGCCTGATGTTTCACAGGACACAAGGGAGAGCACTCTTTACGTCCAGCTAGTGGCGCTTTTGTGTTTTCCTAACTGTTAAAGCCAAAGATCTGGATTAATCCAAGTACAAAGAAACTCAGTTTTAATCCCCCTCTTCCACCCTTTCCTCCTCTCATCCCACCTCTACTACCACCAACACCATAACTACTATCACTACTACCACTACTACAACCAACATTACTACCAATTCCATCACTACTACCACCACTATCACCACAACCACTATCACCACAACTACTACTGCTACTCCACCTAAATTGCTACAACTATCACCAACACCAAAACTACTTTCACTACAATTTGCTAACATTGTCATAATAATACCACCAATGCCTTAAACACATCTATTATTACAACAACAACAACAATAACATCATTGATTACTGCTACTATTACTTCAACCATCACCATTACCAAAGCCAACTCCATCACAGTTACCACTACACTCAAACAAACACAATTACCAACACCACTACAACAACACCAACAAAACAACTACTACACTACTCCATCTACCGAGATCCAGCCGCTCGTGTTTTGAATCACGGTTGTCGCCGACCAGCAAGGAGTCATTTGTCCTCCTGCGCTCAAACAAGACGTCCATTAGTACCATGAAGTAATGATGTTGTTTGTGTAGTCGCTGCGGCGGTACTACAAGTGACAGACCTGTAGCGACACTGATTAATTCTGGCTCGTGTGCCCTTTCTCCAGATATATTTCAGTTGTTGAGGCGACATTTTGACTTCATCCATTCCTAAATCGCCAGCCGTCGTGGTACAGCGGTTAGATGCCCAACTTCGGATCTGAAGGTCGTGTGTTCAGGTCCTGACGTGCTGGTTTTTTTTTTTTTACGATCTCTTCTCCCAGGTCCACCAGCCTTAAATGGGTACCAGACATAGTTCTGGGAAGTAAAGGCGGTCAGGTTGATGTTATCACATCACCCACCGTGTGTCGATTGGTCTATAAAATATAGGTCTAGCCCTATATGCCCAATACGCCTGAAAGTGTGAACAAGAATCATTTTCTTTCTGTACATTCTTCTTCTTCTTCTTCTTCTTCTTCGCGTTCACCAGCTGTACACTCTGGCGGAAAGTTCTGGTTGCTCGTCCACTACTGAGCTGCAGTCCTGCTCCAGAACCTGTGTGTTGCGTGTGCATCAGTTTTACAGATCTCATTCTCTTGAATACAGACTGTTGGTTCCTTGCCTCTCCGGCAGATGCACTCCGACTTCAAAGGAAGCTCCCCATTTAGTCGACTCTTACGACATGCTCTTGGGGAGGCAGTGGGTCTATTCTTGTTTTCCCACAATGGGGCCCCGGAACCCACAATGGGGCCCCGGAACCCACACGGGGGTGTACATTCTTAAATCGGCACTTTCTTGATAATGTGGTAGTTTATTTTCCTTCCTCTTCGTGTTCACTTGCTGTAACCCTTACGAAAATTTTTGGTTGTTCGTCCACTTTAAATCTTTGGTCTTCTAGAACGTGAAATTTGCATGAATATCCGTTGTGCAGTTGTGCACAGTGTTCAATCGTCACTTCTGAGAAAAGATGAATTCCAACTTCAAATACCCCTACTTCGTCGCCTTCGACGACACGGTTGGTAAAGTGCAGTGTGTCAATTCTTCTTTCCACCTAAATGGGGCTCCGGAACAAACACTACGATGAACTGATAAATTAGAAAAAGTAGAGGACATTTTGTTGCTGTAAATTGAAGGAGAAATAGAATCTTCTGCAAGAGGCAAGGAATCAACAGCCTGCATACAAAAAAGCCATGTTTGTAAAACGGATTTGCACGCAAAAGTCAAGTTCTGGTACAAGTAAAAATTTCAAAACTGGACGAACAAAAACAAAACTTTCCGCCGGAGTTAACAAGCGGTGAGAGTGAAGGAGAAGAAGGCAATAAGACTTGCAAATGGTGTTTTATAATATTTCATGGCTCCAAAATCGATCCAAGCAGCACTGGCTACCAGGAAATTCTATGGGAAGTAAAAGTGGCCGGCGTAATTTCGACATAACCCACCGTGTGCTAACTGGTGTGCAAGAAATATTAGTCTGGAATGATCTGTTCTGTGCCCAGCTGGTGCCAAATAATCCTATAGTTCACTTTTTTACATGCTCTCTTTCAGTGCAGAATTACAGTATATGATCAGGGTTGTTTATTCGTTGATAAAGACTTTTTTCAAACTGTTGGTTGTCTTTTTGTACATTTTCAATTCCTGCTTGAAGCGTTAATAGTCATATAATGTGTCATGTTTATTCAGCTGTAGATGTTTATTCAGCTGTAGGTGTTTATTCAGCTGTAGATGTTTATTCAGCTGTAGATGTTTATTCAGCTGTAGATGTTTATTCAGCTGTAGATGTTTATTCAGCTGTAAGTGTTCTAGACATTGAGGATGAGGCAATGATAACTGCTGAGTGGGTGGAGGGGGGGTGGGGGGAGAAGGAGGGGGTTGAGTGGTCTCCGGGCATAGCGTCTAGTAATTTGCCCTCCCCTGCCCGTCTCTGGAAAGTGAGATCGGACGCCCGTGTGTATTGCCGCGCACGTAAAAAAAATCCCTTGGCAGTTGAAAGTCGAAAAGTGAAGCCGAACGGCACTTCCTGAAAAAATTTGAAGTTGAAAATCTACCCAAAGTGTTTCAGGATCCTCGCTGGTGCTACGGAGTTCGTGCACTGCGCTGAGATTCTTCGGACTTAGGCTTCAGTAAGAAGTAAAACGGAACACTTATAGGTGACTGCCCTGGTGCCATGATGTGGATTCGTCGTCTAAACCAAACAAAATCAAACCATAAACCAATGATAACTTTTGGGGGAATTGAACTGCCTATCTGCGATCTACCTTGTTTGTTATCGTTACTGAGATTGTGTAGTTTGAAGATGATATGGTAAATCTTAAGGTAGCAGCCCAGAAGGCGCAAACTGATGGATCGATCAGCCCTAGGCTACAACTGGCGTCTACTCCTGTCTAAAGAAAGCCGCCTCTGGGTGGTAAGGTGGTGGGTTCGGGTCCTGACGTAGTCGGATTTGTTTCAGAAATGACCTTGACTCCTAGGTCGTCCCAGCCTTAAATAGGTATCAGGTAAAGTCCTGGGAAGTAAAGGTTGCCGGTGTGATGTTAACCACATCGCCTACCCAGTGAAGATTGGTCTATAAATATAGATCTAGTGCTATGCACTAAACCCCATGAAAGCGGGGAAAATAGTTCTTTACATTGCTTGAAAGCAAGCAGACACGATTATGACGAGTTCCCTTCTTTATGCTTTGAATGTCTCCATGTTTCCCGACTACTTGTTTGGTTGTAATCTCTTAGTTTTGTTTTAGGGATTATGAACAACGACAGTGTCTGTGGATTATGTATATTAGGTGATAGAAGATGGGAAAAGGTACGCTAATGAGGTCTGATATCCTGGCGATAATACTATGGTCGTGGAGATGAAAGGGATAGAGATGTGGAGAGATAGAGATGTGGAGGGATAGAGATGTGGAGGGATGGAGATGTGGAAGGATAGAGATGTGGAGGGATGGAGATGTGGAGGGATAGAGATGTGGAGGGGTGGAGATGTGGAGGGATAGAGATGTGGAGGGATGGAGATGTGGAGGGATAGAGATGTGGAGGGGTGGAGATGTGGAGGGATAGAGATGTGGAGGAATAGAGATGTGGAGGAATAGAGATGTGGAGGGATGGAGATGTGGAGGGATAGAGATGTGGAGGGATAGAGATGTGGAGGGATATAGATGTGGAGGGATGGAGATGTGGAGGGATAGAGATGTGGCGGGATGGAGATGTGGAGGGATGGAGATGTGGAGGGATGGAGATGTGGAGGGGTGGAGATGTCGAGGGGTGGAGATGTGGAGGGATAGAGATGTGGCGGGATGGAGATGTGAAG